>CM075822.1:21398764-21763693 GCA_037975025.1 Excoecaria agallocha
AAAATATTGGTAGCTTTAGGCGACTCACAACTTAATTCAATCTAATCCCTCTTATAATAACATTAATGTCATTCAAATTCTGATAATATCTCATCTTATAGTCATCATTAACCTTATGCTAGCTTAATTCACCCCAATTATGTGGCTCTCTTCATAACCATATAGGCTATACAATATTGTATTCATGATTTATGAGTGGTTTATTAGTTGGGTGAGTAAATAAAGATGAAAGAGAGTGAGTATATGTGGTTGTGCACTGGGAGAAGAAGGGTCATGCTTGGTTGTGCATCAAAAAAATAGGCAATACTTTGCCATGCATGAACACGTTAGGCCATACTTGGCCATGCATGAGAATAACAAAGGCCATGCTTGGCCATGCAAGAGAAGAAGAAAGGCCCTATGCGGCTATGCAAGGGAAGCAGGAAGGCCATGTGCAGCCATGCGAGGAGAAACCAAAGGATATGCACAGCAATGCAAAGAGAAACCAAATGGAATGCACGACCATGCAAGGGAAAACCAAAGGGAATGCACAACCGTTCAAGGAAAAATAAGGGGGTATGTATAGCTATGCAAGGGAAGGAGTGCTATATGCGACCATTTAAGGGAAAAAGAGGCACATATGCGGCCGTGAACTCATTCTTGGCCACCATTTGCTAACCATCTAAATTATGCAAGTCAAGAACTTAAATCCCAAATCTCAACCTAGCAATTTACAGTAATACTCACTAAGCCATTAAATCTTTCTAACTCCTCTTAGCTTTAACTTAACTCAACTAGTCATCCAAAATTAATGGTTCCATCACTGTTCTCAGATAACCCTAATCTTATCAGACCTATCACTTTCTTATTACAGAGGCAACTATACATATACATAATCAACATAATATTTCCCATACCTTTTATTGAAGCTTTAACTCCTCCTTCAACCCTCTTGATCCAGCTCTTATATGGATGATTTCCTTCTTCCCCTTACATATAGTGGCAACAACAGGATTTCTTAATCCCTCGATCCATAAATCAAATCAAGGAGAGAGGAAAAGAAAGATCTATAAGAGGAGGAGGAGACATTACCTTTAAGATGCTAACTCACAAACCTTAAGCTTTCTCTTTCTTCATTCCGTAACTAGAGAGAGGAGAGAGAGAGAGAAGGAAGAAGTTGGATCTCCCTTTCTAGGTGCCAATCTCCACCACTCCAATACCCTTAGGTCTCTTCCTCCAGAAGTTTTTAAAATGAGTTAATGGGGTAAATATGCCATAATTCTCTTTCCAAAATTTCCTTTATACATTTTAACCCTCAAAAACTTATATTTCTTAACATTTAACCCCCAAACTTCTAAGACATATAGGCATAATTACCAAAATACCCCTTATGTTACTTAACTATAATAATGCAAAATAATCTAAGTTTGCCTTATTAAACCTTAATTCTCATTAATTTAACATATAATCCAATTTAGGCCAGGATTAGAGCCTCATAAATCTCTCCCTCTTAAAAGAATTTTATCCTCGAAATTCAAACCTGTGATCTTTATCTTTATTGCTACCAATTTCCCAACTCCGTTTTAGCTATAAGCAACTATAACCATATGCATTCTATAACCATAACAAACTCATTCATCCATAACATTAGTATCTGCCTTTGATCTCCAGATACTCTTATGCTCATTATACTTTTTATCAGTTTTTCCTTTCAGCTGGGTCAGAATATGATGCGATGCTATTCATGTGTTATTAGATGATATGGGATGCTATGCAATGCGTCAATGATTTCATGTATGCCACTGAATAACAATGCGTATTCTCATATTGTATATGTTTTACCCCATCCCAATACCATAAAGCATGTTTAATTGCCCATGTTGATTAGGAAAAATTCTAACAAATATATATAAAGCATCTTAATAACCTCAATATCTCACAGCATCATCAATGCCAAAATAAAGTTCTCTTCTAATCATATAAACTTCTCCTCAATTCTCTTAATAAATAATTTAGATATACTTATAATCAAACTTATGCTATACTTCAATCATAGAACCTCAAGGCATTTAAACACTTCTAATATCAGGAGGTGAGAGATACTACCAATTCCTTTAATATCATCTCACAATCTCTGAACCAAAATCTTACTAGTGCTTTAATATATATCAATTATAGGTCCATCATCCATCGCAATCATCAAAAATATGTATCCCAATAATAATAACACCAAATATGGCTATTTGGTCTAAGCCAACTTGTGTAAACTTTCAAGAAAAAAAATCTGCACAGAAAAGACTAAATATGGTCACTCTGATACCACTAACTGTAACACCCTAATCCACTAGACATGTAGAATCATCAAAACCAACATAAACCTAATAAAGATCAGACAGAAATAATAATAATAATAATAATAACAATAATAATAATAATACAGGCCTTAATTACATCCCACAACATAACCAAATTAGCTCCAAATAAAGAGACATAACATAACTGCCCCTCAATACACATTATGAAAACCTCAAGGACAACTGCAACCTACTAGATCTTCTCCTCGAAGTGGGTCAAGTCACTATAGCTATTGATCCAAAGTGGAGCTTATCCTAAGATCTACAAGGATAAACAAACCCATGCTAAGCTATAAAGCTTAGTGGGGAAATAAAACTCTATGGACAAAATCATAATAAAATATCATCAATTCATTCAACCTTTACAATTAAAGAAAACATATGAGTCTGCAATATTAATCATTTCACATTGAACATTTTGGAGGAGTCTTCAACCTTAACAATAAGTACTATTCTTACAATAATCTAGAGCATTACGAGAACTAATCTAGTTCCTGAAGACTTTCAATTTACTTTCATACTCAAACCTCTTTCTTGTTAAACTAGCATGGTTCATGCTCCTTATAATCTTTTATTTCATGCATCCCGACATCATGATTATTGATAGTACAAACTTCAATTTAATTCATTTAATCACATTGGTTACATAAGATATGCATTCAATGTTCAAATAAAGTATAAAGTAGTGCATAAGTCATGCAATATCTATAAGAGATACTATTAGGCATTATTACTATGCATATAACATGAAATCTTAAGTATGGAATACATTTCTAATTCACAATCCTATTCATAATCATGTATTCCTTAATGCTATCTTAGCATGGCAAACTAAATATCATACAACATCATGTTATGTCATACACGGTCCTTGGGCTTATGTCAAGGTTATCAATATGCATATAACTATACAAATATTTATGTATATGGACTAACAGATTTGCATGAAATTACATAGAAAGGCATTACATATCATGATTACCTGAGAAAGTCCAAATATCACATGCATACATTTCATAAATTTCAAAGCATATGAAACTCATTGTGCATGTTACAGCCCATACAGTTGTTAGTATAATATTGTATACTTTGGGGCCCATTTATTCATCGTGGAACCCGTTCATGGAACAAACTTACACAGGCACTCACACGGGAACCTTAACCCCTTATGGTTGTTGTGAGATGTCACAATTATATAGTACTAAACATAAAATTTCATTTCATTACAAAAATTTTTAACCAAAAGGAATTTAAGATAAAATAATATAATAGGCCATTTATCATGCTTACATTATATAAGTGAAGCAATTGATATATTTAATTATTTATTTTAAGCACATTTCTTAATCTTTAATCTTTAATAGCATACCTAAGTACTAGTTCAAATGGTTGATAATGGGAGCAATAGATACCTGAAGGTATCAAACAATAGATATCTGACGATATCAAACATCGGATATCTATCAAACAATGGACCCAAAAGAGCCAAACTATGCTTCCATTAAAGGAAAAATAATGGACCCAAACAAGTTCAACTATGGCAGCTACAACTGTATCCCTTTAGGCATGCCTATCTAATCCACAACTGAACTAAGACCCGCAGGCTTTACCGTTTTAAGAACGTCTTTAATTCAACATATTCTTCTTTATTCATAGAAATATTTGCTTAAAATCATTGTTCATATAATAATGCATATTATTGTTACTATAGATCAATGTTGAGCTTTAGGCTCCAGTACACATGGATGCCGATCATATGATCATATAGTTGCATGATTATGCAAACAATAGTAAAGTATAATCTTTCATTGATCTATCTCATCATAATTAGCATTATACATGATTTCTATAAGGGAATATGAAAGTATGGTTCTTGCTACTAAAAATCTTCATAAGGTTAAATTCATATCCATATATATGTACACACACACACACATATATATGCAACTTGAATCATGGCAATACATGTTTTTGTTACTCATACTTGTTCGCATGCTGAGTCAGACAACTTATCATAGCATAGTTACATTAATAATAAGATATTGAACTTACATAACTCATTAGTAGTTCTCAATGGCGTACCTTGTTGCTATTTGCCATGAGTAGCTTCCATACAACATCATAGTTATTCACATCAATACATAATCACTTGAACAACATTTAAGCATCTATGATCAATATAATAAGAGGAATAAGTTATTTTCACCCTAAGGTCAACACTTGTTCCTATTTAACTCCTTAGTTTACTTTTATAGTCTATTAGATCATAGACAACAGGTTATATACCCTAATGATATCATATACACATCAATCATCTTACCTGTACCTTTTTATCTTATAACATTTTATACCCAAGTAAGTTTATGTAAGATTATAGCAACTCAAATGCCAGCGCACTACTTGTAGGCAGGTGTTTAACATAATAGAACATAGGGCTTGAGCAAACAGACAAGCATGTTCCCTTACATTAAGGCTAATCACTACTCTCCCCTATGTCTTGAGGCATACTCAAACTTTTATAGGTTCATAACTAAGTGTAAAATGAAATATCCCATCTCTTTTAACTTAGACATGTAACATTGCAAGTATCTTTTTATTATCACTAGGTTATATTATAGTATTTAATACCACTATAAAGAAATATTAGTGTTTAACATTTAAGCAAAACAATTTACCTTGCTAGGGTACATACCTTGTACCAAATTATGTAGGAAACATTAAATAGTATATGATTTTAAGGTTTATATGCTGCCTCATTACTTTTCTCAATTATGGGCTCGATATGTACTAAAACACATTTTAGCCAAAGCCATTATGCATTGCCCTATACGAATTCCTCTAAAATCAGCTTTCAAGCGAACCAACTTTCTTAACTCATCAAGTTTTATTACTCTAAAACCTCTCACTCTTTCTATATACATATATACATATACATATACATATACATATACATATACATATACATATACATATACATATACATATACATATACATATACATATACATATACATATACATATACATATACATATACATATACATATACATATACATATATATATATACATACACACACACACACATATCTATATAACCATATCATATATAGCATATTGGTGGCTTTAGGTGACTCACAACTTAATTCAATCTAATCCCTTATATAATAACATTCACATCATTCAAATTTCGATAATATCTTATCTTATTATCATCATCAACCTTACTCATTGCTAGCTTAATTCACCCTAATTATGTGGCTCTCTTCATAAGCATATAGGCTATACAATATTGTGTTCATGATTTATGAGTGGTTTATTGTTTGGGTGAGTGAATACAGATGAAAAAGAACCAGTACATGTGGTCGTGCACTAGGAGAAAAAGGGTCATGCTTGGCAATGCATCAAAATAGTAGGCCATACTAGCCATGCATCAAAACATTAGGCCATACTTAGCCATTCATGAGAATAACAAAGGCCATGCTTGGCCATGCAAGAGAAGAAGAAAGGCCCTAGGAGGCCATGCAAGGGAAACAGGAAGGCCATGCGTGGCCATGCAGGGAGAAACTAAAGGAAACGTGCAGCCATGCAGGGAGAAACCAAAGGGAATGCACGACCAATCAAGTAGAAACCAAAAGGAATGTGCGGCCATGCAGGGAGAAACTAAAGGAAATGCATGGCCATTCAAGGAGAAACATAGGGGTGTGCACAGCTATGTAAGTGAAGGAGAGCTACACGGCTGTTCAAGGGAAAAAGGGGCATCATATGCGGTCGTGAACTCATTCTAGGCCACCATTTGCTAACCATCCAGATTATGCAAATCAAGAACTTAAATCCCAAATCTCAACCTAGCAAATTACAACAATACTCAATAGGCCATTAAATCTTTCTAACTCCTCTTAGCTTTAACTTAACTCAACTAGTCATCCAGAATTAATGGTTTCATCATTATTTTTCGATAACCCTAATCTTATTGGACCAGTCACTTTTTTATTACAGAGGCAACTATACATATACACAATCAACATAATATTCCTATACCTTTTATTGAAGCTTCAATTCCTCCTTCAACCCTCTTGATCTAGCTCTTATACTGATGATTTCCTTCTTCCCCTTACATATAGTGGAAATAATAGGATTTATTAATCCCCTAATCCATAAATCAAATTAAAGAGAAAGGAGAAGAAAGATCTATAAAAGGAGGAGGACACATTACCTTTGAGATGCTAACTCATAAACCCTAAGCTTTCTCTTTCTTCATTCCGTAACCAAAGAGAAGAAAGAAGTTGGAACTCCTTTTTTAGGTGCCAATCTCCACAATTGCAATCCCCTTAGGTTTCTTCCTCCATAAGTTTTTAAAATGAGTTAGTGGGGTGAATATCCCAAAATTCTCTTTCCAAAAGTTCCCTTATACTTTTTAACCCTCAAAAACTTATATTTCTTAACATTTAACCCCCAAACTTCTAATACACATAGGCATAATTTCCAAAATACCCCTTATGTGACTTAATTATAATAATACAAAATAATTTAATTTTTCCTTATTAAACCTTAATCCTCATTAATTTAACATAATTCGATTTAGGCCAAGATTGGGGCCTCACAAAGGATACTCTTAAGTTGAAAAGATTGAATCTAATTTCTAAATAATGTAAATCTAATTTATATGGAAGTATTTGATGCATGGAAATATCAAAAATCCTAAAGACTTAAAGAACAAAAGAAATCTAAGATAAAATATATTTGAAAAATAAGAGTCCTTTTGCCAAACAACAACTCTACCTTTTATAATCCCAAAGGGATCATGGTCACAACATTATGACCATGAGGTGTAGGTTATGTAACACCCACTCTGTAGCATAATTCTATCTTCTAACAAATTACAAAATTAATTATAATCTTGTGATATGTTCTATACTTTGCTTTACCATACAAAATTCTTATAAGAAACTTTAAGTATAACATATAAACTTTCTTATTAGAACTTAACTTCCAAAAGGAAACAAAAAATAAGAACTTATACTTTTAGTCTCTCCTATAACTTGTGTTGGCCATCCTGCTACATATATCATTCCTACGAAGAAGTTCTAACTTGAGAACCTACACGGATAAAAACTCTTGCTAAGCTATAAGGTTTAGTGGGGAACATAAAACATATGGATGATCTCTTTCAAAAGTCATCAAAATAATACATACACATAAAAGCATATTATTAGGCATATAACTAATCATTTTAAACAATAGGAATATGATCATAACATCTCTTAGTACTATTTAATCTTATATAATTCTTATATCCAATGAAAATACTTATTAACACTCCATTTAGTTATCAAAAGTTCATTCTTAGAAATAGTCATATACATCAAACATACTTTCTGGATTTATTTGGTTTATTCTCAATTAATCACATTGACTTATTAGTCTTTCTTGAATGCATGTTGATATCAATCTAGATTCATTAGAAATCACCTTTAAATATCAAAGAACATTAAGTTAATAATCATTTTCCTATACATTTTCAATTACTATTAATTTCCATGTCATATAAATATATGCATAAACATCCTATGTTTCAAATACATGTATTAATACTCTTAATTCTTGTTATTATTAACATACCTTTCCTTTGTCATATTTAGGTACAATTATGGTTTACTAAACATAAAAAAAAAAATTAATTTGTTACTAATTCATATGTTAGACCAAGTTGTGCACCTAAGTTATGAGTTCATAATTCATCTATGTATAGATATAAGAGTCGCACATGTTATATGTCAATCTCTAGTAATAAATGTATAACTAATAAGAATGCATATGAACCAATATAGCAACTGAAAGCCATCACAATAAACCATTTCATATACTTGTAATTAATGTATTTTAGTATAGTAAACACTTTAACATAACATTAATGATTTCATAGTTATAGTATGCAAGAAGTTATACAAGTCATTTAATAATATCAAGCAACTCATGAATATAGAGAACATACATTCACCAATATGATTATTTACAAAACATCATTTATGCATGAGTTTATTATTCATATAACTTATAATCCTAGTATGTACAGATGATACTAAATGCTATACATACTTACATACATACATACATACATACATATATATACACACACACACACACACATACATATATGTAATGTAGCCTTCTTTCATATCATGTTTCCCATATGTAACATAGGGTTTCATATAAAGATAATATGGAGATCAAATGAAGAACTATCATGTATCATTGTGTTTTAGTTTTACATGAGACTTTTCTATAATTTGTATTAAGCCTGCACTTTTCTATAAAAGTGGATAAACTAAACTTCGACACCCAAACACTATAAGAAAATGTAAAAATAGCAATGGAATTAATTTTGCTGCTATTTAGTAACAAAAAATATTTTCATTGCAAAAATTGGTTAAACTTTATAGATATAGCAAAGGAAATATATTTGAATATCTTCCGTTGCTAAAAAAAAGAGAAAATTTATAGTGCCAAAAATTAGCAATGGAATCACTATACCGTTGCTAAATAAGGCACCAATAGATGGAAAAAAAATTTTGGAATGAAAAATAGCACCGAAAAAATTTTCGTTGCTAATTTAGCAACGGAATATGATTTTCATTGCTAATTTAGCAACAAAATTTAATTTTCATTGCTATTTTAGCAACAGAAAATAATTTTGTTGCTAAATAACTAAGGTTAAAAAAATTCAATTCCAAAATAGCAACGGAATGTTTTTCGTTGCTAAATTAGCAACGAAATTGGATTTCTATTGGTAATTTACATTTTTAATGAAAAATAGCAACAAAATTTATTTTCAATTGCTAAAATAGTAACCAAAATGAAATTCCATTGCTAAATTAGCAATCAAAATAGAATTTCAATGCTAATTTATATTTTTAATGAAAAATAGCAATAAAATTGAATTTTCGTTGCTATTTTTCATTTTCAATTAAAAATAGCAATATGAAAAATAATAACAAAATTTATTTTTAATTGCTAAAAGTAGCAATCAAAATGAAATTTTGTTGCTAATTTACATTTTCATTATTTGCTAAAATAGCAACGAAATTTATTTTCGGTTGCTAAAATAGCAATAGAATGTATTTTTCGTTGCTAATTAGCAACTAAAATTACATTTCGTTGCTATTTACAAGAAAATTATTTAATAGTAACGAAAAATAAATTTTGTTGCTAATTAGCAACGAAAAATGTATTTCATTGCTAATTAGCAATGAAAATAAAAATCAATTGCTAAATTAGGGCATTTAAGTATTTTGCATAGTTGTTGCCCTAGGTATAAATATTTCTTACCTCTGTTTCACGCTTTCCCTTGCCCTCTCCTTTTCCTTCTCCCTCACCATCTGCCTCTCCCTCTCCCTTATCCACTAACATCTTCTTCCTCCTCCTCTTCTTTATCTAACCCTAACTCAAAATCCTTGAAACATTTCCTGCATATGAGCTTGAAATCCTGCAGTTGTAACTCTTCATCTTCATTATATCATTCTTTGAATCTGCCATTGTTGAAGAACTCAGATTACGAGTCTGTTTCTCTTTCAACTTTGCCTCCTTTCACAATCTTAATACTCGATCTTTCTCATCTCGCTCAATTGATGATTTTGAGTTTTTTACTGACTCAATGCTTACTGACTTTGGAGTAAGTGATTTTGTAGAGAGTGTGGCTAAAGGTAGCAGTGCTGGGGAGGAGTCATCTCTTCCAGTTCTTACTTTGATTTCATTGCTAGATGGGTTCCATGATCTTACTGGTTTGCCTTGGTGAGTTTATTTAGTTTGTACTATATATTATTAGAAAATCAGGGAATTTTTCAGAAGGAAACGATTTTGTGATTATTATTTTGGAATTCGTTTTCTTAAAATTTTAATCTATGAATAAATTCGCAAGTGGATCGTCATTGCTTTAACTATAGTAGCTATAAAAGTACGTTATTCCCTTCATTGGTTGGTGCTTTGATAAATTTACTCTGAAAATATAAACCAACTTAAATAGCACTGTGGGATGCCTTTTTTAAATGTGTGGGCCCATAATCAAGCAATCAAGTCCATGGTATAGAGTCATAATGACAACTGGATGGTCTCTAATGATGATGGTGGTGCAATTAAGTAATCTTTCTAACATACTTCTTACTATTTTTTTCTTATCTATATATTATAATTTTCTTCATTGGATATTTTCTTTCTACACATAACATAGATATTAATATGAGAGAAACTCTTAGGTACTGGTAGAACATATGAACAATTTTAAGGCCAATAAATCTGCTAATAAAGAATCAATACATGATTTGAGGTAGGGATTTTTTTTTGCTTCATTAATATATTTCAGTGAGCATTGGTCTATCAAGCATCTCATGATGCACCTCATCAACAACTTTTGTAGGATAGATTTAAAGTTCTATTCTTACTCTGATGATACTATAGTTAAAGTTTGGGACTTTGCTTACTGCCAGGAAGAGCGATCATTAACTGGTAATATGCTTCAACTAATTAAATGTGCTAATTAATTCATTGCTTGAATTTGAGTGATTTCCTAATAATGGGAGCACTGACCTTTTTCCAATGCTAAAAGTGGAAAGGAGCTTTGCTCATTGTGAGTACAACTTGCTTTTTATAGACCAATGCTTGTTAGACCTTGTTTATATATGCTTTAGACAAATTAGTAGAAATAATTTTATCTTGTGGTGTTGGTCATGGTGAGCTCTCCAAATTTACCTAAAGTGAAATGCCAACATTCAGCTGTTGATTGCTTTTGAGCAAAAATTAATGGATAGCTGGCACTTTGGCTAAATCCAAAGGCAACTGAACAATAATTATCTATATATTTGATATTACTTTGATAGGCTTTCCATATGTTTTTCAATCATGGCTACAAAAACACAATGCTTTGTGTCAAATGGAATCAAAATGGTAAATGGGTGTTACCTACTACAAAGGATCAAATCATCAAGGTTGACAACTTCTTTTGTTTTCCCTTGTTGAAGCTCTTCGGTAACTGTTCTCCTCTTTACTATCTTGTTTAATATATACTTTCATATTTTTTATTTCCAGCTCTACGATATTAGGGCTATGAATGAACTTGAATATTTTCGTGGATGTCGTAAGGATGTGACTTGTTTGTAATAGTTATTGGATATTGAGTTCTACATTTGATAAATGTCCAGAAAAGCTAAGTGAAATTGAAAAGGCTAATATTGATGGAAAAAAATGTATAAATCCCCAATGATTCTAGCTTGTAAAAGTAATAATTAATTTATGTTGGTTTCCTTCATTTTTTTCTTTAATTTTTGTTTGGCATTGATTCATTTTGTCTGAGTTACTGGTCTCAATTGTCGATTGTTATTGCTGCCTTGAGCTTTCTTTGAGTTTGTTTTAGTTTGTGGTGTTCTCCTATTAGTCCCACTTCTTCGAATTTTGGAGTGATAGGTGCTTTTACTAGAAGAGCTCTTTGTTTTTTATGTGAGGGGCTGTATCTTTCTGGGCTTTTAATTGGACATTTTTTCCTCTAAACTTGCTATTTAGTCTTTGTAGTTTTGGTTTATATTTTTGCCTTATTTATCTAGATTCAAGCCTTTTTGTTGGGTTTTTTATTGCCATTTTTGTTCTAAGCTGTCAGGTTTTAGTGCCACTGTTAGCCTTTACTTGTTTGCTCCTGGTAGTCTTTTTCTAGGTTCTAGCTATAACTTCCAATTCTCTTTTTAATAATATATATTCAGCTTATAAAAAAGTGAGTATTTTGTTAGTGGGAGTTTTGATGGATCCATTTTCCATTGGCTTGTTTGGTAACTTCTTTTACCATTTAATTAATCATTTCTTCATTCTAGTAATTTATGAATTGTAATTTACTTTTGTGTTTTCTTGTGCTTTCCACCTTTTGTTCATCTAATGGAGTGTAATGCTAAGGAAAAGAATGTTAGAAATGTAAAGATAACTTACTCTTAATATGATGTGATGGCATAAAATTAGAAGAGAATGCATCTAGTCTTCTCTCCATTTAAGGCTTCTAGTTTGTCCCCTTGGAATCTACATTTCTTTTACTTCTCTCTTCTTCTTCAAAATCTATAATTTCACTTCTCTTTTCCTCGATTCTAAAAATCCAACCCCTTCCCCTAAGAAAATCTTTCTATTTCCATCAACATAACTGTATGGAAGAATTAATTTAAGGTTTCTTTGAGGAGATAACCCAGAAAGTTAGTAGAAAGAGAAGAAAAGTAGAGATAGAAAGGAAAATAGAGTTTTGATGAAAGATTGAAGTTTACATTCCAGGTTTGGGAACTCTACTATTATTGAATGTGTTTATAATGTGTGGAAGTGCAAATAAAATGTGTAATGGGTGCATTTTGTTATTGTTATATAGTTGTAGAGATGAGATTTGAAGGCTTACTCTTGCATGTGTTATATGAGGAAGACTGGAGAAGTAAATTGCTAAATCTCAATTGAAAGATTATTTTGAAGTGTTGTCAAGATAAATTAGTGATAATAATAATAATGTTGTATGAACATATTTTTGATAAATAATCTCGTAGGAAACATCAATTACTAAGTTTAATTGGACATACATGTCTATTTCAAAATTCTGGGTTTAGGTTCACTTGACCTAATGGCACTCTTTTGCCTATGTCTCGAGTTATAGAGTAGAAAATTAGATAATTCAAGTTAGGTTAGAAACTAGACATCCAAATCTAGATTTCATGTGAAGAAATCAAGCTCTAAATCTATCTTTTAATTGGTCATATTTTTGTTCAAAAATTGATTACACCTGCTACCCGTTAATGTGAACAGTTTATGATTTTTTTTTCATAATTATCTTGAGTTATAGATATGTTATTAAAGTAATTTTTAATTTTTTAGAAACTAGAAACATAGGTAAAAAAGTCTATAGAAGATAAATTTTTCTATAAATGTCATTTTCAAGGTCTAAAGTAGTGTGCAAGTTGGGTCCAGAAAATTGTCAGTAGATTTTCGTAAGGTAGAATGGTGCACTCGGTTGGGACCATTTAGTCTTAACCATGTACCCATTTTGTACCAATTTGCACCCATACACTCGACTGGGACCAATTGGTCTCGGCCGTGTCCCTTTCCTATTTTGCTCTATACATGATATTTAATGCTAAAATGTTACCTTTGAATATTTATATGATTTTAGAGTAGTTTAACCATGAAAATGAAAACATATCATGAAAAGGATCGTATGTAAATATAATGGTATTTAAATGATGAACTTACATTATATTAATTCTTTGATTACATTGATGATATACATATGTCCTTGTGATCATAAACCTTTTTTTCTTGAAGAAATATGTATTAGGATAAAAGGGTCTTATATTATTGAATGAATGAAATTATTGTCATAATTCTACAAGTGTCTCCATATTAAACAATATAAGAGTAACATAGTAATATATATATATATATATATGTTTTGTATGAGTACATGCGTATTCACTATGACTGCATGTTTTATATCTATAAATGTGTATTGTTATGTGTAAGGTTATCATACATGTGAACCTAAGAACCATGACCTTATGTATATAAGAATAATTATGTGGTGATATTTAATTGAGATGTTTGATTGATAGGCATGTTACTATGTTACACCAAATGTGTCGAAACATAAGTAACTTTATGCATCATAAAGTAAGCATTAAGTAATATAACAATCTCATGATAAATAGAAGTATTGATTTTCCTTATAATTCTAACATGTATATAGTAAAAAAATACAAAAATAGGTAAAAAGATAATTTCAATATATATGGAGAATATATATGAGATCGATAATAGATAATTATGCTTTTATGATTAAACATAAATTAAGAAACTAATCATATGATAAATAGTTGAATTTAAGGCCAATGGATGTTGGAGCATATATGATTATATGTAGTCAATGAAGCATCAATGTAATTTTTTTTTACCGTTGTACTATAATAAATCATTGTAATAATTGAGGCATGATGTGCGCTTTTTGACAATCACTGTGAGTGGTCATTTATCGCGATTTAAGTTCTCCACTAAGATTTATAGCTTAGTACAGGTGTTTTATCAGTGTAGATATTAGGGAAAGAAGTTTCTCTTTGGGTGGGTATCTATAGCAGATTGGCCAACACAAGTTTTTTAATATTAAAATATATATAGTCTTCTTTTTGGTTCCTTTTTGTATTTAAAGGTCTATAATTGTGTTTGAAATTTTTTATAAGTATAGTTACTTTTTATATGAAACATTGTAATGTTTTTAAGGAACTCCTATTTATTTAAAGTATTATTCCTTAAAGTCTATAGGTACCGAGTTAAGCTTTGGTTTAAAACATCCTTATAGTGATGTTTACTATTTGATAGATTAGTGATGCATGATTAAAGAACTGAGTTAAGTGATATAGTTAGGTTATCAGGATAAGGGTGTTACGTATAGGCTTTTGCATAAATATTAATTTTCTAACTTCAAAAGTAAAAGTAATTTTATGTAAAAAATAAACAATAATTTAGTGACAAAATAGCAACAACAATTCCATTGCAATTTTTTTATAATACTAGCTTAATTTAGCAATGGAAACTTCAATTTGGTTGCTAGAAATAGCAACGAAAATTGATTTTAGCAATGAAATTTCTATTTAGTTGCTAAATATAGCAATGAAATTTGATTTCAGTTGCCAAAAATGGCAAAAAAATTTCAATTTGGTTGCTAAATACAGCAACGAAAATTTTAATTTTGTTGGTAAAAATAGCAACAAAAATCTTATTTCATTGCTAAAATTAGCAACGAAAAAAGCAATTCCATTGGTAATGTTGGCCAATTCAGCAAAACATACATTGGTTGGATTTATCAATAAAAATTTAAATCTGTTTCCAAATTTAGCAATAAAAAATAATTTATGTTGCTAAAAAATACCAACCATCAAATTTGCAACCAAATGTTCCGTTGCTAATTTTTATTAGCAATGGAAATTCAACAAATTTGGTTGCTAATTTTCATTTCTATTTGCTAATTTTCTTGTAGTGGAAGTTACAAATAGAATACTCAAAGGTATTAAACTTTAGACCCAAATAAGCTAAAATTGTACTCTAGACTAGTCAAGCAGACCCAAACAGGGTTGAAACTATACCTTGAACCCAAATGGGGTCAAAACTATACTTTGGATCCAAATGGGATCAAAACTCTTGTAGTTGTATTATACCCTTATAGGCATGCCTATCTATCCATAACCTAGACATAGATGCAGGCACTGTTTGTAACGCCCTAAAATTTCGGACTGATTATAGTTGGTCATTAGTACATTTTGGTACTAATTTGCAAGGATCAATTATGAAGATTCCAATACAAGTTAGTATTTTTGGGTTTTAATTTAATGTTTGTTAATTAAAACCTATTATGAAAATTAAGATACAATGATAATAATAATAAATATTTTAATCCTAGTGGTGGATATTTTTTTAAGACTTATCTAAGAAATATTGGGGTATAATAATAAAGAAGGATATAGTGAGATTTAAAAGAAATGATTGTGTGGTTGTTATTTTAAGAGGAAAAAGGAAAGAATTGTGGGGAAAAATTATTAATAAAAGAAGGTTGGGTGTGGTTTTAAAAAAAGAAAAGAAAAGAAAAGAAAGAATTGAGTAAAGGAAGAAGAAGAAGAAAAGAAGAAGAGGAGATGGCGACGGGAGCTGGAGGAGAGGCGGTGCTGGCCGACCCTGACCGCCGCTGCTCACGACGCCGGCGAGGGTGGACCGTCGCTTCGCTGCCACCTCCGATCTCCTCTGTCGTTGTCCCTGTCAGTGGCGCGGTTTCGGTTCCTTCCACCATCTATCTCTCTTCTTTCTTTTTATTTTTCCGGCGATCTCCGACGGCAGTGGAAGGGGCTGTCGGCACCGGTGTGATCTTGAGGTTGAGGCAGATCTTTCGGTGCCCACCAATCGTCCTCAAGCGCCGGCAAGGAGTAGATCAGAGAGGAAGATGCCGATGGGTTTGGAGGTAGATCCCGACCAAATGGAGTAGCGGTGGGGCGCGTGAACACCACCAAGGGACCACTGGTGACTCCAGCTACAAGCGGGTGGCACCGATGCAGCTCCGGCGAGTCTCCGGCGAGTCTCCGGCGAGGCTCCGACGAGGCAGAATGGAGAGGCCGTTTTGGTCTTCGACTCTACGGTATGGGAACTATACTAAGAATTTGATTTCATGTACAAGATTGAAGTAAGTTTTGGGTTAAGTTTTATGAGATTATGGTTAAGTATTTCATGATTAAATTAAGTACAGTGAATTATATATGCAGTATAATTATTAGCTTAGGAATGTAATGAAGTGTTATGACTGTAAGTGCCCATATTGACCTTAAAAGTATGTGTGAATTGTTTATGAGAATTAAGTTTAATTGAGAGTATATTGTGAAATTAATATGAGTTGATTGCAAGTTATATGATCATGCAGATCTTGAAATTAATATTTGACAGTGAACTTAAAATGTGAATTTAGTAGGATTTTTAATTCAAACTTATGATATAGGATTAGATAAGTTTAATGAATTTTAAGAAGTGACAGGGTGTTTAATTTTGCATGCAAAGTCTTTGGGTTGAGTATGGGATACTGAAATTTCTTTTGTGAATTTAGTTAAGTCAATTTGGACATTGATTGTATGTGTAAACGTTTGTCTTAAGTGTTTATATTAACAGAGTATAGGAATTAGACTAAGAATTTTATTTCACGTATTATGTTGAAGTAAGTTTGGTTAATTGTTATGTTTGATCATAACATTGTATATATTGGATTTATATAAGAAATTGGTAAACTGTAAAGGTAAATGAATTATAGTGTTGGTGAGAAAATAGTTTTTGAAAGTGTAATAGTTAAAGTGCTTGTAGTTAGGCTGAACTAGGCGAGATAGAGTTTGAGCTTAATTTGATTTGAGTTTTAATGGTTTAAATGGGTTGATTTCAAGGCTTAAGGATATGTAAAATTAAAATATGCTTGAGATGAGAAATGAATAGAAAACTTAATGGAAGAAATTACAATTTGTCGAGTCATTGATTTATTTCTTGTTATCATGAATGATTGAACTTATTGTACAGGTGTCACAGGAATTATATGTAAATGCTAATGGCATGTAAAAGTTATTGACAGATTTTAAAGATAATAAGTGATAGTGAGCTTAAGATGTGATTTGAGTAGAATTTCAATTAAAAGTCATGATAAAATGTGAGTTTTATTTAAGGATGCTTTAAGATAAGATAACGTTTTGCGAATAGAGGTTTAATTCCTGAGTGAATGATCATAGTTTGCTCAGCCTTTTTTCCTATTGTACTATAGACCCCAACCTTAATGTATATTCCTATGAATTTATTTTAATACAGGTTTTAGTACATTATAAGTAATATAGTCTCCTTAATTACTTAGGTTTGATATATCATATAGTAAGAATTCACTATGGTATGATATTGAGAGAAATTGCATGGAATAACTATTGTTAAGTAACTTAGTAATTAATATGATCTAATAGACTATAAAAGAAAGTGATGGTATCATGAGAATAACGATAGCTAAACGCTATGTAGTTTTACTTGTTGGTTTATTCTATAAATTATATGGTTTGATAACGTGATAATAAAGTAATATGTCGTTGTAATAATAAGAATTTATGTTCAATAGTCGTAGATGCTATTATTATCTAAAATGCTTTTTGGTAAGATATTGAATAAAGAGGTTATTTGACACACACAAGAGATCATGATAAAGTATAAAATAGTTATTTGGGATTCACTAGACTATAGATGAGGGAATGTACCTAGTGTAATAACAAGCTATTGGAATAAATATGACACTTTTACTTCTCTTGATATAAATTCTTATGATACAGGGATAGTCGTTGTGTACATTATTATACTAAATGGAATGGATATAGTATCATGGTTATGATTTCCTGATAGTATGAGAAACTAATATTGAAAATGCTATGTTTTTACACATGATTGCATTGGTATATGATTATTTGAGATGATATAGCTACATATCTAAGCCTGATATTCAATATATATATAGTCATCTCTGTTTAGTGAATATATGTCTTGACTATAGTATATTTGATAACTAAATTAAGTACAATGGAGCATGGGAGATGGCTATGATGAATCATGCAGGTATGTCCTTCTGAAATGACTATGTGTTTATGTGCTGTTTAGACACTCATAGTGGGTGTACTTTTATATGATTTCATTCTTATGAAAACAATCTAGCAATGCATGACCTGCTATTTCAATTAATAGTATTGTTAATACGTGACTATTAGAAAGTTTAAAAGTAAATTGAAAGAATGTATATTAAGTAAATTTCTTTGATGACTGAAGAGTAATTTAAAGAGAAATTGCTGAATTATTGTGAAATAGTTCATGACATAAGTGAATGATGGTTCACAAATTGTGCAAAATATTGAAAGTTCTGAATAACTGTATTTTCTGGATTGGGAATAATCCAGGAATTGAAATGATGAGAAAGTTGAGAAATGTACTGAAAGTAAGTGATCTTTTGCACCCTTAGAAAATAGTCTGGCAGTAAAAGCTAGCTCAGGATATAATTGGCTAGCCATAGGGATTCTGTACCGCGGTGCAAGTCATGGTGACTTGCTTAGTTATGGTAGGATCACTGATCTCCATAACTTCTGTATGTACCTGGTATCTGCTACGTGGAAAAATGGTCTTTGAGATCATTTTTCAGTCTGTTTGTGGCCCATGGGGTCCACATCCCGTATATCCAGTCTGAGTATTTCTGTCGGTACTATTCTAGGGGCATTAATATGGAAAGACATTAAAAAGTATAAAAGACAAGAAATGTTATAGTTCAAACTAATGTGCATAAGAATTATCCTCTTATATAAATACATCAAATGGATAATGAATTGCAAGTTATAATATTGATGAGCATGTGATCATTTAATTCTTTATAAGCATTATATATATATATCTATGTATAGGTATGTACGTCATTCTGTTATCGATCAAGTATATAATATATGGCACAATATGGTGTTAAGTATTATATTGTTTACCTTGTTAAGAGTATTTAATGATTACATGAAAGTAAACTTTGAATGCATACAATGTTTTAAATGATGTAAATGTATGAAAGAAATATGTCGGATGTCTTTTATTATAGCAATGAATGATGCATTGATTACTGAGTTATTAAGTTTTATTGCCTATGTAAGTAAGATGTTATGTTGCTTATGATTGTGATTTATTGCTGAATGTAAAAGAAAACTGGGATCTAAGGTGATTGAAGGTATTTATTAAGAGTATTATGAACTTTGTATTTGTATAATTGATATTACATGTTTAAAAGATTATCTTTAGATTACTCTGTTCCCCACTAAGCTTTATAGCTTAGCACGGGTTTGTTATCCGTGTAGGTATCAGGATAAGCTTGTTTTGGGTTAGCAGCTGTTATGGCTCAACCATCAGAAGAAAAGGTTTTAGTGTGGGCAAATCTCCATCAGGGTTTACAGTTGTATCGAGATGATTTTAATGTAAATTGTTTCTATTTTGGAGTTTTATTGTGAATTAAGAGTGTAATTTGTAATATTGAATCATCTTAGGACATGTGATTAATAATGAGAATGGATGTATGAGATGTGTGATGAAATTATTTTTGTATTGTTGTGCCCCTAATGGGCTGAGGAAATTGTCTGATTTTCAGGTGGTTTAGATGAGTTTTCAGACGTTATATTGCCGGATTTTTATTTGGACAATCATAGCTTTATCGGCTTACTGAATTTATAAGTATTTCTTTTTGGACAAGCCTGAAGTCGATGGGATAGTTAAGTCTCTGTGTGTTAGAAAAAAAAATTTCGTCTTATCACTTGTTTCAGTTTAACTGTTCTGTAAGGGTGTTACACTGTTAATCTCTATACTTTAACTTTCTTTACTTTTCTCTTTCTAATCATATATATACAAATATATGTTTAACTAAGAGTATGATATTATATCTTTGTTCATGTATAAACATCATATAAGCATGATATCATATGTATGCTGGAGTAAATATATTCTGTACTTGAAATCAAAGATGTGTAACTCATCATATATATATGAAAGTGATTCTTATCACCATGATATCTTTATTCACATCATATGTATATGCATATCTATATTTCATTCTTATTTCAAACATATATTATAGTATAGAATTACAAATTAATTATACTTATATCTTCATGCCTGTATACTTCATTATTATACCAATATGATATACTCCCTAGAACTCTAATTATATGGAATTAAACATATGAATTTATCATTCCTAAAAAACATATATATATATATATATATATATATATATATATATATATATATATATATATATATATATATATATATATATATATATATATATATATATATATATATATATATATATATATGCATTACTCATAGTATAAAAATCATATGCATCTTTGTATTGAAGACATATCATTATATGTTTATATTAAATTAGTATATTAGGCATGTATATTCAAAATAGCATTACCAATAAAGTTGACCAAATATATACATACAGTCTCATGCAATTCTACAATTACTTGTAGTTAACACCATACTGTAATTACATACAAACATATGACAACATAATGATATAGCTTTCATACATAATAATTCACGTTAGTCATTTAAGTCATGTATACTCAAGTGCGTATCATGTAAACATATTACTTCAGGTTCTTAGATGGCATTACATTATAGTACTTTCATTCTTTCCTATATTTATAGTACATTTTTTACTTTTATTTCCATTCAAGAGCATGACAGAGATGCAGGCAAGTGAAAAAAGACAAGAGAAGAAAACACAGAAATAGATAGCATACCCTATCGCGAGTGTGACAGTAATTGAGGAGTTTATCCCCTCTGCTCATAAAACAACAGTACAACCCAAAATTTCCTCTTGCATGCAATTCTATTGTATTAATTTCTAGAGATGTACCTTTAAAATCTATGGGTTCCTTACTTGTAAACTCCATTAAAATCTCAATTTCATCTTATTAATGAAATTAAATCTTAAAAAAATTCTATAAAACATAGCAATAAGCTCAAAAAGTAAAAAGGGAAAACTATTTTTTGATTTCACATGCTTTCCTTTATTTCTTTTAAAATAACTCAAACCTAAACATTCAGAACGAGTAAATCTTATTTTCTTTCAATTGTGCATAACTCATTTTGTAATTCAAGGCTTTAATTTGAGAATCTAATCCATTATGCACCACAGTATCCTTATGAAATTTCACATGCAAAGTCTGAGATTTTATGAACTAATTTCATATTCTTACTATACTACCATTTTAATTCTCAAAGAATCCAATTAATGCAAAACATTATTCATAGCTCTCATACTCAAAATCCATGACTCATTCCTATTAAGACATCTATTACTCATATTCATCTTAATCATTACAAAACCAAGCACATGCAAAGTGTAAGAAGTTCCCAAACCTTACATGCAACTCCATAGCCTTTATCAAATTCCCTTTCTCTCAATTTCTTCTTCTTTCATGACTTTATTTAGCTCTCTTCTTGCACACCCATTATCACACTTCCTTATACGCAAAATAATATATTTGAAAGGATGTTCTTGATGGATAAAAGAGCCGGCTTTGAGAAGAAAGAAGAGAGAGAATAATAAGATTTGTAAATTTTTCTTAGAGAGAGAGCCGAATTTCTTTTCTTTTTCCTTTAGAATGGTCGACCTCCTCTCCATTCTTTACCTTTTATACCCAATTTAAATAAGGTTCTTAAGTGTATGAGGATCTCATCTATGGCCCATAAGATAATTGTTCTTTAAACCCCTTTACTCTCTTATTTCACAAATTCACCCTAACTTCCTTTTTTATTGAAATTGACCTATTAAATTATATTTTGTTCCAAATTTACACATATATGACTTTATATGAATTGAATATCTTATCCTCTTTCATTTAAATAATTAATCCTCTAAGTCTTAACTTATAATACATCATCTAATTATGCATAATTAGACCTATCACTAAATAATACCCATGAATTCTACTAAGGCCTATGTTAGGTCCTAATAGGTTAACTATACTAGACTGTAAAGGTCACAGTCACAACCAAATGGTTTCCACCGTGAGGTGCTCCTTAATTTGATTCTATCTTCAAACTTATTACCTAACAGTGGCAATAGATTTTTTGTGACTATGAGTGGTTTTTGGTTTCACTTTTTCTCTGAAATGCCTTAAGTCACGGTGAAAAAGGCTTTGTTATGATCATGAGGTATTAAAACTCTGCATATTGACCAAAATTGATGATGAGAAGGTGGTAATGAAATTGTTGCCACTATAAGGTACCTGATTTCTCTGTAATTCAACATAAAACACCATCAAATGCCATCAAAAATGTATAAAAGATGGAATTAAGCTATTATTGGAAAAATTTATTGAAAACAAATATAAATAGGCAAAAAGCATAAAAGGGAAAACAAAATCACACTGAAAAAGGTTTAAATCTAGGCACTGATTAGAGTCATCAAAATACCCCACAATGAGACTTTGCTTGCCCTTGAGCAAATGAATTATCCACATTTTTGAAAAATCAAACTCTAACTCAGAATAAGAAAATTCAAACAAACTAAAATAGCATTCAGCAAAAGACACTTAATTAAAAAATTAACCAAAAAGACTCAGACTAATCTATATCAAGTGATTTCTTGAGTGCGTGTACTAGGAAAAAATAATTTTATCACTTTTTAAAACAAAAACTACTAGTGCATTCAAACTTTTGAGCAAAAAGAAGAAAAAGCAAAAGTTTTGCATAATGGTTTTGTGATTAAAATCAAGATAGCCATAGGCCTCTCCTTTAGCACCAGAACCACATGGGTCATCTCCATTAAAAAACTCAGGTCAAATAATATAATCACGAGGTCTTACTTTAAGGTTGTAATGTAAGGCTAAGGTATAGGGTTCAAAGAATAGATCAAGTTAACAAACTGAGACTAGCCATACTACCTATAATGTTCCACCTAACTTTTTAAAACAAACAACCCTACCCTGTAATTGATGCCATCATGAACAATTGCTAGCAAATGAATCTCATAAACCACTAACTAAGCTAATGAATGCATGAGAAAAAAGTATAAACCATAAATTTCTTATTCTTAAATTTGCTCAGATTCTAGACTTCCTCTCGATTGATAAATACCCCACACTTATTCCTTCAAATGAATAACTATCTCTTTTTTGTCATCATACTTGGTGCACTACTAAGATTTACAATTTTTTTCACAATACCCTAACTTCAAAATTTTCATCAATTCCTAACACGCAAACCAAATTGACACTAAACCCTTTCAACATTCATAATGCAATAAATAACCCAACCCTAAAGTGACCAAATCTCAGATAAAGGAGATAAAAGCATTTGAGTTATATGGTAAATAACTGAGCGTAACAAAAAAATCATTTAAATTATATACTTTTAGCAAACCAAATTTGCTAACGGGGCTAGCAATGGTAAAAATTTACATAGGTGGGATAAACATCATTTAGAAGTGACTGCCAAAGAAAGGTTGCCTAGGTCATGTCCTAATCCTGCTTAACTTGCTACATTATTTTGAAGGGTGATGAGAAAGGTTTTAGCTATCCTAAAATTCCTTCATTCAAATATTTTCACACACTGGTTTTTTCAAAGTTTTTGCAACATAACCTAAAGTGCATAATGGATAAGAAATCACAAGATATAAGACTAACTGAAGATCAATTGGAAAAAAAAATCTCATTAAGCTATACAACTACTCTCTTGCTAAATTAGATCCTCTAAACAAACTATTCATAGCTTAAAATTCAAAATAATTCTAATTAGGAATAAACAAAGGGCAAACTAGCCTAAGAATGCTAAGAGAACAACAACTTAGCACAAAATAAAAATAACAAACTTAAAACAAAAGTAAACTAAAAGAAATTAAAGAAAATGTTAACAAAATAACTACTAAAATTAAAAGCAAAAGATAAAATAAAGCAATAAAGAAACTTAAACTAAAAAGACACTAAAATTTCAAGATTAAACTAAACAGTTCAAAAACAACATAAACTTAAAGATAAAAACAATAACAACTGATTTGTGGTTCAAAAGCTTAACATATTTTTAGCAATTTAAATCCAACTTTATTGTTAACAAAAACTTCAAAAAAATTATGTCTTCCCCCAGCAAAAAGTTTCTTCATCTTCATCAATCAAAAATTATGTTTTGCTCCCCTACCCCACACTTTAAATCTTTATGCCTTCATAAAGTTAATCAAAATGAAACAACAAGAGATAGGGGACTCCCTGCAACTTAAATGGCTAGTGGTGGCAAAAAAGGTGGTGGGTACTAAGCATTAAAATGAGATGTTAATGTAGTAAGGCCCAGAAACACCTAACCTAGTTGAGATTGAAATAAGACCTGATTCACTACAAGGGCATCCACTTTCTCAACCAATGAAGTGGATTGCAGAGATGACAATGTAACAACTCTTAGAGCACGAGGCAACTCACTCAAACTACACTCCACTTTTGCTAAATGCTCCTCTCTCTCCATCAATCGATAACCATAAAATAACATCCCATCATCAATCATGACCTTCATATTCTTTCGTAGCTTTTTATCAATAAATGCAATGGAGCTCAGCACTCTTCTCCTTCTCAATGGATGATTAATAACTTTGGATAAAATAATTGCCCACCTTTTGAGAGATATTTTCTTCACCTTCTTTGGGTTCCACTGTAGCTCTTCTAGTTTGTGCCACCAATGCAAAACACCATTAATTGGAAAACCCTTACATAGCTCAGAAATAAAGCCTCCAACAAGTTGACTTACCAGTAGAGTTTACATGATACATTAGAGACATTGAGAAGAATATGCATATGATTCGAAGAGTATGATCACACAAGTGATGTGCCTTAGTTTGCCTTGACACATATTTAGTTTTTGTGAGAGGATATTTGGTTATCTCCCATACACAATCCTTGTCATAGCCATCAAAGCAGTTTGGTGTATGGGGAGGGAATCTCGGGAATTTTGAAAATCTCACAAAAGAAATTTCATATAATGTTTCATCTAAATAAAAAGATATAGAACTTGGATCGATCACACTATTCCTTCCAATCTTACAGTGCACCATAGATAAAATGTCCCTTATCAAATCAAGGTAAACCTTCTTTTAATTCTTAAAGAACTTCTTCCATCCAATGTTGGAGATGAGATGTTGAACCTCTTCTTTGATTTCTAAGTTTTCTAGCAGCTTTATGTAAAAATAGGTTGTTAGCACGTATTTGCACTTACTGAAATAAGAATAGTCCTCTTTCATATCAACTAGTGCCCAATTAGGTACGTTTGATGTAGAAATTTTGGGCTTGCTAGATGAGTTGGATACACCATCATTATGGTTGCACTTTGGTGCCACTGCATGTAAAAAAACAACAATTCAAGCACTTTAAATGATAAAGGAAATAATCATAAATATGAAATACCAAACTCAGCAAAACTTACATATCCCCTCATTAAGGTAAATACCTTAAAATAATAAAAGCCAAAATAAAGGAAAGAAAATCACAATTGAAAGCATAGAGGTTAGGCAAATTTCATAAAAGCTTATAGTGTATGCACAATAGTGAATGGCAAAGGTACACAATCTCAACATGCATAATAATAAGCACCATAGTTCAAAAATGAAGAATTATAGCTAATTGTTGGTTGTCTTACATTGTCAATCAAATATTAAACTATATGCATAAGGTCAAATAGCATGTGTCTAGTCATAAACAAAGGAATTCAACTCAATTGCATAAGAAAAACACCTAAGTATGGGGAAAATGCTTATTGAGGCATTTTAACAAACATGTGGTGGGAAAAACTTTTGCTCAATCAAAATGAACATGCAAGCACTATATTGAATTCTAAATTTAAAATTAAGTCAAAAAATAGTGAAGAATATAGTGCAAAATGCCTAAACATTGGTTACTTCTTAAACAAAATCAACAAATATATTTATGCCCAATTTCACAATTGGCGTGCCCTAAACCTACATTAAAACATGCATTTGTTCTTCAAAAAAATCATAAATATTTCATTTGAATACATATGCAAGGATTGAGATATTAGAAAAGAGACTACGAAGTTAATTGAAGAAGAATCTCTTATGAATTCTAAGCATTATGCATAAAGAAGAACAATGGGGAAGATAGTTTTCAAGGAAAAGAAAAAGAAAATTTCAATCATAAAACCCAAAACAAAAGGAAGATAATTTGAAGAAGAAAGAAAACAATTGAAGAAAAATAAGTATTAAAACACTTACATGTTGAGGACACTCAGTTGATAAGGTTAAAAATAAAGTTAACGCAGAAAGAAAGCGAAGAGAGAAGCATGAAAGTGAAAAGAGTAAGTAAAAATTGGGCTTTTAAAAATAGAGTTAAAGGGAGGTCATAATCACAACCAAAACCTTGTGATCATGAGGTACCAACCTTTTAGATTTTGATTTAAATTTAAATAGGTCACGATCACAACAAAAGCCTAGCCACTATGACCTATCAATGTTTCACATTCTATTTGATTTTTAAAGAGATCATGATGACAATCAATTCATTATCACCATGAGGTGCACAAAATTTGAATCTAGAATTAAAACTTCACTTCGGTCATAGTGGCAATAACTTCCTTATGACTGTGACCTCACTCAAACTTGATCGATAAGCTAAATTCAACATTGGTTATGGTGGTAACCAAAACCTAGCCACCGTAACCCCCAAAATTTTGCTAAAAAGTTTTTTAATTATTTTTTAATTTTAAACAACACTTCAGACCATGTAATATATAGATTTGAAAAAGTACTTCAATAAGATAATTGCCAACTAAAGACCATTTACCATAACTTTTGAACCAAAAATCATTTTACTTTGCTACTTTTCTCAATGTTTGTTGATACATTTTGATGACTTAATAACTAGAGATTATGCATTATTCAACATTATGGATGACATGCATAAGGGCTATAATTCTTTTCCTCTTATTTTAGTGAAGATTATCATTGGCTTAGATGTTGTCCATCATGATCTTCATTCTCATCTCACCGGTACCCCTATGCTACTCCAGGTATGTCCTCTTATAGGTTTTCGCACTAGCTTTTCTTATTGAAAAATATGTCTTTTCAAATTTTCACGTATTTTTTGTCTTATTTTTACCGGATATGAATCCAACTCATCCTAGTGGCTTTTTTTTAAAATATGGCTTCATGAGAAGCTGAGGCTGAAGCTATTGTTAGAGCCTCCTCTTGGAGTTAGAGCTACGAGCACTTACCCCATGACATATGTCATCCTCAAATACCTACAATGTGAATTTTTGTTGTTCCAAGAAGGAGTTAACTATATGGCTTGGTTGACAAATGATGACAACATGCTTACGTGCACTTGGATACCCATCACTTCTATAGTTCAAGATGGAGCATCTAGATGTGTTCCTCTATGTGTATTGCATTATGCTACCTTTTATGTTATCGCTCATTATTCTTGCCAATTTGGGGACCTTTAAGACATTATTAGGTGTCCATTAGGTTTCTGAGGTTGTATACTCATTGTTCCTTTCCTGTCAATGTACCATTAGAGGATTGGGACTTGGCTCCCTATAAGGACTACAAATCCTGAGATTGGCACTTGTGACTTCACCACCTCTACCTCATACAAGTAATATGGTAGTGAACAATAGGCTATCTTATCTTAGACACCTGGATGGAGAGAGAGATATGATATAGATAGACTATATCAAATACAATCATGGATTATGTTTTTGCTTTTATTAAGATTTTTACATTTGAACATATGAAAGAGACATGCTACTTTTAGGTACACTAATGATGTTATGTATACATACATGATACTTCTTTTTGATTTTAGTACACATGATCAACATTTGATATTACCCTTAACGACACATATTATCTAATCTTGAAAATTAAACTTTAAAAACACCATAAATCCTGTCATCAATCAGCCCTCTCAGGTTTTCTTGATTGATTATTTTCTCTTAGCCTCTAATTCTTGCCCAGGATGCTTTTTATTTGTTCTCACCCTGAAAAGGTGTCTAATTTTAGCAGGGGCTGCCATTTTTCAATTTTTGACCTGCAACGCATTTATTCTCTTCTTTTTCTCTTTTTAGTCTTAGTCAAGGAACCTTTTCAATTTGTTTATGTTTATTGGTTCTCTAAACTCATTGCCATCACTATATGATAAAATGGCATCTCTCTTATATAACAATTTCTTAAGCAAGAAAGGTCTTTCCCATGTGGGGCTAAACTTGCCTCGAATATCATGGATTCTAGGCCTCATCTATTTGAACACTAGATCTCCCTCTTTCAAAGGGTGCTTCTTAACCTTCTTCTTAAATGAATGGACTAGTCTCATCTGATAAATCTAGTTGTGATAGTATGCCCATATCCTATCCCTATCTAGTAGGTTAAGCCATGACAACCTCTGTCTAGCCCATTATGCTTTTGGTAAATCAGCTTTTAAGACCACCCTTATTGAAGCTCGATTTCCACTGGTAGTACTGCTTCTATCGTATAAACTAAAAAAAATAGAGTAGCCCCATTGAAGTTCTTGTTGTGGTCCAATAACCCCATAATGTGAAGGGTAGCTTATTGGCCTAGTCTTTATAGGTTCAAACCATGTTAGCCAAAATTCTTTTGAAATTCTTGTTAACCGCCTTAACTACTCCATTTACCTGAGGTTGATAAAGAGAAGATTGATGGTGCTGAACCCCATACTTGATGAGCATTTGCTTGGTTTCACCTGAGAACTATAACCTATTATCTAACACTATGTGATGAGGCAAACCGTATCTGCATATCAAAGTCCTGTCAATGAACTTAGCCATGTCCCTTGCATCTATTTTTTTGAACAATTCTACTTCTACCCATTTGATAAAGTAGTCAATAGCCACTATAATGAACTTGTATTGATTTGAAGCTGGTAAATGGATCATACCTATAATGTCTATACCCCATGTAGTGAATAACCATAGTGATGGAAAGTTGCACAGCATCAAAACAAGCAAATCTCTCAAATCTGCATACTATTGGCATAGTTGACATTTTCTAACATACTTAAAACAATTAGTGTCCATTGTGAGCCAAAAGAATCCTTGATGTATGATCTTCTTTGCTAAGGCTAAACCATTTATATGAGCTCCACACACTCCCGCATGTACTTCTTTCATGACCCTTCTTCCCTCATTCTCACCAAGACACCTCGGCTGGATTCCATCAAGCTATCTCTTGTAAAGCACTCCTTCTACAATAATGAACTGAGTTGAGAGCTTACAAATCATCCTTTAGTCCTTTTTAGTGGCTTCTTTAGGAAATACTAACCTTTCTAAATATTTATAGATGTCATAGTACCAAGGACTTCCATCATCCTCCTCGATATAATCTGCTCATCTTCAAAATATGGCTTATTAGAAGTCAAAATCAGCAAAAGTTTCATACTTACCCCTCTTAGATTATTCCATATTGATACAAAGGTGGCTAAGCCATCCGCTAGTTGGTTTTCTTCTCTATATACATACCTAAAAGTACAAACCTCAAATTGACTGCTTAAAACTTTTAGGCACTTGAGATAAGGCAATAACATTCTTCCTTCACTAACCATTCACCTTTCACTTGATAGATTACTAAAGATGAATCTCCAAATACTTCTATGAACTTTACCCTTATGGCTAACAAGGCTTCCAACCCTAAAATGTAAGCTTTGTATTTGGCTTCATTATTCATACCCTTGTATCTCAGTCATGGCTAATGGCATTTTCTCTCCCTCTGGATGACTAAGATTACTCCTACTCCTACTCTTTTGTTGTTCATAGTCCCATCAAAATACATCTACTAACCCTAAATTGTTATGTCCATAATGTTCTCATCAAGGAACTCATACATCATCACTTCACCTTCTAATGACTTATTGGCTAGGAACTCTACTATTGCTACCCCATTAATGGTTTTCCTAGTTATGTATTCTATATCAAACTCCTATAGGAGAATTAACCACCTTCCCATTTTCCCTAAAAGTAAGGGTACTTCTTGTAAATACCTAAGAGGATTCTATTTAGTAATGGCTTATATTCTATAAGAATATAAGTAGTGTCTCAATTTCTTCAATGCCCAAATGATTGCTAGACAAATCTTTTTGACTTATATATACTTTGCTTCATAAGAGAGAAACTTCTTATTAAGGTAGTACATTCCATACTCTATCAAAAAATCATCCTCTTGAGCCATCATTGCTCCTATTAAATGATCCTCTATGGCCAGATATAGAATCAAAGGCTTATATGTTTGAGGCGATCTTAGTAATGGCATGTGTAATAGATCTTCCCTGATAGTATTGAATGCCTTTTGATAGTTTTCATTACAAATTACTAGTTGATCCTTCCTAAGTAGCTTGAATATCGATTAGTAAATCGAAGTCAATTTAATTATGAACCTGCTTATGTACTGAATCCTTTCTAAAAACCCTCTAACCTTAATTTTCGTTCAGGGTACTAGCATCTTCTTGATGGCTCTCACTTTATTAGGATCTACCTCCATACCTTTCTAGCTCACTATATGCCCTAAAAGTTTACCTGAAGTGATCCCAAAAATGTACTTCTTTTGGTTGAGTTGAAGGTTGTACTTGTCGATCCTCTAAAAGAGCTTCTCCAAGCTTTAAAGTGACCTTCTTAGGTAGCCAATTTGGTAATCATGTCATCCACGTATACCTACACTTCCTTGTGAATCAAATCATCTAGTATCCTAGTCGTCATCCTCTAATAGGTGGTATTTGCATTTTTAAGCCCAAAAAGAATGACTTGGTAAGCTTATGTACCTTATTTGGTTATGAAGGTTGTTTTAATACAATCCACTATCTTGTTCAGAATCTGATTATACCCGGCATATCCATCCACAAAATGCATAGGGCACAGGCAGCTACACTATTAACCTGAACATCTATATGATGTAAAGTGAAATCATCATTAGGGCAAGCTTTGTTTAAATCATTATCATCCACACAGATCCTGACTTTTCCATCTTTCTTCACAACAGAAATTACATTCACAAACCATATAGGGTATTGAACCTCCAGCAAGAACTTAACCTATATCTGCTTCCTAACCTCGTCTGTAACCTTTTCATCCCACTCTAGCCTAAGCCTCCTAAGCTTCGATATAACTGGCTTGTACCTTAGATATGTTAGGATGGCATGCTCAATGATTTTTTAGTCTTTCTCCAATATGTCTTTATAAGTCTAGGCAAAGACTTTTTTGTATTTTTTCAATGTTCTCCCAAATTTTTCTCTCTTCAAGAGTTATATCTGATGCTAATAAAATTTTTCTTGGATTTTCTTTTTATCCCTAGATTAAATGAATATGTGTTTGCTGAGTTAATGTCAAATATAAATGATTCATGATCATAATTATGCATATTGAAATCATAAGAAACATCACACAAGTAAGTAAAATTGTTCATCTTATTAATATAATCAAAAGAGAAATCATTGTTCTTATCAAAAAGTTTAGGAACATAAACAATATCAATGAAAGTGTTTTTTCAGTCTTGGTAGATCATATGTCTCTCTAACCTCTGAGTTAGCCTTGGGTGGATCCTCAACTTTAATCTTCCCCTATTCTTTTAGCTAAATAGCAAGTAGCTTCTCTATCATGACCTCCTTAAGAGCTTCTTTATCCCAAGTTGAATAATGCAGGAGAATCTCTTCATCCCAAAAACCCTCAACTGGCTTGAGAATCCCTTGTTCCCAATCGAAGACATCATTAAAGAGCTTTAAACTTGGCACTATCTCATCTCCTATCAATTGAGGTTCATTCTCTCCATAGTAAAGGCAGATACCTAAACCAAGCACAAAGCTCTAAGAGATGTAAGGAATCCATTTCCTTGCTTTCTTTATTTTGTCTTTTTGATTAGAACCAGTAAAGCCTAACCTTCCTTCTGACCCTTGGCCACCATAGCAATCTAAGACCTTTGAGAGTTCTTACCTAAACCAGCACCTGGTAGGAAGTTTATTTTCTTCAGCATATTAATCACCTGCGGGCTATCGGCAAAAGTACTCTCACCTTCTTTATCATTGATTACAGACATATGGAACCCATTGAAAGGCTTTTTTGCTCTCTTTAGCATAGATACCTGATTTTCTCTTATAGCTTTCCTGGTTACCACTTGAACATTATAGGGTATTTTGATCATCTGATGTAGCATGGAAGGCACCCCACCCAACCTATGCAACTATGGCTTTCCTAGTGACATAGAGAAGTTGGTAGGAATTGGCAAACTAAATAAATTAAAACAATAAAAAAAAACTGAAAAATTCATAAGCAAGATGAAAGAACTTCTCTGAATTAATATTCCAAATTGAGCTCAGTTGCATTCAATTTCCCTCTCTAAAATCTTGTTGTCCTCAGTAAAGTAACAAAAATATTAGCTCATTGCTGAGTTAGGGATGCCAAATGATGAAGAAGCAAAGTGCAAAAACTTGATTGACTTGATTGGGTGCGTGTGTCTTGGTAGGGAAGAGATATTAGGGAAGAATTGGTTGGGTTAAGGGAGTGTTGTGAGATACCTCGATTAGGGTGACAATCTTCCCTACCGAGGAGGTGCATTCGGGACTAATAAGGTTTAATACCTCAGCAGGGTTAATGTTAGACTCTGTGGAGGGAGAGCAAAATTAGCCTAAATTGATGTTTATCTCAATGGAGGAATGAATGAGGGATTTAAAGACCATGAGCTCTTCGGTGGAGGTGAAAATCACCTCTACCGAGGTGATTATTTCAATACGGGAAGGGAGGGTCCCTCTATGGAGGAGAAATCCCCTCTACAAAGGTGGTGACTATTGGTTGGAAAGGGACATTTTTCCTTGATGGAGGAGGAATTCCCCTCTACCGAGGTGATGGCTATAGGACAGAGGAGAGAGGGGTCTTCAGTTGAGCTTGAAATCTCCTCAACCGAGGAGAAACAATCTGCACTTGAAGGGCCAATTTATTAATATCCATATATGCATATCCCATTTAGTAAACTCCCATATTTTAAACTTAACCATCATGAGTCTTTTCTCATACCCACTCTCACTTCACTTTCCAATGACAAATTCAATCAACCCCAAAGTCCCAAAATGAAGTACATCAAAACTCTAATTTCTCACCAATCTTGAACACTTAACCCTCATTAAGCTAAGAAAACCAATATGCAAGTAAGAGAATACATATCTAAAATTTTGCACTCACTGTCAATTTTCACACACTCAAAAAGTATAGCTCCATCTTAAGCTCATGAATAACAAGACACACAAAACATAACAATAGAACACAAAACATAAACACACTAAATCAAACGTAAAAAATCTAAAGTTGAGAAAGGTCAGAAAATATTGTTCTAAATTTATAAAGTCTACAGCTCGACTTTTATTACACTCTGGAGGTTGAGCTTACGATCTAAATAATGGTCTCTCCGAACTTTGCTCCTCATTTTCTTCCATCGGTAAGAAAACTTATCAAAGTTCACCAAACATAGAAATTTCATGTCTTTAATAAAGTAATGAATCCACCTTTGGTTCTTCAAATACGAACTCTACCGGCTCTTCTAGCCTTAATAAATTCTTCAAATGGACTAAATTTAGTGAATCCACTTAAGACTTGAGCACTTCTTCATTCTTTGGTGAAAAATCCTTCCTAAAAGACCTAAATTCATTCTCAAAGATACAAGACTTGTCTTTAACTGTTAGAGAGTATGCCCTAGAGCCCATGTAATAGGGATGTTTTTCATATGTATGAAATTTATATTCTTAATAAAAGGCATCATTCATTTATTAATGTTGTGTTTGAATACATGAGTTTGTAAATCTTAAATTAATAAATGAAGTCCTAGATATTATAAACACAGTGCAAAGGCAATCATGAAGGTGTTCATGATGTGAGATGTCTATCGCATGCAAATGTGTTAATATCTAAATATCCCTAGTCATAGAATTAACAAGATAGGACATTGTTAATTCGGACAGACTAGCACATGTTATGCTTCTTGAATGGTTCAAGCAATGGTTCTCATAATTATGATTATGGATGATAATCAAAGCTAACATGTGGATGCTTGTTAGAGGAACAAGTTCATTGGAGACCTGCAAAGAGAATCCTCATATGGATATTAAATCTATGTCAGTGAGGAATCTCTTCATAGCGGTTGTGCAAGTATCCTAAGACTTGAGATCACCAAAGTTATCTTAAGTAGCAAGTGGTATACTTTGACTCCATAACTGATTACTTCCAACTGGGAGTGAACATAGTTAGGAGATTGGGTATATCATGACCTACTTGAAGATAGTTGAGTGATTGACAAAGGATTCACCATCCCAGATTTAACAAGGGAAGTTATCTCGCATGATTCAATAATTGCCTTGTTCAGAGAATCTCTGGCCAGAGTAATATGCCGAGATGGATGGAGATCCATGAAGGGCATTTTAGGAACAATGGTTAAATTAATAGAACATACATAATTAGATTTATATGAGTTGACAGAAATCCATACTCAGAATCTAATTGAGATAAGAGTGGTGAAAGGAGTAATTGCACGGTAACTGTTTCTATGGAAGGGTACAGTCATACCACATGACTTTCCTGACATTTGGGTAGTCATAATGCCTAGCTAGAGGCCAATCATGACTTGTATAATGATGTATCAAAATATCAATAGAGATTGATAAAATGATTTAAAGGAGTTTAAATCATGTGAGTTTTGAATAGAACTGACAATTACATATTATACTGCCAACATGGACAGGAACCCAATAGGTCACACACATATAGAGAAAAGGGTAAAATGGTAAAATGACAAGGATAATAATATTTGATATTATTATGAAGGTAGAGAAGAGAATATGATAATAATTAATTAAAGAGTTTAATTAATTATGATCAAATAAAATTGTCCGCGGAACTTTTGAGAAATGTTCTGTAAATTGGACCTAAATGAAATAATGTATTTCATGATTAATTATTATTGTCTTATAAGTGTTATAAGACTACTATAAGTGTTATAGGACTGATATAATAATTAATAGGACCATTGGAGAAATTATAAAGGGCCAAAGGAATGAAGAAGTTGGAGGAAGCCCTCCAGAAGAGGGCTACACACCAACTCCATACAGAAGGGCTTAGAGGACTTTTTCTTGGACCAAATTAATTTATATATGTTACATAAGTGTTATGAAACTCACATATTTAATTTGGTTGGATTTGGAATCCATTTGGGTATTTAAATCCATTTGGGTATTTAAATCCATTTATGGATTTTATGCATGGTCTTTTATGAAAAGATTTAATTTGGATTTAATTAAGCCCAAATGATTATAATTAATTCCAGAGGTCCAATTAATAATTCTCCAGCAATTTTAAAGAGCCCAATCTCATTAAGGAGTTGGAATTTTAACCTAACTATAAAAGGCCAACTAATGAGAATTAGGGTTAAGTGATTGAAACAAAAGGAAAGTCTATTTCTCTTAACTCTCTCTCCCTTTTTGCGCCACTTCCATTGCTAGCCTCTTGGATTTCGGCCAGCCCTAGTTGAACACCAATTTTTTGGTTCAATTTACCCCTCTCTAGTGTGGATTACTCATTGGAGGTGTTCGATTTTGGACATTGTGGTTTGCGACAACCCTATGCGAAGTAAAATCAACTGTTCAACAAAAATCAAAGGTGATTTTTCTTATTCTCATATAGTTATATTGTGTATTCATGGCAAGATCAGATCTAATGGTTAAAAAATTTAAAATTCCGCTCATGTATGTTATGCATGTAATCGTTAAAATCCAACATGGTATCAGAGCCAGGTTTTGCCATGGATATACAATTCTATATTACTCTGCGGAATAAGTTTTGTTTTATTTTGAGTTATTTATTTCATGAACTTTAAAATATGAGATTTAATTGTTCATGAATGAGAAATATTGATTTCTGGATGTATTTGTGATCAAATAAATTTGGTGGAAACAAAACCGAAATTTTGAAGAAAAGTGATTTGGGTTTGGAATGAAACCCATTAGGGTTTGGCGTGAAACCCTAGGTAATGTAGGGGCTGTTCTAATTTAATTTCTTATGGATCCATTTAAAAATCATTTAGATGATATTTTATGTGTTTAATATGTAATATTAAGCCGTAGGATCGAACGGAATTAAAATCGAACAAGTTTTGCATGAAAACTAGTTTTGTCGAAAAGTTCGATAAATTGGTGTTCTTCGTGTGTTCTTGATGTGTTCATGGTTAGAACGACTTTTGATCTTCTAAATCTGATATATATGATATATTAAAGTGTTTTTAATTAATTGGATTAATTAAAATGGGCCTTAAATTAATTTGATTAATTTTAATTAATTAAAACCACTTAATGGGTTTAATTATGTTTACGGACTTGGTTTAAATTAGTGAATGACTTGGTGGGCCCAAGGAGCTGATTTAAATTAACTATTATAAACATTAATTAAGTTTATTAATGGGTTTTAAGGGCTGGAGTGGGCTTGGCTCATTCCAAAAGGCCCAAATGGTCCAAATGACACAAAACTAGTTTGTGTGTGAACACACTTAGGGTTTTTCTTCTGTGGGTTTCGGCCTACACTTGTTTTAAGCCCAAAATTGATTCTTTTAATTATTTAATATGATTAATTAATTAAATAATCAATTTATAATTAATTAATAATCAATTTGATTGATTATTAAGGCAAGAACACATTCATGCAAAAAGGTTTCCTAAAATGAAAGTTTCCAAAATGGAAAAAGTTTTCTAATTTGATCACATCATTAAAATAACTCAAAATATAGTTTCAAAGGTTGAAACAAAGTTAGTAATCCATTTCTTTATGCATTAGAAAGGCATATAAGGGTGTATGATTGGCATGATGGATAGTTATGGACAAAGACCAATGTGATTGAGCATTATGCATGTTTTGGCCCAATGAGGACTTCCATGTCCCGGCTACTTGTTTTTCGGTTTGTATTTCATTTCAAATTATAATATGTAATTAGATTACTTAGATTAGAATTAGAAATAAAGATGGAGACCATTTTCAAGGAGCAAGATGGGCCGGATGGAGATCTAACAAGCTTGAAGATAATGTAATTATTTTTCTTGTTTGAATCATGCATACTACCTAGGTGTGACCTTTTGATTTTCCTCTTGGCTCGGGGAAATCAATGTAGTGAAGTCCATAACTATACCACATTTGTATGCTTATATTTATGTGATAGATATAGGATGCATACCAATGTATGCCAACCATGTATGATGAGACTTAATTAACTAAAACCCTCAAACAAATACTAAGGTATATAAGCCTTCCATTAATTTGAGGAGAACCAAAGTTCTTTATAGTGTGGGTTGTTGACCACAGTCAAGCTCACATTATATCGAATATGTTCAAATCTAATTAAATGGGTCATCTTAGCTAGCCCATTAGTTTGTTGACCACAGTCAAGGCTAATGGTTCTAGAGGCAAGATTAGGGAATGCATATATGATATGCATGCATCAAGAGTTGATAACCTAATGATCCAATAGTTGTGTAGAGACACAATTGGTATATGGATACCTACCTTTCAAGGGTATGGAATTTGGCTTGTTGACCATAGTCAAGGTCAAATTACATATCAAGGATTGGATATTGGCCCACTAAGAAAACCATCGGGTTTTCTCGGATTATATAGTGAGGGCTATTAATTCGCAATAAAATAGTGGGAGTAAATGGATTAATTAAAGACCTTATTAATGCATACATATATATGAACATACTCTCATATCTTTTCTTTTTCACATCTAGGTCATCATCATAAGCACATCAAACATTAATATACGATCAATCTTGGATAACAAGCTGGTTGGCAATAACTATTCTGACTGGATCAGGCAAGTGAGAATTGTTCAAAGGGCTGAAAAGATCCATTATGTCTTGGATAAAGATCCACCACCACTTCCATCAGATGATGCCATTGATGAGATCAAAGGCATTTATCGAAAATACATGGAGGATAGTGAAGCAGCAGCATGTCTGATGCTGGGTGCTATGTCCTCGGAGCTTCAGAAGCAACATGAAATGATGGATGCTAGAACCATCGTTTTGCATCTAGAGGAGCTTTATTCTTCTCAGGCTAGAACTGAGCAATATGAGATTGCTCGAGCTCTATTTAGTTGCAAAATGGTGGAAGGCACTTCAGCTGCTGCTCATGCATTGAAGATGTATGGGTATATTGAGCATTTGAGTAGACTTGGCTATGTTATGGATAATGATCTATACATAGATTTAATCTTGTACTCGTTGGCTCTAAGTTATGCACCTTTTGTGCTTAACTTCAACATGAACAAGATCCAAGTATCCATTCCTGAGTTAATCAACATGCTCAAGACAGCTGATGGATCATTTAAGAAAGATCCAAAAAGTGTCATGGTTGTCACTTCTGCTAAAGGCAAGAAGCAGAAGAAGAAGAAGATAACCAAGGCGCAGCCAAAGAATGGTGGGATCTCCAAGAAGAAGGTTGCCAAGAAAGAGAATCCCAAAGGAACTTGCTTCCATTGTGGAAAAGATGATCATTGGAAGCGTAACTGCAAGGCCTATCTATATTCTCTTAAGGAGAAGAAGCAAGCTGTTGCATCTACTTCAGGTATTCATATGATTGAAATTAATACTTATTCTATTGCTTCAAAACAATCTTGGGTATTAGATACCGGATGTGGATCTCATTTATGTAATGATCTACAGGGGCTTAGAAGCTTTAGAAGAGTTGGAAAGGCAGAGATATGTTTGCAGTCAGCTACTGGACAGAACATCTCTACAACAGTTGTGGGGACTTACTATTTGCCTCTTCCTAGTGGATTAGTACTGGAATTAAATAATTGTTATTATGTTCCAGCCTTATCCAAAAGTATTATTTCTTTCAGTCGTTTGATGAACGATTATGATATTTCTTTAAAGGACAAATGTTGTTACATTTTTAAGAACAATATATTTTATGCAAAAGCTATCATTGAGAATGGTATATTTGTTCTTGATTTAATTAAAGAAGTACATAATGTGGATACCAAGAGAATGAAACATGATAATCTAAATACCTCATACTTATGGCATTGTCGTTTAGGCCACATAAATGAAAAATGCATGACCAAATTACACAAGTCAGGTGATTTGGGATCATTTGATTATGAATCATTTGATACATGCGAATCTTGTTTATTGGGAAAAATGACAAAAGCTCCTTTTATTAGTAAAGGAGAACGAGCTAAAATGGTTTTGGACTTAATACATTCAGATGTATGTGGTCCAATGACTACACATGCCAGAGGAGGTTACTCCTACTTCATTACTTTCATAGATGATTATTCCAGGTTTGGATACATCTATCTAATGAAATATAAGTCTGAAGCATTTGAAAAGTTCAAAGAGTTCAGAAATGAAGTAGAGAAATAACTTGGCAAAAGTATTAAAACACTTAGATCATATCGAGGTAGAGAATACTTAAGTCAAGAGTTTCAGGATTATCTTAGAGATAATGGGATTTTATCTCAATGGACTCCTCCATATACACCACAACACAATGGTGTATCTGAAAGGAGAAATCGAACACTATTAGATATGGTTCGATCAATGATGAGCCGAGCGAACTTGCCTAAGTCCTTTTGAGGATATGCACTAGAAACTGCTGTTTATGTATTAAATAGAGTTCCTAGTAAATCGGTTGATGTTACTCCATATGAGATGTGGAATAACAAGAAACCCACGCTTTCTCATATGAAAGTATGGGGCTGTCCTGCTTATGTGAAGCGGACAATGTCAGAAAAACTGGATGTTAAGTCTGACAAATGTTTATTTGTGGGATATCCAAAAGAAACGTTTGGATATTATTTCTATCATCCCTTAGAACAAAAGGTGTTTGTTTCAAGGCATGCTGTCTTCTTGGAAAGAGAATTTCTCCTACGAGAGGACAGTGGGAGTAAAATTGAGCTTGGTGAAATTCAAGATCCACAAATAGAAGATGATCAACCGATTGAACCCGAAACTGAATTTCATAATGATGAGATTACAGTTGAACCTGATTATACACAAAATCCTAGAAGATCTACTAGGATGCGTTCTATCCCTGTGAGATATGGATTTCACGTTGATTATGATAGAGGCATAACTGTAGTAGAGGACAATGAGCCTACAAGCTATCAAGAAGTTTTGAACAGTTCAGAACGTGATTTATGGCTTAAGGCTATGCAGCCCGAAATGGACTCCATGTATGAGAATAAAGTATGGACTTTAACTCAACCACCTGAAGGGATAAAACCCATAGGGTGCAAATGGGTCTTCAAAAAGAAGACTGACATGGAAGGTAATATAGTTACCTATAAAGCTCGCTTAGTAGCAAAAGGTTATCGTTAAAAAGAAGGTATTGACTATGACGAAACTTTTTCTCCTATAGCAATGCTTAAGTCTATAAGAATACTTTTAGCCATTGCAGCTCATTATGATTATGAGATTTGGCAAATGGATGTGAAAACAACTTTCCTTAATGGAAATCTTTCTGAGGATGTGTATATGACACAACCAGAAGGATTCACATCAGGAAATGGTGAAAAGGTATGCAAGCTTCAAAGATCCATTTATGGATTGAAGCAAGCCTCTAGGAGCTGGAACATACGATTCAATGAGACAATCAAAGAGTTTGGTTTCTCACAGAATGAAGATTAACCTTGTGTGTATAAAAGGGTCAGTGGGAGTGCAATTGTCTTCCTAATTCTATATGTAGATGACATATTGATCATGGGAAATGACATTTCTTTTCTCCAATCTGTTAAAATATGGTTATCCAAGGTTTTCTCCATGAAAGATCTTGGAGAAGCATCCTATATTCTGGGAATAAGGATCTATAGAGATAGATCAAATAGGTTGCTAGGTCTTTCTCAGAGTACATATATAGATAAAGTATTGAAGAGGTTCAATATGGATCTCTCTAAGAAAGGGTTTATACCCATGGAGCATGGGAAACACCTTTCTAAGTCTATGTGTCCGCAGACACTAAAGGATAGAGAGAGCATGAATAGAATACCATATACATCTGCAATTGGTTCAATCATGTATGCTATGTTATGTACACGTCCAGATGTAGCATTTGCTTTGAGTGTCACAAGCAGATTCCAATCCAATTTTGGAGAGGAACATTGGGCAGCTGTCAAGAATATTCTTAAGTACTTGAGAAGGACTAAGGATATATTCTTGGTATATGGAGAGGGCAGTTTGGAAGTAAACGGGTATACAGATGCCAGCTTCCAATCTGACAAAGATGATTGTAAATCACAATCTGGTTATGTGTTCATAATGGGAGGAGGGGCAGTTAGTTGGAAAAGTTTCAAACAAGAAACAACTGCTGATTCCACGATGGAAGCTGAGTACATTGCTGCTTCAGAAGCAGCAAAAGAAGCAGTCTGGATCAAAAAGTTCATAACCAAACTAGGAGTGGTGCCTAGCATTGTTGATCTGATTCCTTTATATTGTGACAACAATGGAGCCATTGCGCAAGCAAAGGAACCACGGTCTCATCAGCGATCCAAACATGTTCTCAGACGTTACCATCTCATAAGGGAAATAGTAGCTAGAAATGATGTGAAAATAGAAAGGGTTCCCACAGATGACAATGTGGCGGATCCCCTCACTAAAGCACTTTCCCAGATAAAGCATGATCACCATATAAATAGCATGGGTCTGAGACATATGAGTGATTGCTCTAGTGCAAGTGGGAGATTGTTAGAGAGTATGCCCTAGAGCCCATGTAATAGGGATGTTTTTCATATGTATGAAATTTATATTCTTAATAAAAGGCATCATTCATTTATTAATGCTGTGTTTGAATACATGAGTTTGTAAATCTTAAATTAATAAATGAAGTCCTAGATATTATAAACACAGTGCAAAGGCAATCATGAAGGTGTTCATGATGTGAGATGTCTATCACATGCAAATGTGTTAATATCTAAATATCCCTAGTCATAGAATTAATAAGATAGGACATTGTTAATTCGGACAGACTAGCACATGTTATGCTTCTTGAATGGTTCAAGCAATGGTTCTCATAATTGTGATTATGGATGATAATCAAAGCTAACATGTGGATGCTTGTTAGAGGAACAAGTTCATTGGAGACCTGCAAAGAGAATCCTCATATGGATATTAAATCTATGTCAGTGAGGAATCTCTTCATAGCAGTTGTGCAAGTATCCTAAGACTTGAGATCACCAAAGTTATCTTAAGTAGCAAGTGGTATACTTTGACTCCATAACTGATTACTTCCAACTGGGAGTGAACATAGTTAGGAGATTGGGTATATCATGACCTACTTGAAGATAGTTGAGTGATTGACAAAGGATTCACCATCCCAGATTTAACAAGGGAAGTTATCTCGCATGATTCAATAATTGCCTTGTTCAGAGAATCTCTGGCCAGAGTAATATGCCGAGATGGATGGAGATCCATGAAGGGCATTTTAGGAACAATGGTTAAATTAATAGAACATACATAATTAGATTTATATGAGTTGACAGAAATCCATACTCAGAATCTAATTGAGATAAGAGTGGTGAAAGGAGTAATTGCACGGTAACTGTTTCTATGGAAGGGTACAGTCAAACCACATGACTTTCCTGACATTTGGGTAGTCATAATGCCTAGCTAGAGGCCAATCATGACTTGTATAATGATGTATCAAAATATCAATAGAGATTGATAAAATGATTTAAAGGAGTTTAAATCATGTGAGTTTTGAATAGAACTGACAATTACATATTATACTGCCAACATGGACAGGAACCCAATAGGTCACACACATATAGAGAAAAGGGTAAAATGGTAAAATGACAAGGATAATAATATTTGATATTATTATGAAGGTAGAGAAGAGAATATGATAATAATTAATTAAAGAGTTTAATTAATTATGATCAAATAAAATTGTCCGCGGAACTTTTGAGAAATGTTCTGTAAATTGGACCTAAATGAAATAATGTATTTCATGATAAATTATTATTATCTTATAAGTGTTATAAGACTACTATAAGTGTTATAGGACTGATATAATAATTAATAGGACCATTGGAGAAATTATAAAGGGCCAAAGGAATGAAGAAGTTGGAGGAAGCCCTCCAGAAGAGGGCTACACACCAACTCCATACAGAAGGGCTTAGAGGACTTTTTCTTGGACCAAATTAATTTATATATGTTACATAAGTGTTATGAAACTCACATATTTAATTTGGTTGGATTTGGAATCCATTTGGGTATTTAAATCCAATTAGATGCACAAAGGGCCTAGTTTGTGGATTTTGTGCATGGTCTTTTATGAAAAGATTTAATTTGGATTTAATTAAGCCCAAATGATTATAATTAATTCCAGAGGTCCAATTAATAATTCTCCAGCAATTTTAAAGAGCCCAATCTCATTAAGGAGTTGGAATTTTAACCTAACTATAAAAGGCCAACTAATGAGAATTAGGGTTAAGTGATTGAAACAAAAGGAAAGTCTATTTCTCTTAACTCTCTCTCCCTTTTTGCACCACTTCCATTGCTAGCCTCTTGGATTTCGGCCAGCCCTAGTTGAACACCAATTTTTTGGTTCAATTTACCCCTCTCTAGTGTGGATTACTCATTGGAGGTGTTCGATTTTGGACACTGTGGTTTGCGACAACCCGGTGCGAAGTAAAATCAACTGTTCAACAAAAATCAAAGGTGATTTTTCTTATTCTCATATAGTTATATTGTGTATTCATGGCAAGATCAGATCTAATGGTTAAAAAATTTAAAATTCCGCTCATGTATGTGATGCATGTAACCGTTAAAATCCAACATTAACTATGATTGGTTCTTCTTTTAATTCATGTACCCCAAACTCAATTGCTTTCTTATCCACTATTGTCACATGACTTAATTCATCCTTGTTATCACCACCACCTTAACTTTCCATAGAAATACTTAAGAACTCAACTTTGGATTCTAGATTTTTAATTCCCAATTCTTGATCTCTCAATAAACGCTCTTAATTCTTTAACAAATTCTTTTGATTTTGTAATAAAGCTTCTCAATTTTTGATCTTCTCCTTTTAAGAATTGATTTTGGACATCCATTTTTCTTTTTCAGCTCTAAATTGTTGTGTCATTTGTAAATGCCTAAATATCTTTCTACAAAGAATTACACCAAATTAAAAATAACTAAAAGAATAAAAATCTTAGACTAACTCAATTACAGATATTAAACAAATGACATCGGTGTTCCCTAACAACGGTACCAAAAACTGATAGGTGTCTAGCAAATGTACTAGATCATCTATGTAATATAGGAGAACATATTTAAGACCCTAAGAATATCAAATCCAAGGGAACAATGATTGCTAAGTATAATATCTATAATTGAAAAGAATAAATTTGAGATAATCCCAAGTTTTGAATTGAAACGAGTTCTAAGCTAAATTAACAATTAAGCAAATTAAGAACTAAAACTAGACTACAATAAATTAAATACAGAGAAAAACTTAAATAATGAATAACATCTATAGATAAAACACTTCTGCTAAGGGACTATCCTACTCACCTTTTACTGATAAAGACTCATATCAAAAGTAAGACAAGTTGTTATGAAAAACCAGTAAAATATAATAGATATCTTATTCAAAATATCATTCTAGAATATTAAACCCTCAAATTATGAACAATTCAATGCCTAGCATGCAAATCTAGTTTTAAACTCCTAAACCTCTGTTGGATCCTCTTGTGAGAAATCTAACTCTAGCCTATTCTCAATTCAAATTCTTAAATTTAAATCAAATCATAAACAACAAATCACTGTCTCAATTCTCAAAACACAGCCATGCATTGACATGAGTAAAATAAGCTAAGAACATACAAATCACTTATCAAAGATTAAACTAACAATTAACTATCTATTTGATAGATCAAGTTTTAATTTAACTATAAACAATGATATGATTCAGGTCAAGAATTAAGAAATGATGCACTTGCATTAAAATTAAACTCAAATAAGAGTCATTACAATAAAAGTCTGAGGGTTCAAGTTTCCCTCAACAAAAGTAAAAAATCACCCATAGTTTATGATTAAAATAATTAAAAAACTAAAATAAAAAGATATAATACTCATAATGCTTCAAGCTTCCTCTTGATGTCTTCATAGAATAATTAAAGTACAGCTTCAAACTCCTAATATTTATCCTCCACCTCCAATATTCCAACAACAACCCAGGCACTTCTATTATCTATTCATAACACAATACACACACATATGTATATTACATACTTATAGTTCAAGTATCGTATTAACATACATAACTACATGTTCATAATCGTTTAACATTTCTTACAAGTTAAAAAATTGAAGCAATTTGGCCCCTAAAAATTGGTGCAATCCTTAAGTGACATGTGTTAAATGCTTGAGCATCAACCATCATTTTAGGGGCCAAATTGCTCCAGTTTTGAAATATTTGGGGTGACATTGCACCAAATGGAACTTTAGGGACTACATCACCCTTTTTGCCAAACATTAGGGACCAATTTGCACCTTTAGCCTATCTAATACATCAAACACATAAGTCCTACTCATCCATCTAAGTCGCACATGTACATGCCATTTGAACCTTTTCTCCTCCTTATCCTCGATTACTTATCCCCTGATTGTAGTAAACAAAATCATGTGCTAAGAAATGAAGTTGCCTAGTGTTGGATATACCACACAAAGTTTCATTTAACAAAAAATATTTACATAATTACCATTCTATTACATTTTAATATTAAAATTCTCTGTAAACTTCCTATTTACTCTTTAATCTTTTTAACATTAAAATTACTCCGTAAACTTCCTATTTACTCTTTAATCTTTACTAGTACTTATTTTTGCCTTTTTCTTACTCATTTCTCAGCTAAGATGAAAAATTATTGTTTCGTCCCTAAACTTTCTTTTTAATACATATCATGTCAAATGTTACACTAATTTATCCTTTTCACTTTCGTTTAGTATACATTCGTGTTTAAATCCAAAATTTATATTTTAGTCCTTATACTTTCTTATGTAGTGGTAAATCATGATTTGGTCCTTAAACTTTTCCTTATTTACATTTTTACCATTTTTATCTATTTAACTATCTTAACCATAATTTTTATGTGAATTTACCTTTTTACCCCTAGTTTCTTACATAATTACATTTTTGCCCCTTATTACTCGCTTAAGCATATTTTTCACCTCATTCAATCTTTTATTACATAATTACCATCTTTTTATGTCAAATTTCTCATTTATTCTTTATTTTATTATGAAATTACAATTTTATCCCTTGGTGGTGTTTAGTGAAAATCCTTAAACCTGATATGTAGGATGAGAATTCCAATGATCCTATATATGGATTGAAGAGGCCACTTGGTGTGATCTAACTGCTCCAAAGTGTATTTAGGGATCACTTGGGGTGATAAACTCCTCAATTATAAATCTAGTGTGTGTTGAAGGATCACTTAGGGTGATCAACTCTTCAACTGTGAATCAAATATGTGTTAAGGGATCACTTGGGGTGATCAACTCCTCAATTATATACCTAGTGTGTGTTGAGGGATCATTTGGGATGATCAACTCCTCAACTGTGAGTCTAACATGTGCTTTAGTCCAAATTAAATCATTATTTTATTGCAATATATATTTCTATAACTAGCCCTCGTACCCTAACATCCTGGATTACTCAATGTGCACTAAAGGAAAATATTTTGTTTCATTTATGTCATGCATCTACATAACTTTCCATGCATTCCACATTATGCCAACACTCTCATTTGCTCATTTCTTAACTATTCACACCTATCATATATGTATTCATAATAACCGTAAATAATAACATCCAAACTTGATAAAAACAAGCCATTTTCTCTAGGTGTACCATTCAGCCATGTAATTTACATAGGCATACATTATGGTTTCTCATGCATTATCATGTCCTACATACTTTAATGATCATTTCTAGCCTTTACATAATGATACATACTCAATTTATAGTAATAGCCATTTTATACAAAAGTGAATAACATTATGTACATTTCACATGACATTATGTCTAAATCAAATATTAAGTCTTAACCAACCATACTAGGTGTATTCACCATTATATTACTCATTTTATGTTACATATCCCATTAATTATCCCATTATCACATGGTATTTTTAGGGTTATAATTTGGCCTCAATAAGTCCCACCTTATTTTGATTGTTTTCTTTATCAATTATTGCTCCTTTTATGATGTTTTATCATTTTATCATGTTATCTTAAATTATTTCACAATTCTACCTATGGTCCCATGGTTACATAATGTAAATTTAAGCAAAATTCAACAAAATTAAATGAAATTAAGTGGAGAATGGTATCCACTAACCTCAAAATGGTTTAAAATCATCTATTCTTCATTTTTCTTACCTTTTCCCTTTTTGTTCTTCCTCTCACCTTGAATATTTCCTTCAAGCTGAATTATAAAGGGAAGAAATTGTGAGTTTTCATCATTATTTTCAACAAATAATCAATCACAAATAACTCTATTAATGATTCTTTACAATTCTATAAAAAAATCCCTAAATAATTCCAATAAAATCTCACAAATTTACCTAATTATATTAAATTTCTCTTAGAAAAAATTCACACTTTCTAAGCTTCCTTTTGCTCCCAACTTATAGCTATGTTGAAAAGGATGATCTTTAGTGTATCTAGAAAAATTTAAGGTTGAGATATGGTTGGAATTAGAAAGAGGAAAAAGAAAAATCATGGCGGGGAGTAACGAATTCCATTCGATTTCATTAAAAAGAAAGGGAAGAATTATAGAATTTTAAGGAGATTTAAATAGATTTCTACATCTCTCTAATTTGTCTCTTATCACATAAAATGAAGGGTCAAGATTAATCCATTTATTATTTGATCTAATGGCATATTTTTAAGCCACTTGTCACCACCACATACATCCCTACACTCTTTCATTCATAAATAGTGGGTGTAGGTGATCCTAACTTATTTCTTATAAAATTTATGTGCTTGAACAAATTAAAAATGGCCTTCAACTCTAGTAACTAAATTAAACTCCATTTTTTCCATTTTTTAGAGTCTAGTGGTCCCCTCATTAGAGTCTCTTTAAATTTTGTCTACATGCAAAAACATATGTAGTAAGGTGTTTCTAAAGTATTAGATCATTTTAATATCGTTTTAATATAGTTTTATCTTTGGCAAAAAATTCACCGGTCCAAAACTAGAAAATTCAAAGTTGTTAAGAAATTATTTTTCACTTCTAAAAATTTATTTAGGATATTTCTAATGGGTTTATATAATCAAAATAATTTCAGAGGTCTATGGAATAATTAAAGTCTAATCAAACTTATGATCAAACTGAATAACGGTACCGAAGAAATTCTTTACTGACTATTTTGGGGATCTATCTAAGCTTAGTTTCTTCTCAAATTATATCACTTAACTCCATTTAATTCACATTATCTCATATATTGATGAAATACCAAATTTCCTAATAGGTCACCTATCCTAAGATTTATCTGGCTTACGCACATTCAACTCTAAGGTTTCTACTGTACTATGCTAATGTAGTCACACCAAATACTATTTCAATGTTACTATTTATGGTCTAAAATATACTATTCATACTAGTTAAAATTTTAGGGTATTACATTTCTCCCCCACTAATTAAAATTTTTTTCTCTAAATTTACCTAAAGTGGAAAGCTAGGGATACTGTTGTCTCATGGTGTCCTCAAGTGTTGTTATCCATGTTTGTGGGTAGTCTCTCTAATGATGTTCCTTTAATCTACACCTCTAGCAAGCTCCTGTTACTCTTCAACATTCTCTTAGGTGTTGGTAGATATAGTGATCACATTTTGGATTATCATATCTCTTAGTGTCTTAAGGAATACTAACACTGGAAGTTACTGGTGGATTAGCCTGAGCTGTAGATTTTTTAGTCTAAGTCAGGAAAAATGAAAAGATCTATGGTGGGGCAACAAAACTTCTAGAATTTTACTGGATTCACTAGGAGTACCCGTTGATGGGGGTTTTCTTTTCTATTGAAACTTAGCCTGCCTACTTGCTTTATTGATTTCCACTGTTTCAATTTAAGAGCTTGATTGTACTAAGGATCTTATGTTAGTATACTCATGTGCTTTCAGTGCTTATTTAATCTTATTGTGAAGACCATGTTCAAATAGCTGACATATTTTTTCTTGCTTTTAGTGATAGTCTTTTATATAAGCACTAAGTCTCTCAAATTATCTTTCATATTCCTGTATAGATCTATTGCATGCTTTAATTTCAAAATGGAATTCTTTAAGGCTCACTAATGCTCCTTAATTATGTAATTTTCGCTAAATTTATTGAGGAATAATTGCCAAGTTAATTCTTCTACTAGGGTCAATTTCTTCACTATTTCCCTTAAATATAAGTTGGTCCCTAAAATAAAGTAATCATGCCTTCAAGCATATCTTCTAGTGGGCTATGCGTAACCTCAAAGAGTCTTTTAGTTTTGTTTAACCAGTCATTTACCTCTGTAGATGTCATTTTATCTCTCCCATAGAAATCTTCTACCCCTAACCTTTTTAACTATTTTAAGATAGGTTTTTTGGATGGTAATGGTGGCGGTTGCTAAGATTGAGGATGTGGGGCTTGCATCCTCTGATGCAATAAATTTTCCATCAGGTGCATAAAGTCCGATGGTGTAGCTAGAGGAGGTACTTATGTAACGGTGGTGGTGTATTGTAACTGGGCTTATCAATAGCATTATTGCCTTTTGGACTAGCTGGTGCCTCACACTCATCATCGCTCACCATCTCAATTGCTTGTCTTAAACCTAAAGCCATGTTTATTACTAAAATGTATAAAGGGATAGGTAAAGATTAATCTCAAATGCATTTTATTTCTTGTATGGCCTATACATGTGCTACTTCAATAATTTCCCATACTTATATATACTATATACTCTGATCTTAGGACTACCCAAACCTGCTCTAATACCATTAAATGTGACACCCTATATGCAAAAAGATGTCCAAATGTTAGTGTTTTGCTATCGCTAGTAACATATGGTTAATTTTATCCATTTGGTACTTTTACATTGATAATTATGCACTTTAAATATGATGCTTAGTGTTTAGTTATGGTATTACATCAATTTATTACTATTCATTTAGTAAAAAATTGGGTAGTATAATGACTTTAAAATCATGCTATCCAAACCTGCAAAGCGTCAAAAGTACACTCTCAATATTTGTCCTCCACCCCCAATACCCCAACAACAACCTAGGCATTTTTATTATTAATTCACAACACAATGCGTGCACGCACACACACACACACACATTAACATACATAACTAAATGCTCATAATTGTTTAACATATAAGGCAGGGGACTATAAATCTAATTGGAGCCAACTATGACAATCCAAAATGAAGGTTTCACATTGTAATGACCTCAACACCAGGATAGTCGTGAACAGTATTTTCCACAGTAAATAGTATTTTTCGGGCTGAAAAGTACACCCGAAAGTGAAAAATATTTTATTGGACCATCGAAAAATATTGGTCATGGTGAGTTCGTGTTTTAAATTTGAAGTGAAATCGAGGTCAAATCCCCTTTTTAAAGTCAAAAATACAAAAAATATAGCGGATCAATTTTTATTATTGGGAAATTGACTCAACTTTGTATAAATATTTAAAAATAGAAAACGGACTCCAAAAATTTTCAAAAATTGTATTTAGGTATAAAATAATATTTATATTATTTTAGATGCAAAAAGTAAATTTTTCTGTAATACCGGTATTTTTGGATTGGACTGATTTAATTGAACCGGACCAAAAATGAACTCCGATTGAGCCAAAAATTTGCGTGCAACCTATTTTCAGGGTGCTAAAAATTATGGAATCAATTTTGAAGTAATTTGAATTTATAAAGTATGTGAAATTAACTAAGTTTGATTATTGGATAATTAATGGGCTTTGGTTAATTGATTTAGGCCAAACCCAAGCCCATTAACCCAAGCCCACTTGATGACCCTATATAAGGAAGAGAGGAACAGTGGTTAATGTGGGAAATCTCCAGAAATTGTCCATCTTCTTCTCCTCCCTTTACCGAGCTCCATTTCTTGCCTTTCTCCCAAATTTTCTTCATTTTTCTTCATTATTTTCTCTTGATCCAAACACCAAAAATGATATTCAGCCTCTCTATTTATTGGATCTAAGTTCAAACTAGAGATTAAAGGGAGAAAAGCTAAGAAAAACAAGAGTTAAAGTCATGGAGGCCAAAATGAGGTAAATGAATATTTGGTTTTTAATTTGATTTCAAGGCACCTATAGCTAGATTTAGGTGCCTAAAGTGTGTTTTTGTGATTATTTTGAGCTAAAATGATATTTATCTTGGTGAAAAATGAGGTAAAAATTTCAGCCGTGGACGATAATTTTGAGGAAAATTGGTTTTCATGGGTTCAAGGCTAAGAAAATGAAGTTTGTGCAAGGTTAATGGCAAGATTGAGGTTAGTGACTACTAAATCTTAGAAATTTCCATTTAATTTAATGATTTTTCTTAGGATTTATCAAGGAAAAATTTGTATAAGTAATTAAATTTGAAATTAATTGTATAATAGTGTAATTAGACCCTAATTAAGTGGGTTAGAATATTTAATTTGCATGAAAAAAAAATTATGGGAAATTTTAGTGAAGTGGCTGAAATTCTTAAGGAAGAAAAAAAATTGTATGTTAAGTATTTTAGTGAATTTAAACCTTAATTTAATATTATATGTGAAATAATGCATGTACAATTTTTTATGGAATTTATAGAAATTATGTGAATATTTATTGAATATGTAATTAAGAAAAAATTGGAAAAATGTATGTATATTGGAATTATCCTTAATATAATATAATATAATTGAACCTTAATTAAGCTTAAATATAAGCTTAATTAAATTGAAATAAATCTTTAAGAAGAATTTCCTTAAGGACCAAAATCTATTGTTAAAGAAAGAATGTGTACACTAAGCAATTTGATAAAATTAAGACATAAAATAAGGTAAAATATGAAATATAACGTCCATAAATTTTTAGAAGATTTATGAAATTTATTTAAGAATTTTGAAGCTAAGAACAAGTATAAGTAGATAAATGATGAATTATTGTGAAATAATTCATAAAATGAGTAAAAATGATAATAATTGAAAAATATTGTTCACATAAATTTTTATAGAATTTATCTGATTTATGAGAATATTTTTGAAAAATAAATAGTGAATATGCTTAAGTGAAAATATTGAATTATTGGAAAATAATTCAATAAACAAGCAAAAGTTAGTGAATTAATACAAATTAATTTATATTCCCTATAAATAAAAATGAAAAAGTCAAATGACGAATTTAAGAAAAATAAAAAGTATAGTAAGTTAAGTAACTGTATTGAATTATTACAAAATAATTCATAATTCGAATAAAATGGTGAATTATTGTAAATAATTCACAATCCGTATTAAAAGTAATACGAGTTCCGAACCACCGCAAATTCATGCCGAGAAAGTAAGAAATTGATTAAAAGTCAAAAAGGAATAAAATAAATGAAAAGGATAAAATATTGAATTATTGAGAAATAATTCAGTAAGTGCCAAGGAAAAAAGAGTTATAATGATATAATTCACAAAGTTGGTAAAAGGGTATTGAAAGAATATTTGACTAAATAATGAAAAAGAATCTGAAAGGACAGTGTAGAATATCCACAGTGAATTATGAAGACATAATTCACTAACGGTGTAAAAGCATAAAAAAGGTTAAAAAGAAAAAGGACAAAGTGACTGACTGAGAAAATGAATAGTCAAAAATTTGAAAAGATTGATTGATAAATTATATCAATTCTAAAAAAAGGAATCTGCAACTGTTTGAAGTTTAAAAGTATTTTGAAAGTTCTGTCAAAAGATTAAGAAAATGCCTGAATAGTCAAAAGCATTAAAAAGAGTGCGATTGACAAAAATATATTATTTAAGATAAAGAAAGAAAGTAAAATACTCTAAAAGTCTTAAAATATTTCTGAAACTAATTGATTGATTTTGCCCTTAGTAATAGCCAGGTAGTAATAGTCTTGCACAGGATATAAATGTCTAGCCATAGGGACACCTTATACCGCGGTTCAAGTCATGTCGACTTGCTATGCTATGGACTGGATCTCTGATCACCATGGCACTCTCTGTCTCTATTCTCTGCTCTGTGAGAAAGGGTCCCTTGGAGATCATTTCTCTCTCTGTTGTGGCCCTGTGGGGTCCATGTCCCGCGTATCCTTTTTGAGAGTCCTGTCATATTGTATTAGGAGCATATTGGAAAGAATAAATTAGAATTTGTAAAAGTTTTAAATAAAAGAACTTACTTGAATGAATTAAAAAGTTATAGGGTAAAAATGTAATTTTTTTCCAAAAATTGAAATTAATAAGCAAAGGTGAAAAGAGATTATTTTACAAGGTAAAATAGTAATTTAATGATTAAATAGCCTAAAAATATGTTTCTATAAAAGAAAAGTGGTCAGTTCATAATTAGAAATTATGGATTAAAATAATAATATGTTATATAAAAAATTCAAACAAAATCTGATCTAAACTTTTGTAAGCCAAAAGTTACCTGAAGGTAAAAATAAGTAAATAGACGATAATTCTGTAATTAGAAATGAAAAGTGCCAAGTTTACTATAAGTAGGTAAAAGAACCTTTGTATAGAAAAAAGGAAGGAATTAAAGATTTATTTGCAAAGTGTTTCTAATTAAGTACATCACTTTGCATTAAATGTTAAAAACTTTGATAATTGGAATCTGATAAGTAGTTCAAAAAGTCCAAGTAAAATAAAAGAATAAATAACGAAATTGAAATTTTTGCTATGAAAAGAATAATGTTGCAACTAATGAAGATATAAAGCACTGCATTGAAAATCTGCCATTATCGTGGCAATTATTTATGTAAATCATTTCGTCAAAATAAGATTGTACTGAAGTAATTAAATAGAGAATTTTACTTGAAAAGTCAAGTCATACGTAAAAGATAAGTAAAAGTAAAAATAAGAAAACAAAAATGTCAATTTTTTTCATTGAATGGCAAAAAGAGAATATTTTGAATTAAGTAAAAAGTTTTAAATAAAAAAAAATACAAAAGTTTACCAAAGTGTTGGTAATGATCTGAAAAATCTGTGAAAATGATTAAAAGCAACTTTTGATAAGACAGCGTAATAATTGACATAAATATGATAATTAGGCTTAATTTAGAAATTCAATGATTGGTAGTCAACACTGAATATATCTAGTGCTCAACACATAGTTTTTACTGCGTGCAGGTTCTGAAGATAGTTGAAGCATAATACACAGCGGCATAAAGCTTGAAGGAAAGTATTGTCTAGTATTTTAAGTATTTTTGGCATGTATATACTCAGTTAAGGATTGTAATACTTGACTGTATTTTGGATTATTATTTTATTAATAGTAAGTTTTGTTATGTCAGTAAATGATTATGATTGGTATGCAATTTATGGAATGTTATGTATCTGTTGAATATGATAATTTATTGTGGCTCTTGGAGGCTGGGTATTGTTTGATTTTCAGATTAAGTGGTAGCCGTTATGCTGCCCGAATTTTCAATGACTTGTGTTTGCATAAGATTGGTTAACGGTGTAAAAAAAATTCAGGCAAATCGTATAAGTTCATACCGGAGTGAACAGTTCCGTTAAGGGCGTTACACACATGCCACAATGGATTGTCCTTTTAGACCCAAACTAGATCCATAGATCCTGTAAAACTAATATCAGGATCCTAGATTGATGTTTAAAGAAGAGATTAATGATAAGAAAAGAGAGAGATTTAGAAATTCATGATCTTATTTACTAGGAAGAGGCTCATAAATATTAATCATGGATTGTTGAAAGATAGTCCGTGTAACCTTTAGACCAAAAGGCTTGATTGTTTATTGGTAGTGAAAATCAGGAATGCAAAAGGCTATTTTAGGTCTATTAATAGGATCAATGCCAAGTTGCCAGAATCTTACTTTGAGATCAAACTTAGAAAAGATACAGGCATTGTGAAGGAATGAGAAAAAGAAAGAGATATTGGGTAATAAGAATTTATTATCCTTAAGGAAGTGGTTTAGTAAGGTGTAATCAATGAAATGTCTTTTTCTCCCACAAATTTGTTCATAATGTTTATTGATTAAAAGGCTTGGCAGGCCAAATTTGACTTCGTTGGCTTAATTAATCCTTAGGTTATTAATTAGGCACATTCATCTTTTGTAAGATTATAGTCTTCTGACTGAAGACACACTAGGATGGATGGCCTTTGTTGGGTTTATATCTTCTGATTTCTCAAAAGGTAAGGTGATGAAAAATTCAGGATAGGTCCACAGTGATGATGGGTGTTTAGTTAAGAACTCAAAATGAGATGTGGCACAATAATGGGTTTCAAGTTAGGCTTGAAGACTAGCAAATGGATCTAAATTTTGTACGGTAAAAAGTGTGGGTTGAGTGGTGTAAGGCTGAAAAAGGTTTTCAGAATTGAGACTAGTGGGCTGAATAGAGAGTTTAGGTAGTTTGCAATATATGTCAAAACCAAGATCCAAATCTTTTCTAGAAATATCATAACTAAGAGTATAAACCCAAGTATGACATCTAGGAAAAATTTGTATATTCATGGGCTTTTTTTTTTAGTTTAACTATGAGAATACCTTGATTTGCCATTTAAAAATGTTGAGTGTTTGGTTTCCAATATTCAGCTAGAAGAACATTTTGGTTGAGAATAGTGTTCTGGGCATCTGTGTCAATGAAGGTAATAACTTGGATAAGGTTAGCATATTTATTAGGACAAATGAAAATATAGGCTAAAAAATTTTGATGAAAGGAAAAAATAAGTGGGTTGTTTGGTATTAAAAGTGGATATGTGGAAGGTATGTGTTCTATTGTTGTTAGTTTCAAATGAGGAGAATAAAGAATACCTAAAATAGAGGTTGAAGCAATCTTACAGTGTCTTGAATCAGGAAAAACATTAATGGTAGCAATATTAGACAAGGAATCATCTAGTAAGAAATTATCTTCTAATTAGATTCTAAATACTAGATTGCAAAAAGTGTCTGTAGATCAGCATCATCATCAATGGAGAAAAGATACTTAGCATCAGCATCATCGAGATCAATGGACAATGTTTGTTGAATTTGCTGGATTAGCTACATGGATTGTTTAGGCTTATTTAGACTATTTTTTTTCAAAATGACCTTTTTTTGCCACATACATAACATCTATCGCCTTTTTGGTGAGACTTTTTTTTGGAAGAATTTGATATTTTGTCCTCATCTGAAGGGATGAACTCAGATAGACTTTTTTGTGAAAAGGAAGACACATGTAAGGCTTATAATGACAATCCTTTTTGGGAGGACATTTGATTTATAGATCAGGGCATTTGTAAGCTGTTTTAAATGCTAGATCTTTTTTCTCTTTTTTGGAGATTTTTCACTAGTTGTTGTTGAGTACAAAGTCGATCAAGAGCCAGAAGTGATTTTTGGTAAATTTCTCTAAGGGAGAAAGAATTAAGCTAAATACCATGTTCTCATATTAAGAACATAGTATGATCAAAAAGCACATCAGGAATGGAAGATAAAAATTGTTACTTTAAATTGGGATCATTTGCTCCATTAAAAATGTAGAAGAGATAAGATATCTTCTAGTAATGTCTATCAATATCTCTTCTAAAAAGAGAATAACATTTCATCTTGAAATATTCATCCCTAGCAGTTTCATTAAATTGATCTAGTTTGCCAACAAATTTAGTATCTAACTTTTGGAGAACATAAGCAATTGAATCATAATTAAGGAATTGTAATTTAGAATATCCATCCAGTTGAACAAACCAATCTCTTAATCACCCAATAAGTCTAGAAATGAATTTAACAATAATTTATTGGAACTGTTCTTCTGGTCTTCACATTTGGACTTCAATCCAAGCAAATAATTCTTGAATTCTAACTCTTTATTTATGAGGAAAAATATCTTCAAAGGTAAACCAAGGACCAAAGAAAGGTCGAGACTGAACTTGTGGCTTATTATCAGCTTTTTCATCATTATCAATAGGCTTATCAAAAGGTTTATTTGGGTAAAAAGGTTGAGTAGATGGTGGTTAATGAGTGGAAGTACTTTCTACTGCAGGAGGGTTAGCCAAAAAAATAAAGAAATATTTTGGATCTAGTTCATTTTTGGAATATGTAGAGTCAGAGGAACTAGAAGAAGAGTAAAAAAGATGAGTGGCTAAGGTGACAACGGAAAGAGATTGTATAGCCTTTTACTTTAGGAAATCAATAATAGTATTGGAAGGTTGAATCGTGTGAGAGGATGGAGGAGGTCCCTCTATTAAAACTCCTTTCTATTTATCCTTTGGATTAATGGTCGGTGTTTTATCAGAGGTTGACAAAAAGTGAGTGGATGGAGAAACTGAGGTGGGAGTTATTATGACAAGAGATGACATTTTAGGCTATTTTCTAAGCTATTACATGGAAATCTTATAGGAGTAGCCTAGATGTTCAAGATCAGTTTGAGAAAGCTTAGAGAAATGAAGAACTTAGAAAGAAGGTTGGTAAGTGTAAGGTGCAAGGGAAAGGCTGTAAAAAGGGAAAGATATTATTGGAGGAGCTGGTGTAGTTATTTTGCTAAGGTCTTTTTTAATAGCTGCAATCTCGACTTCAAACTGGGTAACTCATAAAGCTTTTTGCTTGAAAGTGGTTGGCCTAGGGTGCCAACAAAGGGATCATTATCCTTATTGAGGTGATCCTAAAACCTTACTTTTAACGGTACTTTTTTCTTAGACTTTCTTCTTATTCTTTTAACATCTTCATCATCCAATTTTGCTTCAAGAGAGGCTTCATAACATTCATCGTAATCATAGTGGCCCTAATAATAATGATCATCTTTCTAAAAAGCATAGATAGGATGTCCATCTACCACAAAAGCTTTAATTGGAATTTTTTCTTGCTGGGAAAATGAAAGAGGATGAAGCATAAATTAAGTCAAGTAGATGAGGGAAGTAGATGATTTTAGAGTATCATTGTCAGGAGGGAAAAATCTTATTTCAACCAAACCATCTTTCTTTTAGTAAAAATAGGCTTAGTTGAATGAATTAGATGTCTCTGTTGGTGCATATGTTCATAGGTCATAAGCCATGGTTGAGGAAAATATTGCAATAATTCATCTTTGCTTAGATGTTTTAAGATCTAGACATAGGTGAAAACCTAGGTAAATTCAACGGTAATCATCAAAGCATCTGAAGATGCAGGGAGAGTAAGATCTATAACATGGTTTTGAACTCTATAAATCATCTGGTAATGGAGAGTAGCTACATTAGTAGTTGAAACCTGATATACACTAGTGATCTGAATTTGGACTTTCTATGCATTAAAAACATATAGATCTTATAACCTCATGTTTAAATTTGGATAAAAAGTGAACATGACAGTGCCTTCATTTAAGAAAGTCTGGACAGTACGAATGACAGCTTATTGCTATTTTAGATATTGAGAATTTATAAGGGTGATACAGGCAAAGATAGGTATTCTTTTGCAGCCATGATAAGTAATAACAATACGAATTGCCCCAAAGTGTATATGGGTGAAGCCTTGGCGGAACCAACTAGGATGAAATTTTGGTGGAATTTCAAAAGTAATAAATTGTTCCTTTCTAACAGCTTAAATTGGACATTGGTGAAAACTAAAAGATTGGACATATTCTTTAATATGGGTAGGAGACTGATGAATGATTGTTTTGATATTGGAAATAAAACTAGAAACACGTTTATGGATATGCAAGTGGACAATTCAAGGATTCTGAAGGTCATCATCACACTACTTTTAAAGAAATCTTAGCTATGGAGTATAGCATAAAGAGATTTAAGTTCCACTTAATTGGACATCACTTTATAGTTGTCATGGACTACTCCTCCTTCCCAAAAATGCTTTATTTCAAAGGAATGAGCCTTCTAAATAAATAACTTCTCATATAGGCAGAATGGTTCAGTAAATATAATTTTCCCATTGAGCATATAAAGGGACATAAGAACTGTTAGTGTAAGCCCTAGCCCCAATACATTGTAACGAAACACTTGAAATTAATAAAATGAGGCATTTGTTTTATCCTTTGTATTCCTGTGCATATCAATTGATAAAACTATCCAAGAGTGTTGTTTCGGTTTAAGTTATCATGTGTGAGGCACGTGGATTGTAAGACCTTGAAACAAATGAGACATCATTCTAAATATCCCTAGTCAGTCATTGTTATGGGAATAAAAAATGAATTAAGACTAGTATGCTCTCTCTGATCTTATGAGTTCTGTCTTACGGATCATTAGGACAAGAGTGTCAATCAAAGATCATAGATACATGTTAAAGAACATGGTATCTGGATTCGATCCGCTCATGAGAACACTACATGGTACAAGTCATAAGTGTTTCTCATATGCAAGTTTTGTATCGGAGTTCTTAGACCTGAAATCTCTATGAAACTCTTTATGAATTACTGTGTACTTTGACATACACCTAACGTGCTCGTAACAGAGTGACAAGTACGGGTATGATTGGGTATGCACTGATTCATGTTAGAGAGCATGAGAGAAGTGAAGGGATTACCCCTCTCGATAAGAGAGAAAAATATCACCGGCCACTTGATCAGTGAACTGAGAAGTGTATGGCCATACCGAGATGAAATAATGAGTAATCATTATTTATCTGAGAGTTCAGTGTCACTGGAATATCAAGAAATGAATTAATGTATATAAGGATGACTAGTTCCATGCCTTATATTAATTCTGATATTTATGGGTAAGGGACTATGCGAAATTGCATTAGGTCACCAAATGCCATATGCATTTTCATTTAATTTGGAATGCTATAATATCTTGCTAGAGAATATATATAGCCTTTGAATTAATTTATTAATTCATTGCCAACATTAAATGGACCTATAGGATCGCACACAAAGCATTGGGCTTAAAATATTTAAATTAAGTATTGGACATTAATTTGGGCTTTTAATTAAAGTCAAATTAATGTATGTAATGGGTTATAATATTGCTATTGGGCTTTGGTCCATGAGAGAGAGAAATTCAGCCCATAAGGTTTAATTTCAACTAATTAATTATCTTGTGTTAATTAAGTTAATTGAATATTAAAGCCTAAAGAAATTTAAATTAAATTAAATCACTTATATATTTAATTAAGTGATTTCATTTATTTAAATGTCTTATGTTTTATTTCAAATTTGAATTTAAATTCAAAGGAGTTTAATTCAAAATATATTACTTATTTTTAGGAAGTGATAGAGTTTGAATTAATTATCTTAGGATAGTTGAATTCAGATTAATGACTTGCCAAAGGATAAGCATATATATTAAAAGAAATAAAACCCAAAACCTAATTTTTTTGTGGCATGAATAGTAACTCTTGAATAGTGACTCTCTCTCTCTTAATTCTTTTGTTCAATTTTTCACAAGGAGAAAGGATTGTTCCTCATTCTCTTGTGTTATTGAGCAGTAATAGCAATCTAAAGAAGTACAAAATCAAGTTTTGTAGCTTCAAACTATAACCCTTACACAATTCCGAAAAAGAGATCTAGCAATCTCGTTTTTAAGCCGACGGTGTAATTGTGTGTGTGAGAATAGAGGGAGTGGCGCAAAAGGCTATTCCTTGGCATTGGTGATCGAGATCTAAGGTGGATAAAGGCATCTTGGTTGCTGGACATCACAAAATCAAAGAATAAAAGGCATCATCTATTGTAAGTTTCAAAACCCTAAAATTGCATGTTTTCGTTCCTATCTTTGGATATGTATGGTATGTATGATCAAATTTTTGTTTTTCCGCTGTGCTATCATGATTATCATACCATGTCATATTCCATCAGTGGTATCAGAGCCTAGACATGCTTATTTTAGTGCTTTAGATGCATGAAAAAATTAATTAAAAATCGTTATTTTGAAAACATGCAAATCTGAAATTTTTTGTTTTGAGTTTTTTGCATTGTTTTGGTGTAAAAACGATTTTAATTGATTAGATAGGTATTATAATTAATATGACATGTTAATATACTGTCCTAAGATGTTATTAGGGCTGGTAATGGTCGGATTTAATTATTTATACCTGATGGTACATGTTAATTTTGAAACTAGGTGCTAGTTGGCATGTAAATTGCTAGTTTAACAACTAGTTTTCAAATTTATATGTAAAAACGTTTTTGGCATGTTTGTAAGTGATATTTAAAGATTAATTATCAGGTCTGGACATTTTTTAAATTTGGTTTTATTTCTGGTCCATGATAATTTAATTGATTAATTTTAAAATCACTTAAAACAATGACTAGTTTGTGTTTGTTACATGTTTAATCAACATTGTTTGCTTTATTTTGATTAAAATGGTAAAAACACATTTAGATTAAAATGGTACAGAATATTAAATCAATATTTATGGACTTATTTAGATTATTAAATGACTCATAAAATTGATTTAAATGTTTGTGCATTTCATGGAATTACATAAGCATTAAACAACTAGTTTTGTTGTTTGTTTGTTTTTGCATGAATGTCGTGTTCTATTATATGTGTTCTTCATGATTTTATTTTTAATTCATGTTAGCACATATTATATGTATTTTTAATGTTTATGGGCTGTATGACATAAAATTAAAAATGGCAAAATTGGAAATTATACTAGAGTTGATTTATGGCACAAATCTAACTAGTTTGTGTTTTGGGCTTTTAAGAGAACTTATTCACTAAGAGGATTTAGTCCATTGGGCTTCGGCCCAGGCCCATCACGGGGTCTTCTCTTAAAGGTTCAAGTACACAATTTCCATTAATGGGCTTGGCTAAATTGATTAAAATTGGACTTTGTCTGATCCATGAATGCTATGTATATTTATTTGCTTGTTTGGTGTGATGAATGGATATGCATGGTGCATTCATGGGCCCTGGGTTTTTGTAATTAAATATGGCCTGCGTGCCATTATATTTTATTGTAAAAGTTTCATTTATTTCTTAGAATAGAATTTATTTGAAGACTTTGTAAATCAAGACGAAGCCCACCGGAGTGGAGAAGCCCAACTCGAAGATTCTTATGTAATAGTATAGAATCTTAGTTGTAAGTTTTTGGGCCCATGTTTGTCATGCTTTACTTTATGCAATTATATATATATGCATGCTATGTATGGATGACAAAGCGTATGCCATGTAAGCCGTAATAAAATGAATCCCTAAAATAGTAAGTCACAAAGTTGCCTTCCTAATTCGAAACATGTCAAGGTATCGATCATCGGTCACGTAGACTAGGAGTCCTAGATGCGCCCGATTATCTTTGTGAGGCATGGGTTGTGAATGTAGGTTGGACTTATCATGGAAAGGGATGCCCGGACCTAGGCAACTAATAAATGGGTTGTGCTATAACATCTTAAGATGTTAGCCCATTTGATCCAAGAGTCATGTACGAGACATGATTGGAGTTTTCCTACCTAAGTAACTTAACTTGTTAGGTGTACAAGCTCAGCTTGACTAATAAGTTGTTGTGAAAAGTGGATCTTGGCCCACATTAAATCACTAACACGAATTATTTAAAGGGATATTAATTCGGTTTGTGGGATCATAAATAAGACCTCATTTAATCTTGCTAAATTTTATTGTAGATTGAAAATGGCATCTTCAAATAACAATTTCTCATTGCGATCGGTCCTTGAAAAGGACAAATTAAATGGCACCAATTTCATAGACTGGTCTCGAAACTTAAGAATAGTTCTTAAGCAAGAGAAAAAGTCGTATGTTTTGGATGCACCTTTGCCTGAAGAACCAGGAAGGAACGCCTCTGCGGTTCAAAAGGAAACTTTTGAGACCAAGAAGAGCGACTCCAACGATGTGACCTGTCTGATGCTGGCCACTATGGTGCCTGAATTGCAAAAGCAATTTATGGACCAAGAGGCTTATGCGATCATGGTGCACCTCAAGGAGATGTTCCAAGAGCAAGCTCGTCACGAGAGGTTCGTGACAACAAAGGCATTAATTTCTTGCAAGATGGCTGAGGGTACACCTGTTAGTACCCATGTACTCAAGATGAAAGGGTATCTTGATACTCTTGAGAAGCTTGAGGTACTAGTGCCAAAGGAATTGGCCACTGACTTGATCTTAAGATCATTGCCTGCTGCTTATGATCCATTTGTGATGAATTATAACATGCATGCAATGAACAAGTCAGTCACTGAGCTTCATAGGATGCTTAAGAATGCTGAAGAAAACATTTAAAAGACCAATCCCGTTCTAATGGTTCAAAACGGAATTAAGAAGGGACCCGCTAAGGGAAAGGGAAAGGGAAAGGCAAAACCCAAGTCAAGTGGGAGTGCACCTCAGGCCCAATCCAAGCCCAAGGCGCCAAAACTCAAAGAGAGTGAGAGCACTTGCTTCCATTGCAACAAGATAGGGCATTGGAAGAAGAATTACGCTCTCTTCAAGGAAGAACAAAAGAAGAATGGAGCCAAGGCGTCCAGTTCTGGTATTTTTGTTGTTGAAATTAACCTTTCTATTTCTACCACTTGGGTATTGGATACCGGTTGTGGTTCTCACATTTGTTCAAATGTGCAGGGGCTAAGAAATAGGTGGTTACTTGGGAAGAATGAAGTGGACCTCCGTGTGGGGAATGGAGCACAAGTTGCTGCCATGGAGATAGGCGACTATCACCTCACTTTACCTTCCGGACTTTGTATTGTTTTGAATAATTGTTATTATGTGCCTGCTATGAGCAGAAACATTATTTCAGTTTCATGTTTGGATAATGATGAATTTGATTTTGTTATTAAAAATGGCAATGCTCATATTCGTCGCCAAGGCATTTCTTATGGCAATGCCATGTTGCAAAATGGCCTTTATATCCTTGATTTACAAAAAAAAAAGAGTCGATATACAACATTAATACAAAGAGGGTTAAATCAAACGAATTGAACCCTACTTACTTTTGGCATTGTCGTTTAGGACATGCAAACGAAAAACGCATTTCAAGACTCCACAAAACTGGAGTGCTTGGGTCATTTGACTTAGAGTCTTATGACACATGCGAGCCATGTTTGCATAGAAAAATGACAAAGAGTCCTTTTAACAAGAAAGGTGAAAGGACTAATAGCTTATTGGAACTAATACATACCGATGTATGTGGACCATTAAGTACACAAGCTAGAAGTGGTTTTAGCTACTTCGTGACTTTCACAGATGATTTCAGTAGATATGGCTATGTCTATCTAATGAAGTACAAGTCTGAAACTTTTGAGAAATTCAAGGAGTTTAAGAACGAAGTAGAAAACCAACTTGGCAAAAGTATAAAAGCCGTTCGATCAAATCGAGGTGGCGAATACTTAAGCCAAGAGTTTGATGATCATCTAAAAGAGTGTGGTATTATTTCACAGCTCACTCCTCCTGGAACACCGCAATGGAATGGTGTGTCCGAAAGGAGAAATCGAACTCTGTTGGACATGGTTTGATCTATGATGAGTCAAGCTAATCTTCCTATCTCTTTTTGGGGTTATGCATTAGAAACTGCTGCGTTTCTATTGAACCGTACTCCAACTAAAGCAGTTGAGAAGACACCATACGAGGTATGGACTGGGAAAGAACCTAATATGTCTTTTCTCAAGATTTGGGGCTGTGAAGCACATGTTAAGAAATTAACATCTGACAAACTAGAGTCCAAATCGACTGTCTGCTTGTTTGTGGGCTATCCCAAAGAAACAAAGGGATACTACTTTTACTCACAAGCCGAGAATAAAGTATTTGTTGCTCGCAAGGCTATTTTCTTGGAAAAGGAATTCCTTCTCAAGAAAGACAGTGGGAGTAAAGTAGAACTTGGAGAAATTCAAGTGCCACAAGCTCCTATAGAGGATGGTTTGGAAATGGGATCAAGTTCACAACCAGTTGTGGAACAAGAACCCATTACACAAGTACCTAGAAGGTCTGGTAGGGTACGTCAGGAGATTGAGAGATATGGATTTCTAATCACTGACGGTGACACTATTGAGTTAGTAGATCGTGAGGATCCTACTACCTACCGAGAAGCTATTGAAAGCCCAGACTCGGATAATTGGCTTGAAGCCATGAAATCCGAGATGCAATCAATGTACGATAACCAGGTTTGGACCTTGGTTGATCCACCAGAAGGTGCTAAGGTAATTGAATGCAAGTGGTTATTCAAACTAAAAGCTGATAAGACCTACAAAGGTAGACTAGTAGCAAAAGGTTTTCGACAAACTCATGGTATAGACTATGACGAGACCTTTTTGCCTGTAGTCATGCTCAAGTCCATTAGGATCTTGCTTGCCATAGCTGCATATCATGATTATGAGATATGGCAAATGGATGTCAAAACTGCTTTCCTTAACGGAAATTTACTTGAGGATGTGTATATGACACAGCCTGAAGGTTTTGTCAATCCCAAGCATCCTAAGAAGGTATGCAAGCTTCAAAAATCCATTTATGGATTAAAGCAAGCATCCCGAAGTTGGAATCTTCGTTTTGATGAGGCAGTCAAAGAATTTGACTTCATCAAGAACGAAGATGAGCCTTGTGTGTACAAGAAGGTTAGTGGGAGCATAGTAGTGTTTTCTGGTCCTATATGTGGACGACATCCTTCTCATTGGGAATGATATTCCAACATTGCAAAAGGTTAAGCAATGGTTGGGAAAATGTTTCTCAATGAAAGACTTAGGTGAAGCCGAGACAATACTTGGTATTCGAATCTATAGAGATAGATCGAATCGGCTTTTAGGACTAAGTCAAGAAAAGTACATAGATAAAGTACTAAAGCATTTTAGTATGGGAGACTCAAAGAAAGGGTACATACCTTTGGCTTTGGGAGTTCCTTTGACTAAAGAACAGTGCCCTAAAACCAAAGAGGAAAGGGACAACATGAGTAGAATCCCATATGCATCTGCTATTGGATCTATCATGTACGCTATGTTATGTACTAGATTGGATGTTGCTCATGCACTGAGTATAACCAGTAGGTTTCAGCAAGACCCTGGTGAGAAGCACTGGTCTGCTGTAAAAGGGATCCTTCAGTACCTGCGAAGGACTAAGGATCACTTCTTGGTGTATGGTGGTCAAGAAGAGCTCGTCATACAAGGTTATGCCGATGCTGCTTTTCAGACCAGCACTCAGGATTCTAGATCGCAATCTGGGTTTATTTTTGTTTTGAACGGTGGTGCTGTCAGCTGGAGAAGCTCAAAGCAAGAAACCGTTGCCGACTCAACTACAGAATCTGAGTATATTGCAGCAAGTGAGGCTGCAAAAGAGGCTGTTTGGATTAAAAATTTCATTAATGGATTAGGAGTGGTCCCAAGCATCCTAGATCCATTAGAAATTTTCTGTGACAATAACGGGGCCATCGCACAGGCTAAGGAGCCCCGGTCACACCAGAAATCCAAACACATACTCAGAAGGTACCACCTGATCAGAGAAATCATTGATCGTGGGGACGTCAAGGTTAGCAAGATATCAAGTGAAGACAATGTAGCAGATCCTTTGACGAAACAATTACGTCCAAATCTGCACGAAGCTCATTTGAGAGCGTTCGGTCTTAGGGCTATGCCCAATTGGGACTAGTGCTAGTGGGAGATTGTTAGTGTAAGCCCTAGCCCCAATACATTGTAACGAAACACTTGAAATTAATAAAATGAGGCATTTGTTTTATCCTTTGTATTCCTGTGCATATCAATTGATAAAACTATCCAAGAGTGTTGTTTCGGTTTAAGTTATCATGTGTGAGGCACATGGATTGTAAGACCTTGAAACAAATGAGACATCATTCTAAATATCCCTAGTCAGTCATTGTTATGGGAATAACAAATGAATTAAGACTAGTATGCTCTCTCTGATCTTATGAGTTCTGTCTTACGGATCATTAGGACAAGAGTGTCAATCAGAGATCATAGATACATGTTAAAGAACATGGTATCTGGATTCGATCCGCTCATGAGAACGCTACATGGTACAAGTCATAAGTGTTTCTCATATGCAAGTTTTGTATCGGAGTTCTTAGACCTGAAATCTCTATGAAACTCTTTATGAATTACTGTGTACTTTGACATACACCTAACGTGCTCGTAATAGAGTGACAAGTACGGGTATGATTGGGTATGCACTGATTCATGTTAGAGAGCATGAGAGAAGTGAAGGGATTACCCCTCTCGATAAGAGAGAAAAATATCACCGGCCACTTGATCAGTGAACTGAGAAGTGTATGGCCATACCGAGATGAAATAATGAGTAATCATTATTTATCTGAGAGTTCAGTGTCACTGGAATATCAAGAAATGAATTAATGTATATAAGGATGACTAGTTCCATGCCTTATATTAATTCTGATATTTATGGGTAAGAGACTATGCGAAATTGCATTAGGTCACCAAATGCCATATGCATTTTCATTTAATTTGGAATGCTATAATATCTTGCTAGAGAATATATATAGCCTTTGAATTAATTTATTAATTCATTGCCAACATTAAATGGACCTATAGGATCGCACACAAAGCATTGGGCTTAAAATATTTAAATTAAGTATTGGACATTAATTTGGGCTTTTAATTAAAGTCAAATTAATGTATGTAATGGGTTATAATATTGCTATTGGGCTTTGGTCCATGAGAGAGAGAAATTCAGCCCATAAGGTTTAATTTCAACTAATTAATTATCTTGTGTTAATTAAGTTAATTGAATATTAAAGCCTAAAGAAATTTAAATTAAATTAAATCACTTATATATTTAATTAAGTGATTTCATTTATTTAAATGTCTTATGTTTTATTTCAAATTTGAATTTAAATTCAAAGGAGTTTAATTCAAAATATATTACTTATTTTTAGGAAGTGATAGAGTTTGAATTAATTATCTTAGGATAGTTGAATTCAGATTAATGACTTGCCAAAGGATAAGCATATATATTAAAAGAAATAAAACCCAAAACCTAATTTTTTTGTGGCATGAATAGTAACTCGTGAATAGTGACTCTCTCTCTCTTAATTCTTTTGTTCAATTTTTCACAAGGAGAAAGGATTGTTCCTCATTCTCTTGTGTTATTGAGCAGTAATAGCAATCTAAAGAAGTACAAAATCAAGTTTTGTAGCTTCAAACTATAACCCTTACACAATTCCGAAAAAGAGATCTAGCAATCTCGTTTTTAAGCCGACGGTGTAATTGTGTGTGTGAGAATAGAGGGAGTGGCGCAAAAGGCTATTCCTTGGCATTGGTGATCGAGATCTAAGGTGGATAAAGGCATCTTGGTTGCTGGACATCACAAAATCAAAGAATAAAAGGCATCATCTATTGTAAGTTTCAAAACCCTAAAATTGCATGTTTTCGTTCCTATCTTTGGATATGTATGGTATGTATGATCAAATTTTTGTTTTTCTGCTGTGCTATCATGATTATCATACCATGTCATATTCCATCAAGAACCTCATTCCAAACTACCTTTCCAGACCACCAAAACCAAAACCATTGATCACTAAAGCTTTTACTCTTCTTTTTCGTTTTCAGATGAATCCTTTCTAGCCTAAACCTAATCCCAGGCACAATGTCAATCTTATTCAATATCTTCCTGCTACCAATAAGCAATCCTTACCTCCCAACTATCAACTTAATAATCCCACAAACATCAAACTCTTTGCCAAAAGAAATCTATTTCATTTCATGCACATATTCTCTAAAAGAAGGAATGTCCCTGATGATGCAAACTTTTTCCACATAGACTTGCCATGGTTTGTCATTTTTATATTTTCTCAAGATTTTCCTCTCTATGAAGAAGAGATTTGGTTCTTATGGTGCCTCTCTATCCTATACACTCATTCCATCCTTTTTCCACTCCTTGAGATTCATGAATTCTTAATACTGTTGACAATCAATCCTCTCTCTATTAGCAATTCTTGGAATGGTACGCTCCACTTTCTTGATGGAGATAGGAATTTCTCAAGACCATTTGAGACCTCCAGTTATGGAAAAAACAAGAAACAATAGCAAGTGATTATACTGTTATCTACTTTTTCCATAGGCCATATGTCTAGAATCCTTCCCAACAGATCCTTTAGACACAAAATCAAGCTTTTTATTGGTGTACCTTTAAAATAAAAGATCCTACTGCTCTTTCAGGCATCCACCAGTTAGTCAATCATACTTTATGTGACTTTAACAACATTTATTCACATACATTGCATACAATTGTCCTTGATACTGCTAAGTCATCCTTCCCAGCCTAATCTATTTCACGATTACCAGGATCCATGGTCATTTTCAACTAACCTCTTTAATAATAATTCCTTGAGCTAGAGGACCCCAATACTCAAGACTATTTGTTCATTTTCATAAAAGAACTCAAGTCTAAACAAGACAAATGAAAAGCAAAAGTAAAACTTAATTGGACTCCACATCTTGAAGACTCAAATATAGATCCTGAGGATATGAATCTGTCACCTTCTTATGAGCCAATCAGAAAATACAATAACTAGTGAAGGACCCAACATTATCTTTAAAATTGTAATCTTTGTTTTTCTTAGATAATGGTGTTAGGAATCTTATCAAGAATCCTACTTTGTAAAAAGTAAATCTTATCTTAATTAGTGCATGGTTACAAAAGCAATGATGTAATTCTCCATTATAGAGATATATTCAAGCATGTTGTATCTTTTTAAAGAAGGTAGAACTTCTTGAAGCCTCTTTCTAGTAAATAAGATCATAAGTTTCTAAATCTCTCTCTTTTCTTATCATTGCTCTTTTCTTTAAACATCAATCTAGGATCCTGATATTAGTTTTGCAGGATTTATGAATCTGGTTTGGGTTGAAGAGCACAGTCCACCAGTGGCATTCGAAGCCTTTATTTTGGATAGTCATAGTTGGCTCTAGTTAGATTCCTAGTCGCCAGCCTATATAATTACCATTCTACCTTTCGTAGACACCATAACCCAAGGGAGCCTAAATTAGGGTTACCCAATGATGGGAAAATAATATATTTCTGATAAAAAGTACAAATCTCGAAACTCCAATATGGATTTCTCACAATTTTCTCAAAGATTTTATGGTTTTCCAAGTGTTTTTGAAAGGTTTTAACAAAAGAGCATTAAAAACCTTATCTGTCTTATTTGAGGGCCCATTTAATCTCAATTTTATCTCAAATTCTATCATTAAACTCTATTTAATACCTACTTTCTTATTCCAGTGCTAAATCAAACTGCTCGCCAGATCACCCATTCTCAGATTTTTCCGATCTGAGCACGTTTAGCACTTATATGCTTTCAAATTTTTATGTATTGTACTATTTTAATTACTTCAAAAACTATGCCAGGATTACTATTCATGCTCTAGAACATACCATCCATGCCACATATGAATTTCGGGGCGTTGCAACAACTCAAACAATTTACAGTGCGATTTAGGCAATGTTTCTTTTTTAGACATATTGAGACTGTTTGCTTACCCGTTTTGTATGTTTTTCCTTTGTTTGGCCATTTTGAGTTTTATGAGTCATGCTTAATGCATGCCATGAGTAATTTTCTTGTTACATGCATTTGTATACCCTATAACCTAAAAGCATTTATCTTCCCTCCTAAGAATTGGGTACTATAGGATTAGGAATGATTATTTTTCATAGGCACTCAAGAGGGTGTAGTTTTTAAAGGGATTTTGGTACGTGTTCTCTCGTTTCAATGGCCTCAAGATTGTTACTTATTATAGACCAAATCATATAGATATATTGAAAAAGACTTATAAAATGAAATTATTGCTTCCTCCGTCTCACTTTAAAATATAACTTTCTATTTTTCATGAAAATTAAAAAATAATTAAAATACCTTAATTTCAATATAAAACACTATAATAATTGAAAAAAATATTCTTTTATATTTTAAAAAATTTCATTTAATTTCAGTTAAAAGTAGAGAGTGATAAAATAGATAAATATTTAATAAAATATATAATAAATAAGGGTATATAATATGTAAATTTATTTTTCAAATTCTGAAAAAATTAAAGACATTCAAAGTGGGATAAAAATATATATATATATATATATATATATTTTAAATGAGATGGATGGAGTATTTTATTGAGTTGTTAAAAGCCTATTTTTTAAAGCAAAGATTTATTAAAATCTTTTAATTAGGCAAAATGCATTTTTCAGGTCCTTAAATTTTTTACCATTTTTCCTTTTAAACTCTTATATTTTTATTTTATAATATTAAACTCTTGATGGAAGAAAAAATGAAATGAAATTATATGTTTTATTTGAAATGCCTTTGTTATTCTCATATGAACCTCAATTTGATGGGTTTTTATATAATTTTTGTCAATTTTAAGTTAATCGATATTCTTAATTGGTACTTCAATCTTAAATTAATAAGGGTATTAACTACGATACATTAAATTGAGGTTTAAATATAAATATCAAAAGCATATGAAATGAAACATATTGTTTAATTTCATATTTTCTGTCCACCGAGCACTTAATTTGCAAAAGAAATAAAAAATAAAAGTTCAAGGTACAATGTTGCAAGATAAAAATAAAGGAACTTAATAGCAAAAATTTAAAATGTTTAAAAACTCAATGATATTTTTATAGTACAATATTTATTTAATTTTTCTTGTATTTAATAACCCAGACATGGTGTACATAATATATATAAGGTTTAACGTAAAAATATCATAAATAAATCATTCGATTATACTATTATAAAACTTTTGTGATAATTTCAATCTCCCGAAAGCAAATGAAATAATTTCATCATCAATGCATATGATATTATAATTTCATGATCAATTCATAAGATATTATATTTGTTATATCTTTAGAAGCTTGATGCCTATTTTGGCAGAAATCCATTATACTATTATTTTGTTTTTTTCAAGAGAAAAAAGAGGAGAGATTTGAACTTGTAACATCCTAATATCCTCTTTGATTTTTATTGGTGCATTTTCAAAAATTTTAACTATTTAATTACTTAAAAAAATATAATTATTGATATTACAGAAAAACGCAATCTTCCTTTTATTTAGGAAACAGATCCAAAGTAAAATAAGGTTCTTATTTTATGGAATGGGTAGAATCCCGCTGTGATAAGAATAGCAAAGCTATAAAAGGAAGATACTTTACATCAAATGTGCACGCTTGACCTTCAAAACATTTATTACTCCTTGAAAACCTACAAGCTTACCATGTAGCACCGGACTTATTTGGTCTATCAATAGCTGACTAGAATATTGCACTCTCCGTATATAAGGTATAAGCATCCTAAAATTTAAAAATATTCAAAATTTTATTTTTTATTTTTAAAAATTAATATTTATTATTTTAAAATATTTTATATATTTGATTTTTTTTTTAAATTCATGTAATATTTTCAGGCTAGTTAAAATTAGTTTAATCCCTTATTAATTCTGTGATTTATTTTTATTTTTAATTTTTAAGTAATATTTAATCTCAATTTCAGTTCAAATTATATTACTGAACTCATAATAAATTGTATTTTCTAATAATGATATAAAATTTTTCTAATTTTCGGTGGGTTCGAGGTGATATTATTCACCCTTAGTGTCACTATTTATCATCAAAAGATACTATTTATAACAATAGTGGTTTCAGGACGTTACAGGTCGTAAGAGTAAAATGGACAAACAATTTTAAGAGAGAGAAAAAGAGGGAGAATTAGATTTAGTGACAGAGAAAGGTCCATTGAACACCTGGTACAGATCCAATAAATTAGGGAATAAGGTGGATAATTTTTGAATTGGTTCAATGGATATTTTTGTGGATTTAATAGGATTTGGATCATTTTTTTAGCGGAGTTTTGGGTCTGAGCCAATATATGTCATTTCACTTATCATTAAATATATACTTTATAAAATAATTTAAAGAATCTAGTTCTTTTCATTAATTAAAATTAGAGTTGCATATTATTGGAAAATTAAGTGAAATATTTTAATAAATTTGAAAAGGCCAAATACAAGACATTCAAACTTGACAACCAAAGTTATTTAGACACTTCAAATTAAAGAATGGCCTATTTAACACTCGTGGTCTCTAATTTTGAGACAAATAAACTATTAATACGAAAGAAATAGAGGCGCATGTAATACAAATGATCTGGCATGACATTAATTTGAACAAAATTTTGAAACTTATCCATTTTTAAGTCAAATTGTAGCTAGGACAAGTGTGATACTGCAAGAGAGAAATAAGCTTAACATTTGTGAGTTTGCTCATTCCAGGAACTCTAGCGGCCTTAAACGTCTTATTGTGCAAACTGAAAGTCTTAATCACACCGCTCAACTAAAGCAAATTAGCAAAATTCTTGCATCCAACCTTTTCAAGCAAATCGATGAGGTTAAAGTCGAGGGCTGGTGGCTTCGGAATAGTTAAAATCCTTGGAGCAATAATTTGAGCACTAATCTTGAGAGACAAAAATATTGTAATGGATGTATTTGACGAACTTAGTGGAGGTGGAATTAAGCTTGGAGCAAGGAGCAGCAGATCCAAAATCAACTTTGCCACCTTGAAGATGGGTGATGTTAATGAAGCTGAGATTGCTAGAGGCATTTCCAGTAGTTTGGTAAACAGTGGTGAAGAGGATTGTGCCTTTAGATATCTGGTGGAGGTTAGTTTGGTCATAGCAATCGAGAACTACAAGAAGACTAAAAGCCACCAAGTCTACTGAATTTCCATTCAATGACGCGTCTAATGCAAGTGAGTTTTATGTCTTTTGCCACTTTAGAGAAAATAATTTGTATATAAATTAAAAAATATATTTATTCAATAGGTTATATGTTAAATTAAGGGATCTAAGTAATTTTTATTGTTACATTTGGGTGTTTATTGGTGTATTTGGCCTTAAACAAAACACAAATAAATAGGAATACAATATGTACCTAATTTTACCAACTTTTCAACATACCTGCTAATGTGTTCGGTGATGATTTTATTTTTGATTTTCGATTTTTTTCTTAAAAATAAAATCAAAACAAGTTTGAGGGATTTTTTTCCGTTTTGGTTTTTATAAAAAAATAATTTTCATACATAAAATAAAAATTAAAATATTCAAAATGTAATTTTTAGAAATTTTCTTTTGTTAATAATTTAATCACTTTATTCTCATTATTACAATTGCTATCATTGCATTGCCACTGTCGTTGCCGCTGCTGCCACCATCAATCACCACCACTGTTATCGCCGTCATCAGGTTGCCACCACTACTACTGCTGCTGTTACCACCACCAGAGTAGTGCCACCATCGCCACCGCCACCGTCACACTATCTCTGCCGCCGCCATCATCATCATTGCTACTGTCAATGCTGCTATCACCGCTGCTACTGCTACCACTACTACACTACCGTCACTATCACAATTCTCACACTATTATTGTTGCTGTTGTCGTCACTACTCTTACCGTTATTGCCGCCATCTTCACCATACTATCACTTTCGCCATCACAGTCATTGTCATCGAAATTATTACCATAATATACATTAATAATTAAATAATATATATGAATAATTAAATAAAATTAATATAATTTTTAAATATATAAAATATTTTTTTAAAAATTAAATAATAAAAATTGAAAATAGTTTTTGGATTAGATTTGGAGGAATTTTAAATTATGTGCATGCTGGTTTGTCGTCATGCGTGGTACATGCGCACATATATGCATCGTATGAAATGTCAGAGAGTGAAATTAGAGAGAATAGGAAGGGCATGTATGGAAGAATAAAAAAGTATGGGACTTTTGTGAAGAAGGTCCAAAAAGGCGGTGCGGCACAAACGGACGATCCTAAGAACAACCTCTTCCTCTATTTCTCTCTCTCCTCTCTCTCACAACACAACTGTCCTTTATCTACAGAAGAAGAATCATCACTAAAATCAATATTATTTATTTTATTTGTTATACAAAAAATTAATTATTATTAATCTTATAAAAGAAAGCAAAAGTTGCTGTCTGTTTTACTCATCTCTTTTCTCCTTCAGGATTGTGTTTTTCGAGTGTTTCTATCTGTTCTTTTTATTTTACTTTCTAACACTGACGATCCTCAAGTGGGTTACCTCTGCTCTTTTATTTCCATCAATGGAAACCATTTAGATAAGGAAGGTAAGTTTTCTCCTGCAAAAATGTTTAATTTCTCTAATAAAAATTATAACTTTGATCTATTGATGATAAATTACAGAGCTATTGCAGAGAAATTTGAAGAACCCGATCTTTTTGATATAAATAGTTGTGTGCTTGATCATGGCTGTTGCTGAGAATGCTGGGGTCAAGAACGGCACTTCAGGTCAAAATTTTGACAGCACCGTAGTATCAACGGACTCCAAAGGACCAAACGATCTCGAAAGATCAAAACCCAGAAATGAATCCTCGGTCAACATCAAGGAATCAAATTTTCAGGCTCAAAATGATGATCAGAGTGCTAACGGGCAGTTTGAGCACCAAGCGAGTGCGACTTTAAGCAATGGCAAGACAAACGGAACCCAGATTCAGAATGGGTTCGATATCAGTCAGCAGCAGATGGTAGCCAAGGCTGTTGGGTATGGGAACAATCAGATTGAAAGGCCTAAATCTAATGGGTTGAATGATATGAGTGATTTGGCGGAGATTTTGTCCAAGCTGAATCCCATGGCCGAAGAGTTTGTCCCTCCTTCCATTGCTAACAATCATGGCTATCTGGGTAATGGATTTGGCTACGCCAATAATTTTGTTCTGCAGACCAATCAAGGAAACGCCAATGGAAATAATACTAAAAGGGTACGATTGTTTGTTTGGTTTCTCTTTTCTTTCCTTTTTTTTTTTGTGTGTGTTTGTACTCCTTTTTTAGGTCATGGTAGATTGATTATAAAGTTAGCAATTTTGTAGCGATAAGTTGTAAGTTGTAAGGTGTTAAAATGATCATAATGAGCATTAAACAATTCTGTTGGAATCAAATGGATGGTGATTTGCTTTACCATTCCTTATGCTTTTTACTTCATTTACGTTTATTTTTTGTGCCAGAAGAAGAACAACTTCAGTCAAGGAAGGCGAAGGATCAACAGCAGGACGAGTATGGCTCAGCGTGAGGAGGTAATTAGGAGGACTGTTTATGTTTCTGATATTGATCAACAGGTAAACAATACCATTTAACTCTTCTCTCTCTGTTTTTTTTTTTTTTTTTTTTCTGAGGTTCTTTTATCTCATGGAGGATTGCTTGCACCCTATTGTGGAATAATTGTTTTTTCTTTGTTTGTCCATAGGTTACTGAAGAGCAGCTTGCAGGTCTTTTTGTTCACTGCAGTCAGGTATCCAGCTATAATTTGCTCCTTCTGGACATTTAATTTTGCTAATGGTTGATTTTATTCAAATGTTTACTCTTTTATTCCTCTTTTGGCAAAGGTGGTTGATTGTCGTATATGTGGTGATCCTAACTCTGTTCTCCGATTTGCCTTTATTGAGTTTACTGATGAAGGTACTGTTGAAATCTTATATGCCTTATTTGTCTCCATGAACACGTGTTTATTTCTACATGAAATTTGCCTTTATTGAGTTTACTGATGAAGGTACTGTTGAAATCTTATATGCCTTATTTGTCTCCATGAACACATGTTTATTTGACCATGAAATGTGCTTGCAGAGGGGGCCAGGGCTGCTTTAAATCTTTCTGGGACAGTTCTTGGATATTATCCGCTAAGAGTGCTGCCTTCCAAAACTGCAATTGCACCTGTTAACCCCACATTTTTGCCAAGGGTGAGAATTGTTTGTAATTAACAAGATGATATCTTGTCTATTATGGCAAGTATTTATATTTATTCTTTCCTCCAGTATTTGATTTTTTTCTGTTATTTGGCTTGCATTGGCAGTCTGAAGATGAACGTGAGATGTGTGCAAGAACTGTTTATTGTACCAATATTGAGAAGAAGGTAATATTAGAAGTTGCATAATATTTTCTGTCTGTAGTTTACAATCTTGTTAGGGAGCAATATTTAGGAATCTTTTGCTACTTCTAGACTCATTGCTTTGATTAATTGTTGCAGGTCACACAGGCAGATGTTAGACTCTTCTTTGAATCTTTTTGTGGAGAGGTTTGTCATTGCTTTTACCATGTACCTGAAAATATCATTGGATTCTGGCCTATGTCTTACACAAAATTTGCTCCAAGCAGGTTCAGCGCTTGAGGCTTCTTGGAGACTACCATCATTCAACACGCATTGCTTTTGTTGAGTTTACAGTGGTAATCATAAATAATTCTTGATCTTTCTTGCCAATCTAAAGTAATTATATCTTACTTTGAGTTACATTTTAAGAAAGAAGGGGTCATACCTAGACTGTTGTTTCTATTTATTTATATAGTTAACTTATTCAGTCAGGGGCTTGAAGCATGATGTTTTTGAAGTTCTTAACAAAATTACATACATGTGTACCTTCTGTAGCTCTTAAGATTGCATTAGATTCAGTTCTAGGTAATTAGCAATCTAATTTTAGAAATATTGAAAGAATGGGATCTTATAGCTCTTGTTTTAAAACATTTAATAACAAGCAGTAAGATTGCTTGTTTTGAGTTCAATTACATAGTTGCATTGCTTGCTCTTAGATTAGCAAGTATAGTTATGCAAAGTATCAGTGGATTTAAATTGGAATCTATGATTTAATACACTTTAATCTACGGTGAAGATTTTTGAGAATAATAAAATTTTTATTAATTCTCTTTTTTCTTCATGTTCTGAGAATGAACAAGCTATATAAACAAAATAAAAATCCTATCATAACAAGGAAAAATGAAAACTAATTATGAAATAGAAAGATAACTCAAACTAGGAAAACTAATTATGAAATATAAAGATAACTCAAACTAGGAATATAAAAGAGAATTCTAATCTAACTAGGAAAACCACTAATAGCTAGCAACACTTCCCTCAAGTTGGTGTATAGATATTAAATATGCCCAAATTGCAAACTAAGGTGTGATAATTGCTGTTTATTAGATGATCATGCCCTCTACCCCAACCAATCTTCTTCCTTATTTGAAGATTTTATATTCACAAAGTTGGTAGTGGCATTGGAGGAGGAGGCAAGTTTGGACAAAAAATGCCTGAAATGTTGGATTTAATGGGAAGAAAAAGGTTCAGCGGAGGTTGTTTCCTTGGATGTTTAAACTATCTCTGGCAAATTTGTTGGAGTCTCCATGGAGTTGTTTCATTTTCCTCCATTGCCCCTACTAGGGTGACCATGTAACATCTTGCAAGTCTCTTTTATATGGTGTGGCTTCCCACAATAATCACAATATAGGTGAACTTTATTAGAATTGGTAGCCTTCAATTGTTCCTGAGAAATTTTTACTGTTAATCTAAATTTCTCAATTGGTGCTATGTAGAGTATAGCATTTCTTCTGATTTCATCTTGTTAAACATAGAAATGTGCTTTTTCAATAGAAGAAAAAGTAGTTTTACCAAGTACTTGAAACCCTCATCTGGTCAAATTCATTATTCAATTCAACTAGAAAATTATAAACTTGCTCCTTGTCAACTAGTTTTTGAAATTTAACCACATCTGTAGTATAATCTGTATGGAAATCTTAATAATAAGCTAATTCTTGCCATAAGCCATCCAATTTAGCAAAATAATCTGAAACTTCATTTCACCTTGCTTGGTGCCATGAATCTTATTCCGAATTTTGAAAATCTGAGCATCATTCTCCATGCATGAATAAATGATCTTAGTAGCATTTTATATTTTTTCTGCAGTATCAAGCAACAAATATTTTTTGGAGATCTGGGGTTGCATAGAGTTGAGAAGTCAAGTCATAACAAATGAGTTTTCTGAATCCCACTGGCTGTATGTAGAGTCAAAATTATTTCTATGTTTTTTTATCCCCATTAATGGAACCCTACAACCTCCTTGCTTTGATGAAAAATAAACAAGCTCTAGCTCAAGCTAGATATGTACTACTACTATCAAGTTTCATAGAAGTTGTTTGCAAATAGAGGTTATCATTAATTGGGTTACTTTTCTCTATTGCTTCAATGTTTGCCATAGTAGCAAAAAGCGCTAGGACAATAACATCAAAAAAAAAAAAGAACAACAAATAGAATTGGAAATGAAAGCAGAACCTCAAGAATGAAGGCTCAAAAACCAAAGTCCAATAGTGGCTGGAAACTTGCTGGTCAGTGTCGGAAGGGACCGACAACGTGGTTGGAAGGAAGTTGGACAACAAATGGCGGTCAGAGGGTGCTCTATGTGCTTCACCCTCCGGTGAGTGCACAGTAACATCAAATGCTTTTGATGGCACGTGTGTGTCACTCCCAGTTCCTTTGATGATCGGATTTGGTGGGTTGGCTGCTCTGCAGGTGGCACAGCCTTTGGGAGTGGTGGTGTAATAAGCCACCTTCCACTCAAAATAGAAAAGCCCAATTTTATTGTTATGTAGTTCTCAAACCAAACCAAAAAAAAATAGGGATTTTTAACCAAAAAATCTGGTTTTGTGGCTCTGATATGACAAGAAGGAGAAAACTCGACTTCTTCACACATTTCTAAAATAAATATTTTACCTATTGCTGAGAGGGAGGAAACTTTACCTTTTAAGAATGAGAAAACTCAACTTCTAGAAAGAGTAAGGCTCTCATACCTTTAAGATTTTTAAGAATAAGGAAAATTTTATTAATTCTCTTTTTTCTTCATGTTCGTAGAATGAACAAGCTATATAAATAGAAAAATTAAATCCAATCATAACAAGGAAAGTTAAAAACTAATTAGGAAATATAAAGATAATCCTAACTGTGAAAATTAAAGAGAATCCTAATCTAACTGGGCAAACCACCAACAGCTATCAGCATACAGTTATGTAGAATAGGTTGAGCATTATACTTGCTGATGTTCTCATGGTGTAAAAATATTACTGTTGATGAGTTGAGTTTTATAACTGGGGGATGTTACTGCTCATAATGAGGCATATGAAAATAATATGTTAAATGCACACGTATGGAGATTAAAATCATTTCTTATCCTATTGACATTTAATAGCAAGGTTGTTGAATCCTGTCCGGATTGTTTGGTTGGACTAGTAACACTAGTGGCCAACTCCTGTCAGCGTTTTTCGGCACAAAAAACCATTTTTAGTCGTGCCTGAATTAAACCTGATGACTCAGCCAGGTAATGAGAAACTGCTGGATGACCCAGTCTAGGTCAAATGGGTTTACATTGTTTCTGTCACAATCAAAAGAGGGGAAAGATTTGCATAGAGAAGAGATGCAGGGAATTTGTTTATTAGGAGAGAGATTAAAGTTGTAATCTTTGTACCAGAGTTGCAGTCTTTCTAGCAATCTATGTAGGTGAAGGACGCACCTAGTTAGAGGTGTAATTTTGGGGGTTCATTGTGGAGATTTAAAATACCTATGATTGTTTTGAGGAGGTTAATGGGATTTATTTTTTCTATGGTTGTTAATGGTGTTGTTTGGGTAAGAGGTGTACAGAGTTGACTAGAAAAATAAGAAGATGAGGATGGAGTACACTGGTCTCTCTCCTCCTACCTTTTTCAACTGTGGTGTAGCTGGTGAAAGCAAAATATTGTTGTTGGTAAGATGACAATTTGATTTTGGTATGATCGGGAAGCCTTCACAAATGGAGGTCTCCTCAATGTCATTTAATAACACAGTAGAAATATAAGAAGTGATGCTTAGGTTTTGCTGCTATTCTTGTTCCAAATGTTGTGAAATCCAGGTTAAACACTGGTTTTGGTGCTCATTTTGGTCCCACCTAAATTATTCTCGCTATTGATGCTACAAGGAGGACAATAGAGTGGCAAAGACAATGTAAAGCTTTGCTGCAGTTAATTCTAAATTGGACAGTTTTGATTGAAATATGTTCTTCCAGTTTCAAATTTGATTAAAAAATTGTTATATATTAAAATAAAAATTTTATTAAATTATAATTAAGTTCATGTGAATTCAAATTAATATTTTATCCTATACATTTAAAATAAAATAATATATATTACAAATTACTACTAAAATATAACATATAATAGAAAAAAAAATTAAGCCTTAATGTGATTTTTCATTTACTACATTTTTATTTTTTCGGCAAATGGGTTCAAATATGATTTTTGAATGATTTTTCATGAACCATAGATCCTATTTGGTCTTTTGATTTGTGACCTTTCTGCCTTCATCAGTTCTTTAGTGCAGAGTTTGAAGATTTTGTTTAGCAGTGGTGATCCCCATTCTTAATTAACGGAAGACTGAACGAGAATTATATTACTAAATTAGAAAAGCATATACATGTTCTCTTTATCAGAAGTTGTGAAATGGAAGTTGTCTATTGCTTGTGACTTTTGAAGTTGACCTGAAAAGCTTCATATTATTGTTGGAACTCTTGCACAATATTAAACTTTGGTTGGAACTCTTATGTTATCAATTTGTATCTTTCGTTTTCATGCTTCAGTTTGCTAGGAAGCTCATGTGAAGATTTAGATAATAGAAATAATTACGCTGGCATTAAGGATATTTGAACACTACATTTAGTATTTTATTTTCTATAATTGATTTTCAATCTGCATAGTTAACTGGCGAGGGATATTGTAAGTACATTAAACTATGAATCGTAAGTACATTAAACCATTAATTGCATTTAAGGAGTCAAGCAGATGCTTTGATGTCCTTTGATTCTACTTGCTCTAACACTAGTAATATTCTTTACATTTTCATTATTTGGATGTAAGCCAATCTTCTTTCTTCCTATTTAATCTATAGGCTTGTTTATTTAATTAATTATCAGATGGCGTATGGCAAAAACATGAGGTGCATGCTTTAATCTGTAGAAGCAACCATGAGCGGATAGATAACCATTATTCTAGGGTTCTCTGTTGGCTTAGTAGGCCTGTTTCTATTTTCTAATGCACAACTCTTTGCAGCTAAGGAGAAAAAATAATGTTTCTTCTCTCTCTCTTACACTTATAGACGTAGGATTGGTTGGTACAAGAAAAGAAGTTATGGGCAGGGGCGGAACTAGAAATTTTTATCAAGACATTAAAATTTATATAATCTTATTGTATATGCAAGTCACGTGTAAAGAAAACAACAATCACAATAGATATATAGACATGAAAGATAACCTAAAATTAAATACTGTATATTCAATCTCTAAGGCTATACAAAAAATTATCAATTATGATATGTACATTTACATAAATAAAATTTCAATGTGTTCAATAAAAATTCATCCATGATGGGTGTAGGTGGCTCTTGAGACCCTCCTCAATTGTGCAAAATTTAAAAAAAGACTTGTAATTTTAATCTACTTTAAAATTGAAACCACTCAAATGACAAATTAAAAAAACTCATTATTTTAACCTTTTTTTATTTGCCCCACTAAATTATTTAAGTGACGCCTTTTATTTTACGTGAATGAATTTTTTTATTAGTCGCTGTAATTTTTAATTCCATCGAGCCAAATTCCTAGCTATGCTTCCATCCATTATCATTTCTATAGTAAAAAATTTTTTCAATCTCTTTCTTATGACTAAATTGTAAGTGAAGATTTTTGTGAAACGAGATTTTCTTTATTATCTCTGTTACACTCTCAATAATACAAAATAGGGTTTATATATATATAGTTAGTATAAATGGAAAAATACTATTATACCCTTTAATTACAAAACTAACTAAAATAACATATTAACCAACACTTCCTCTCAAGTTGGTGCAAAAATATTACTCATATCTAACTTGCACACTATAGTATGCAAGGCTCGACTACTGAGTTTTTTTATGAAGGCATCAGCTAATTGTTTGTCTGACGTTATATGAAGTAAGCTCAAGACACCATAAGATAATTTCTTTTTAATGAAGTATCGATCAATTTTGACGTGTTTTGTCCCGTCCTGTTGAATAGGATTATAAGTAATACTGATTGTAGCTTTGTTATCACAATACAGAAATAGCCTCTCTTTCAACCAACTTCAACTCTGCCAACAACTTTTGCAACCATAACTCGCAAATATCTTGAGCCATAGCTCTGTATTATGTTTATGCATTAGATCTTGCAACTATACTTTGTTTCTCCAAGTGACTAAGTTACCTCCAATAAATCTACAGTAACCGGAGCTGGACCTTCTGTCATCTAGAGATCTAGCCTATTCTGAAGGTTTCAATTTGAAGATGATTATTTTTTTGAAAAAGAAGATATTTTCCTGGAGCTGATTTTAAATACCGCAAAATGTAAAAAATAGCATGCTGATGAGATTCTCTAGGATCATGTATAAACCGATTCACCAAGCTAACAACATAAGCAATGTCTGGTCTGGTGTGAGATAGATAAGTCTACCAATCAATCTTTGATATCTGCTTTTATCAACTGGTTTTTGAGTTCCTGCTTGCAATCGATGGTTATTTTCAATGGATGTGTCTACTGATTTGCATCTCAACATATCAGTTTCATCTAAAAGATCCAGGATATATTTTTTTTTCTGAGAAATGAAAATTCTTTTGGTTTATCTGGCAACTTCAATTTTCAAGAAATATTGTAACTTTTCAAGATCCTTGATCTCAAGTTCTTAAGCTAAGAGTTTCTTCAGCTGAACCATTTCTTTTTTATCATCTCTTATTATCACTATATCATTAACATAAACAATAAGAAGAATAAATTTACCTTTGGAGTGTCTCATAAAGAGGGTATGATCAACATTGCTCTGTTGATAACTAAAAGAGATTATGGCTTTGCTGAATTTGTCAAACCAAGCTCTCAGAGATTATTTCAACCCATACAAGGCTTTTTTCAGTCTGCACACATTCCTTTTAGTTCTTTCATCGTCAAAATCAGGAGGAATCTCTATATAAACTTTTTCTTCTTGGTCCCCATGGAAGAATGCATTTTTCACATCAAAATGTTGCAAATCTCAATCTAAGTTAGCTGCATAGGATAGCAAAACTCTAATCATGTTCATTTTGGCAACAAGTGCAAATATCTCTTGATAGTCAACTCCATAAGTCTGAGTGAATCCCTTTGTCACTAATCTGACTTTAAATCTCTCAATTGAACCATCATCTTTCTATTTTATTTTGAACACCCCACTTACAACCAATTTCTTGTCTTCAGAGGCAACTAATTTTCAAATTTCATTTTTAGAGAGAGGTTTCATTTCTTCTACCATAGCTTCTCTCCATTTTGGATCTCTGATAGCTTCCCTTCAATTTTGTGGAATAGACATAGAAAAAAGAGAAGGTAAAGGCTTTATAAGAGGTAGATAAAGAATCATAAGAGACAGAAATAGAATGTTTTGTACACAACCCGACTCATTTTTTTTGAATAATGGATAAATTTAAATTAGGGTCAGAAGATAACTCATCTGAGGATTCTGACCGTGTAGAATGTATGATGGCTTATTCAGATCTATTTTTCCTCGAGTATTTAAACAAATCAAGTGTATTTAAACGGCCAAAAATATTATGTTCCCCTTGAACATCAACATTCTGCTCCTCCTGAATCAACATTCTCCTCCTGAACAACAATCTCTTCATTTTTCCCTTGAACAAGATAACGAGGTAACATAGGTAAATTCATCACCACTTTTTCACTACTCTTCCCCTAAAGAGGTGATGGTGTAATGTCAAAATAAAGTTCAAACTTCTGAAAGGTAACATTCATACTAATATAGAATTTTTTAGATGGAGGGTGATAACACTTATATATTTTTTGGGTTGGAGAATACCAAATAAACACATATCTCGGTACCCTCGAATCTAATTTTCCAATATTCCTAGTATGAACAAAGCAAACACATTCAAAAATTTTTGATGGAATAGTATAACTATTTTTTCTTGTTAAGACTTCTGAATGAGTTCTAAAATTGAGAGGTTTGAGAGGCATTCTATTAATAAGATAGGCAGCCACTAGTATAGCATTTCCTCAATATGACTTCGGAACATTCATAGTAAACATAAGGATTTAGCAACTTCAAACAAATGCCTATTTTTTCTTTCAGCTATCACATTTTGAGAACTAGTATAAGGATAACTAGTTTGATGGATAATCTCATGAGACTCCAAATAAGTACCAAACCTACCATACATATATTATATCCCATTGTAAATTCGTAAACTTTTATGTTAGCATCAAAATGGATGTGAACCATTGTATGAAAAGATTGAAAACATGAGAAAATATTATTTTTTGCTTTAATCAAATAAATCCAAGTCATTCTAGTTCAACAATCAACGAAAGTAATAAACCATCGATTTCTAGACAGACAATCTGTGTAGGTCCCCAAACATCAAAATGAACAAGTATAAATTCCTCACTGGCTTTATTATTACTCAAAAGAAGAGTTTTTCGTATGTTTAGCATACTCACAAATATCACAAGATAAATAATCAAACCGAGTTCTAGAAAATAAATTAATATATAGTTTTTCTAAGATAAAAAAATGATGGATGCCCTAATTGTCTATGCCATTGATTATTTCCTGATTGACATTTTGATATCCTCCAAAAAGAGCCAAGTTTCGACTGTCTTCTATCATATATAAATCATCATGCGCTCTATCATTGCTAATCCTCCTCCCTGTTTGAAAATCCGAAAAGATACAATAATTAGAAAAAAATTTAACCTTACAGTTAAGAGTTTTAGTGATAGCACTGACAGATAAATATTGATGGAATTGAGGAACATGAAGAATAAAAGATAATTTAATATTAGGAGTACAAACAATAAAACGTATTCCAGAAATAGGGATTAAAGATCTATCAGTTATCCTGACACTTTTTAGGCAAGGCGAGTAGTTAAAAAAGCCTTTAGAAGTGCCTATCATATATTTATTCGCACCGAAATCAATAATCCATGAGTTAAGATGAGAAAAAGTGTTACCTGACTTGACAAAATTGGAGGTAGCACTGGAGAAAAGATTAAACTGAGACAAGAGACGTCTGAAATGCAAAATTTAATCAGAAGAGAGACTTTCAACTGAAGTTGACTCCATAGATAATTCTACTGTCTCTAACACATTTGCTTGAGTCCTTGTTGGATTAACTCTTTTTCCCCCTTGGCCTCTTGTTTTGTGCCATGAACTTTGTTTTCAAGTTCAAAGATTTGAGCATCATTTTTCATTCGAAAATATGTGATTTTTGCAGATTTTCATATCTTTTTTGCAGTTCCAAGCAGTAAATATTATTTGAAAATCTTAGGGTGCATGGACTTAAGGAGTCAAGACATAATCAATGAGTTATCAGATTCCCATTACTAAAAGCAGTATTAGTGACAAGTAGCGGTTTTTTATTTCCATCAATATAATCCTGCAACCTTCTAGCTTCGATAGATAATAAATATAACCTAAATCAATCTAAATAAAAACTGCTTTCATTTAATTTAACTAGGCTAATTTGAAAATATGAACTGTTATTAATAGAATAATGTTTCTCTACTTTCGTAGTATTTCTCTTATGATTTGACATAATGGAAAGGCAAAAACAAACCAAAAAAGCAGTAGAAAAACAACCTAAAAAATAGGTACAAAACCTGTTCACGTGGGATCCAAAAATCAAGGACGTTGGAAGTCAAAGGAGATCAACTAGTCAGAGGCAGAAAAGGCCAGCGAGTTGATTGAAAGAAGAATAGGCGGCAAAAGGTGGCCCGAGGTGGTTCCCCGCGCCGCACTCACTAGCTAGTGGAGGAAGATCTGAAATCTTCAAGTGGACACGCACGACGTTGGACGGCATCAAAAAATTGGGTACCGGCCGAAGTTGATCTGGGCTTTCTTCCGGTGGGGGCGATGTCGAAAGAGAAGGACTGAAACGTGACCTTCTATACTTGCCGAAAAACGGCCTACTGGAAATAATCAATTACGGAAGGGAGTTAACTTTGCATTCAAAACGGTAGTGACTCTGATACCCTGAAGATTTTTGTGAAACGAATTTTTTTTTTATTATCTCAATTATACTCTTAATAATACAAAATAGGATATATATATATATATATATATATATATATATATACACACACACAGTTAGTATAAATGGAAAAATACTATTCGACCTTTTAATTACAAAACTTACTAAAATAACATATTAAACCAACAGTAAGGAAATCATCATTCTCTATTGCAAAGTCTAGTAAGAAATTAAAGAAAGAATTTTAATAATCGTGATTTTTTATTTGGACTTAAATTATTAGGACATTAAAGCTGGAAAATTAAGTTTTATTCTATTTGGCTTAATTTTTGTTATTGTCTATTTAATTTTTAAAGAAGATTGGACTAAATTTAAAATTGGACTAATATAATTTTATGGGGGCTGAATCATTAATTTTAGTGTATTATATATATATATATACTAATTTTCTTTTAAGAAAAAGCTAGAGGGGCAGTGGCCCTCTGGTGCTGGACGTAGTTCCACCCCTGGCTGCTGGTTGAAGGGAATGAACATAAGTTCGCAATATAAGTTTTTCTGATGTTACATCGGATTCATTGATGTTATTCCTGGTTGCTTTTCCCTTTAGTATTTCTGAAGTAAATGTTCTAAAGGATTTTGATATGGGTTTTGAATATTTTTGGATCATGTATGGTACTCATGCATTTGCTAGCCATAACTTTGCAATGTAGTTGCATTGAATTTATTCCTTGTAGAGTACATCTTAACTATATATGGATAGTTTAGAAAAACTTTGCTAGATTGTCATGTTAAAAGGTCCAAATTCTAGTAACAAATGACCTATTGACACAAATGCTGAAGTCAAGTAATTGGCGAACTTACGTTGAAATTTAGTGACGATTTTGAAATCAGCGCAAGTTTAATGCTGATGATTGAAAAAAATGCCTTTGTTGGCTAAGAAAAATCCAAGGTTATAGGATGATAGCATAAAGATTTTTGGCAACATTTGTTTTATGTAGGTAATCCATTTGTTAGCAATCTGCATGTCCAAATGTGTAATAATTTCTTAGATGCAGAATGTGAATATCTATGCAGAACTTGAAGTTCTCAGCTGTAACATCACCCCAAGGCTATTGACAAGTTGCCCGCTGGTTATAATATATTCAAATGATTTGTACAATACATTTGCAGCAACTGTTTGATAATCTACTTTTTCTTTTTCTGTTAAGTTTTTTTATGTGATTTTGTTCTTGTTTTTGTGGAGTTTCCATATACTATTGGGTGTTACGCATAAAAATGCCATGTATGCTGTGTATTGACCTCTTCAGATGCATACTTCTGCTTCCTATTCTTGCAGGCTGAAAGTGCAATTTTAGCACTGAACTGTAGTGGTGCAGTCCTGGGTTCTTTGCCAATAAGGTAGCTTGGAAGAACAAATTCTGCTGATATTTTGCTGCTTCTTTTTGTCCTATCTGGAAAGCCTTTGGCATCAGTCTTCAAGTTTTTAAGACAATTGTATGATGTTGTGTATGCAGGGTGAGTCCGTCCAAGACACCTGTGCGACCACGCATTCCTCGCCCGCCATTGCACTAAATCATGCCTAACGTCTCCAGCACTAATCAACCGCTGATATATATATACTGAAACATTTGAAAGGTACTTGTGGCGTTTATTCCTTGTCATTTTGTCTTTGCATCTCAGCCCGGTATCTTTGTTTCGAATAGGGGGTGGTTTATGGTTTTGCTGTTAGCTTGTAGAGTTGGATGGGATTCTGAGGATATGAATGGCTTTATTTATGTTGCTGAAGTTGACAATTGAAAATTGACTACATTTTCAATCTTTGATTTTCTTGAACATAGTTTTCATGTTGCAGAGACTCCTACCATATTTGTGCTGGTTGAATTGTTTTTAGGCTTGTCTCTTTTCCTGCATTGTGTTCTATTCAGTCCATGTTCACTACTATGTAAATATGCTGGGAATGGTTAGTTTGGATCCTGTGAGCCATATTTTTCTTTCACTTGCATTTAACATTGCTGTTGGCTTATGCATTTATATAAAACTCGGATTTGTTTTGGCACCCAGCTTTCTCCCCATTCATATGTTGTTCTTTCCTGTGCCAAGTGTTGCTTGCCTCTTTACTCGGGATTTCCGATTATTCCATTTTCTAACGTTAGCAATGTATTTGACCTAATGGTCTAATAGGATTATTTTCGTCTCAAGATCTTTTACTTTTTGAAGGGCTGTCACTCATTGGGTAAAAGTTATTTTAGGGATAACAGGCTGAACTTCTCCTCTCTTAGTGGAAAAATAAAATTTATTGAGGATTTGGTTCATTCCATACGTATACATCATGGACATCCTGCTTTTAAGTTTCTAAGCAAATTGGACTATTGCATGATGTGTTACGACTAATCTTGCTATTTCTCTTTGTACTCCAGCAATATTAAGGGTTATATTACTTTCATGTTGGCGCCTTTTTTTTAATCTTAATTGCATTATAGATTTTGCAGTGATATCAACTTTTGTGTATGACATTTAATTTGATGACTATTTAAGTTATGGATCTTTCTATTATTATATCCTTTAGATTATAGAACTAAGAATATACCCCTTAAAAAATAAATTTATTTGATGGTACTAGACACCTACACGTCACTATTATATATATATATTTTAAACATTAGTGAAACAACTTCAATAGAAGCAAAGGAATGTAATTTCTAAAAAATACTGGCACAATGGCTTATAAATCAATTTCAGTCATCTAACGAAATAAATAGTTTTTAATAAAAAATTTAATAAAAAATGATGAATCAAATGGTTAAATGTATTAAAAGAATAAATCGGTGAAAATTTTGATATATGTTAATGTATCTGTTATTTGATTTATGTAAATATTGATTTGTCATTATTTATTTGGTGTATAGTATATTTTTTAGCTAACTATAATTTTTGTCCCATAAAATTAAAAACTAAATGAATTCAGTGATAAAGATTAATTATTTCAATATTTTTATTGATAAGAATTGACCATTTTATTATTTTTTAAAATAGAAATTGATTATTTTGATATATTCGAAGATAAAAACGGGAAAAAAACATTAAAGATATTTTTTGATCAGAAGGAAAACTACGGGGATAAAAATTGTTTTTAACACGTACAAAATCCAAAAGTTTTTGATTTTTTTTAAATAAAACTAAAACCCATTTGGAAGATTTATTTTCACTTTAATTTTTGCTAAAATTTAAAGAAATGATTTTCACACCAAAAATATAAACTAAAAATGTTCAAAATGTGGTTTTTAGGTTTTTATTTTTTTCAATAATTTAATTACTTTGTTCTTATTAACACTATCGTTACCATCACCACTACATCATCACTTCCATCTCCATTGGACCGTCGCCAGCCACCACCGTCATCATTGCAGCCATCACCACCAGATCGACGCCGCTGCCATCAGATCGCCATCGCCATCGCTACCACTACAACCGTCACCACTACTGTCGTCACCGCCAGACTACCTCCACCACCACCACTACCACTACATTGCTACTGCCACCACTAGGTCACCACCACCCACTATCGTTGCCACTGCCACCATCATCGTTGATGCAACCACCACCAGATTGCAGCTACCGCTACCATTACCAGATTGCTGCCACCACTACAATCACCATTACCACTGCTATTGCCATCGTCGTCATCATTATACTGCCGTTGCCACCACCACTACATCGTTGCTACCATCATCATGCTGCTATTGTCGCCGCTGCAATCATCTTACTGTCGCTACCATCATCACCGCTGCCGCCACTACTACTGTTATTTTTGCCACCATTGACTCTGTCAACTTTACTATCGAAATGATTATCATAATATACATAAATAATTAAAAAATATACTTGAATAATTAAAAAATATTATACAATTTTTAAATATATAAAACATTGTTTTTTAAAAAAATAACTAAAATTGAAAATTTTTTTTGAATTTTAAAAAATAAAAAATTAAAAACTTGCAACTTTGCCGATCGTACTTGATTCAATTTTATTTGCCAAAACTATGGGAACTCATTTTTTTTTTTAAGTAATTTGGGTTGAGAAGTTTATTTTCACACAATTTAAAAAATAAAGGTTAGAGATTACATGCTCTTTGCTTTAAAAAAAATTTAGAAATCTAATTGAGATTACAAGTGCTCAATGTTTTTTTTTTCAAAAAATTTCATTTGTTAAAAGTATGTTGGTCGGATTTTTTTTAGTTTTGGTATAATTTTAGTAAATATTTAGAATTTTAAAGTCACATTTAATTTATTTAGAAATTTGGTATTTTACAAATTTGACAATTTTCGTATTTGTTTTTGTCAGTGTGGGCCATACAGTAAAAAAATGTCATTTTCCGTTGACAAATGGTACGTTATATTATCATTTTCTATAAAAAAAAATGACGCTATTATGTCGGTGAAATATTTTTTGAAAGAAAATGCTAAATCAATTGCCATTTTCGGCAATATATATTTTTTTAAATGATAGTGACACAGCATCTTATGTGAATCAGTAAATTGACGGTTAAGTCCTCACGGCAATGCCTTGCCTTGTGCTTCCTGGCAATAAAGCATCAATTAATACAGTATTAAAGAAAAGTATTACACGTGAGAAGTGTGTCCACTTTCTATTTATTTATATTAACAAATCATGTTTTTCATCCTATTGTTCATAATTCCTGCATCTCAAAATTATGGTCACAGCAATACGAATTACAAAATAATAGTTATTATGGTAAAGATTAATTTTTTTCTATATTTTTTTTCTATTATATACATTTTAATATAAATAAATAACTAAATATTATTTATTTATTGAAATAAAGAATATTTAATAACTTAATACGAAAAATATAAAATGAAAATAAATAAAGGTATAACAGATAATTTACAAGTTAATTATAATGTAAAAAAAAGTATATTTTAGACAAACTAAAATGAAAATATGCATTGCATTTTTGGATGAATGGAGAATTTGGTACATCCAATATGCCCAAATATACCTGATACACCGGCTGTTCTGCAGATATTATCCTCTTTGAGCTTTAAGTCCTCACGGTTTTGTTTTTGGATCTTCCTCAAAAGGCCTCTGGTGTCATGGTGCTTTCGCAGCTCATCGGTTGTCTGTAGATATTATCCGTTTTGACATTTTTTCAATTCGATTCGCTCTTGGCAGTGGTCGTCAGGCCCTCACAGTTTTGTAATATCTGTAGAACGGCTGGTGTATCAATACCGAATCTTAAGAAAGTCAATATATGGTTCTAATCATTAAAATTTGCGTAAAATAGCATGTTTAATATTATTTATATATTTTTTAAAACATTTAATATTATTTATAATTGAAAAACTATATGCATTTCAGATGGTTAATAATTTGATTTTTTTAATTGATCAATATTTGATTTTTACCTCTATTTCCAAAAAAATTGTATTTCATATGAAAAATGTTATTTATAATTATTAATCTTGGGATAATTATGAAGTGTTGATTAATGACTTCCAACAATAACTAGAGCAAGCTAAACTGAAGACAATCTCTCTTTTACACATAAAGCAAGAAAGTTTGATTCTATATATATTTGAATTTCATGTTTGTAAAAAGTAAGTTATACCGTAAAAAATTAAGTTATACTTTTCACATCAGATACCGTGTAAATGTTATTTTGACATAAACAATATATCTAGATCTTTTATACATAAAAAACATACTAAATCTTAGATATTTAATTTTTTATTTTGCAAAAAATGGCAATCAGTGTGATATTTTTCAGCAGGAAATGACACTTCTGATTGTGAAGTTCATATTGATACAAAACGGTAAAAGAATTGTCATTTTTTAACATACCAAATTTCTAAATAAATTCACTGTAGCATCCAAATTCTAACTATTTATTAAAATTACACCAAAACTAAAAAAAACCCTTGGATTTTCATGTTTGAATCGAATCCTTATAGGTTACAGCCAGAAAATGCACAAAATTATAAATGAATTATTATTATATAGGTTAGGAAGGATTATTATTCAAAGGGTTAAATATATAATTTCTCCCAAACTATCAACTTTTAACCAAATATCATTTAAACTAATTAAATGTTAGATTAGCCACTTGAACTTATTTAAAATGTAAGTAGCACCCTCTATATTATTATAAATATTAGAATATTCCCTTAAACTTATTAAAAAAGTAAGTTACCCCAGTTCACATGCCTTTTGTGAAATGTCTTGTGTCTCTATAGAGTGGTAATATAATATTTATATAAGTTTAGAAGGTAATCTAACACTCGATTGGTTTAAGGGGTAATCTATTAAACAACAATAGTTTAAGGAAAAAAATTATGTATTATGTCTTATTCAAATGGTATTGCTATATTTTTTTGGTCAACAAATGATATTGCTATATAGATTGGATCTTATATAGACATCGAAATGGATCCATTTATGTTACTATTTAAATTATGTTACATAAAAATAAGAGAAATATAAAAATATCAAACATATTTTCTTCATCTTCCATCATATAAAAGTCTTAAAATTACAAGTATTGTAAAGGATCCAAAAGTAATCACAAAATTACAAGTATTGTATAAGGATCCAAAAGTAATAACAAAATTGATTGAATGACTATAATCTTTTAGAAGTCAAATGAGTTTGATCATAAACTGATCATTTTTAATTTAGAATTTATATCTCTTTTAATATGATAGATGAATCAAAACTAGAGATAGCTACAAAGTTAATTTGATAATTGAAGAATCCGAGAATGGCAAACATGGTTCGGTTAGTTGGCTAAAGTAGTTAACTGGGCTAGGAAGTGGAAGAAGAACTCTACCTAAAGACACCACAAAAGGTCACAGAGGTCACTAAAATAAGCATTTCGATGACTTGGTAAGATTTTAAGCTATGAGTTGAAAATGTAAAGAGAGAAAGAGTTAGAGAGAGAAAGTGTTACTCAAATGGCTTTATTTATAGGCTTGTGCTGCTTAAGTTACCAAAAGGCGTAGCCATGATTAAGAATATGGAATTCATATATACTTTAGATAAATACTGCTTGGGGAAGGACATAATGTGACTTTAAAAACTTTGGTTTTATGAATAGTACAATAAGAGATGAATAGTACTACCTGAAATCGTAATACGCTTTTCTTGAGCATTAGAAAGTACAATTCATAAAAAGTGTAGGGATGAAAATTTGGAAAATTTGAAGTCAAATAGGTATTAAAAGTAAAAAAAAAATAAAAATGAGTCATAGATTCAGCATGAATAATGCATGCTTTGGCTCGAGGTTTGATCAAAGTGAAACTTTGGCCAATGACCTCTAAAAAATTTATCCGGCCATGGGAATTTATAATAAATGATAAAATTTCAATTATAAGATAGAAAAATGAAAAACAATTTAGATAAAAAAGTGAATTTTCAAACTAATACACTTATCTTTGAATTGAAAAATCTACCAAAATGATACAATTTTGACCTAAAAAAATTACTACACATTAAGAAATTATTTTGAACATTTTTGGATGGAAAAAATACAAAAAAAAGGAAGACAGGGGGCACATTTAAGGCCCTTGGATGGAATAGTAAATGGGTTAATCCTAGCCCCATTCCTATATAGATAAGGGGAGAAATTTCAAGAGAATTCCATCATCTCCTATATTGAAAATTTATGCCATATCTCCCTTCTCTCATTCTCTGCATTTTTTCCATTAAAACACATACAATTGAGCACTAATTGACCTATATCTAGCAAGTATACTAGATCAGTAAGTAATATAGAAAAATAAGATTAAGACCCTCAAATATCTTGCCCAAGGGATTATGAATTTCAGATTTTGAAATAAAAATTGTTTGAACGAATTTTCCAAGTTTTCAGAGGTGATTGTTAATTAAATTTAACTAATTTAAACAATTAAGTAATTTGAACACAAGGATTGAACCCAAATCAATTAAAAACAATAACTAATTAAATTGGTGATAAAAATTAATGACTAAAATACTTTTACTAAGGGAACTATCCACCTTGTCTCCTACTGATATTGACTCGATTCAAAATAATACAGGCTTGTTATGGAAAATCGAATTAAATTAAAATATTTTATTCATAATATCCTTTTAGAATATTAGATTCCCTTATTAAGAACAATCAAATATCTAGCATAAATATTTGATTTTAGATTCCTAAATTTTAGTTAAATATTTTTTTTTGTGAAAAACCTAACTTCCATCTATTCATAATTCAATTTCTTAAATCCAATATACTTATGATCACAAAACCCTTAGAACATAAGAGCAAATTAACACAAGCATACAAAAGTAAGAGCATTCATTTTATTGATCATAAATCAAATTCACATTCAACCATATATTTGATACACTAAACACAAATTGAAACATAATCGAAGAGATAATTAAGCGAATGAATTAAGAAATAACAAACTTATATTAAATTTAAGCTTAATTGAGAGTAATACAGTAAGAAAATGAGGGTTCAAGTTTTCCTTAACAAAAGTAAGAAAACTACTCACTGGTCATGATTGAAAACAAATAAAAGAATGATGAATCAAATACTATACTTATAAAAGAAATTCTGAATTGATCTTCCACTCTTGAAAACCAGCAAAGAACAAGCTTGAATAAACCTATGAGAGTGGAATTAAGCTAAAAAAATGAACTTGAATGAATAAAACTAAGTCTAAGTTAAGAGAAATCTGTCAAACTAATGATGCATCCCTTCGAAATACTAAAAGGCCTAATTTTGTATAAGTCTAGCCACTGTAAAAAAATTTGGATCTGTAAAAAACTTTTAATTTTTGCATGATCTGTCAAATTGACCCAGTGGGTGTTGGGTTTTGAAATAATAATTAAAAATATAATCGCAACGGATAATAAAAACACACCAAGATCCATGCGTTCCAATTGATTCAATATGAAGGATGTAACGGTTACAACATTTTGAAGCGAAGAAAAATTTATTTTGTAGGTGTTGCCTTATGTGAAACAAATACCCTTTATCGGTATCTACACTCAAACATAATGAACAGATTTGGATGGGTGCTAGCTCTTTTCTTGGCGGCTAGGGTTTTATTTTTCTGTCCTTCTCAAAGTTACAGGAAAATGATTTTTTCTCTCCAGACAAAGTGAAGGTTGCCACTCTAATTTAGTATGCTCAATTAGGGTTTAAATTATACATATCAATATATATATATATATATATATATATATATATATATATATATATATAGTTGACCTAACCCTAATTTAGAGAGAGAAAATTTTATGCCCACATTTCTTTTTAAAATAAAAAATACTTTATTTCTTATTTAAAATAAGGATTATAATATTAATCTTAATTTTTTTATATTTATTTCAAATTTTAATTTTTTACAAAATAAAATTCGAAACACCCAAATTAACTTTTAGTCCATTCATTACATTTTATGTGTCCAACCCAATAGGTTTATATTATATTGGTAGTGGACCCTAATCCCATCACAGGCCTATAAGTCATAAGCAATCTCTAACAAGACACTATGACTATCCAAATAATATGAATATCGATAATTTAATTTTAACCTAATAGAACATGTTATAATCCCTTTGTCACATGATATCTTGTTTGAACATAAGTCATGGTCCATGTCAAACTTATATAGTCCAAATGGATAATTTCTCTATCATTAAGTGGACTGATAATTCAAATGATATTAATCACCCCATAAATTCATTTGAGCATGGCCATGCATTTCTCAGTCCTACTTGTCGAGGGGTCTAATAGATATCTCTCTTATAAGAGAGGGATAAATTCCTTCTTGATTATTCACTATCCTTCATATGATTCTCATCATGTCCAATCATAACCTTTATGATTATTTGATTAAAGATAATGTTTGATTATGTCAAAACATAATATTTTCATGTAGAATGCTATAATAATTTCAAGTCTAAGGATCGATAACATAACTATTATGAGATTACAAATGATATTAACCCATGTAGTATCTCATGGCGAGTCTATCTAGTACTCTGTTTTCTAATAAGTACCTATAAGTTTGATTTATATAATCACATATAATCATCCCATGATTATAATGAAACTTATATTAGTCTTTATTTATTATTATTGCTTTAATGATAAATGGCTAGAGATAGTCAAAATAACATTATATTGTTATTTATAAACATTATTATAATGCAACATGCCAACAATATAATAATATAAAGAAAATCTAATTTTATAAAACGAAATGTGATATTACATAAAGGATCAAATGTTTGGCCCACGAGATAATCACTAACAGTGGGACCACATAAAGTGACCTAGTAGGGTCACATGAATTTGGACTGAATGAAAATAACCTTCAACCGGGTTGATTTCCAAGATTAGCTTTTTAAACCTGCAAATATAGCACAACTTAACCTTAAACACTAAATTTTCAGAACACAATCACTTTAAACATAAAACACCCAAATTAACATAAATTAAACTATATAAAAAAGAAAAACTTCTTAGATTTTCCTTTTATTTTCATAACTCAATCAAATTGAGAGTTTATAGCCTTTCATTCTCTATTGAACATTCCACACACTTAAAAGCTTGCAATATAATGCTAACTTGCTGAATCAACTTTTTTCTTTTTCTTTTCTTTTTTGTTTTTATGAAATAACAAACTTAGTTAGCAAAACACACAGCAAGGGGTATCCATAATTTCCATCCTAAATATCACTTTTGCATTCTTTTCTTTGCAATATGACTCAACAACATCCCTGATTAAACTCCCTTTGATGAATTACACCCACTAAAGTATCCACGAAAAGTGATCAATCTAATATGAGCACGACCAAACACACCGGCAACAAGGAAGATGAACTAGCACTTTCTCAAGGACCAATCATAAGTGTAAAGTCAAAAAAGCTTAAAGAAGTACTAAAAGCATTCATGAGATCTTATATGGATAACATGCAAGTTTAAGAAGAGAAAGAAGCAAAATTGGACTATAAAGACAAGTTTAGGCTGAATGGTGCAATGGGCCTTCAAGCTACTTTATTTAGTTTCTATTCTTTATATAACATGTAATTAAATATATTTGAGCAACCTAAAACCTAGGAAAATGAATTGGGCTTGATTAGAATAGGTTTTTCTTTATTTTGAGCTTATTTTACTGTTTTGGATAGTTTAAGTGGGTAGGCTAAAGTTGGGCTTATCTCTTCTAAAGAGTTAGGCTAAAATAACTATTGAGGCTTAAAATACCTAAAGGGGCTGAATTTTACATGGGAGAGTTGAATTTTAATGGGTTTGGGTCAAATTTACTATTTTGGAATACTATTAAGTAGAGTTTGAGGGAGAAATAACAACTTGACCATATCTTTAAAGGGATGTCCGAAATCCACTTGTAGCCAAGCTTGTGTCTACATTTATTCTTTCATTTTCTTAGAATAATTATGCATATTTATCACTAGCTTTTAGGATTATTTTTAGATTCTATTTATCTTTATTTCTTATACTTAGTCCATATTATGGCCAAATACATATAGATAAAGGTTAAAAATTATTTTTATTATTTATTTCATTATTTATCTCTTAGACTTGATGTTTGATTTTAATTTATCTAGGGAGGGGTGGTTGCCTAGCCTATATAAAAGGGCTGAATTCATCATTTGTAACATACTTGATTTTTTATTAATGAGATTTTCATTTGGCTTGGCCAAATTTGTGAGAGTTGATTTTTATTGATTCTTGCTATTGCATGAAGAATTAGACTTAGGCTATTTGCATGATTAATGTATGCTTGATTCTTTTTCTTCTTGTTTTCTAAATCAATCTATCATAAGTGTTTCCAATTAATCTTATTTGGGGGTTTGTTATCTTGTTTATGTTCAATATTCATGGTATGTTGGCATTCTAGTTTGACATATAGATTGGGGTTTCACATCACAATCTCATTCCTAGAGTGGTCAATTTTTAAAAAGGGAGGTAAAGACTTTTAGGTTACAGGGTAAAAAGATGTGTGTAAGAACAAAATTAATTATAGAGTGCATTACGCATGCCTCATAAGTCTTAAAAGGGCTAACAAGGGATAAAACATACATAAGGGTAGGTGAAAAGTCTTTTCAATTGGCTAAATAAGAAAAATTGCCTAAATCATATCCTAAAACTTGTTTAAGTTGTTTTAATGCTTCGAAAGGTGATGAGAAATGTTTTATCACTCTAAAATTTTTAACTCAACTACCTCTATGCACTATTTTTCTCTTAATTTAAAAATTGATCTTCGTGTACAAAGTTAGGAAAGTAACAAATATGTGTAAGTTGAACACTAACTTAGCTAAGATTTCATCAAGCAACATGATTGACTTAATGCTAATCAAGATTCTAAACTCTATTAAATTCTAAGTTAATGTTCAAAATGTTCAAATTCAGAAATAAAATCAGGCGAACAAAGCTAATTGTAAGCTATATAATAAACCAAACTAAACCTATGCAATCAACACACTAACTATAAACTAAATAAGAAAGCAGAATAAAGATAAAAAAATAAAAGTATGAAAATAACTACTTAATGTAGAAGTACAAAATTAACCAAAATAAAATCCTACCATTTAATAATAAAAAACAAAATCACATCCTTGATTGGTGAGTTAAAGGCATGATTGGAGGTTGGGCAACCAATAAAAGCCTAGAAACTCACTCACAGGCACAATTAGGGGAGTTATGGGTTTGGGTCGTGACTCGCTTACAATTCATGCTCTTGACTCACATCCAGTGATGTTAGTGGCAGGCTAATGGGAAAGGGAATGATTAGCCCTTAAGGGCCATGATTTAGGAGTGAGTCATGGGCTTGACCCATAAGTCAAGGTCGTGACTCACTTCTAAGACTATTCTAAACCCTTAAATGCACTCTTCTCACCTATCCAAAAGAAAAGCAAAGGATAAAAACCCTAAAATATAAAAACCTTTAATGTACAATCTTGACCTATAAGAATTTCATTTTGATCTGATTGTCCAACATTTGTGACATCCTAGAATTTGTGATGGGAGGTTTCCCTAGCATGGACCTGTGTTGGGATTCTCCTTGTTTGAGTGAAAGACAATTAGTTAAACAGTAGCAAATCATTAAAAACTGTTGCATTATTATTATTATTATTATTATTATTATTATTATTATTATTATTATTATTATTATTATTATTATTATTATTATTATTATTATTATTATTATTATTATTATTGCTGCTGCTGCTGCTACTACTATTACTATTACTCCTCCTACTACTAATACTATCCTTTTCTTACTTTACTTTTTTTTACTCTTTTATGTACGCTATGATAGTACATGTGGGTGATTATTATTATTATTATTATTATTATTATTATTATTATTATTATTTACCATTTAGTTTGCTTATCAAATTACACATTATGTCAACAATATCTTAAAAGGAAGAAAAATGTATGTAAACATCATTTAAAATTATCCATAAATCACACAGAAAGAAAATATCAAGGCATAAATGTAAATACAAATGGAAAAGTGCAATGGTTTACACAAGCAATAAAAAAATGTCAAAATGCGTCTCCCTAAAAAATAGTCATCTCCAGCGCCTCAAACCTGAAGGGTTTAGAGTTCTAAATGGGTCACCTGATATGCAAGAAAGGTTTGCTAATGGCCAAGAAGGCTGAGACGAACCAATTTGGAAAGGATTTGCAGATGGTGGTGCGGCTAAGGTAACTCAAACTAGAAACCCATCACCTCGACTAAGGGAGTAAGAATTTGGCCTATATGCCCTGCTAGCTAGACCACTCTCAAATGCACTTATCTTATGGCTATTTCCTATCAGTGTAATGCTGTCTCTATCTGAGTGAGGTATTTAGTGTGTTGCTCCTAACCTATCTTTACACTCTGCCTGAGACTAAGGATCTCTATCTCTAACCTCTGTACTGTTTATCCTATTGTAGTCACTATTGCATCTACAATCTAGAAGTTTTGATTAGAAAGTTGACTGGACACATCAATTATACCTTGAACACTATGTAGATCTCAACCTAAAGTCCCAATGGCTACCTCAAGGCAATCCAATCTCCTCTTATGTCAATGGCAGCAAGTGCAGAGGAATCTGAAGGAGGTAACACTGTCCCTCTAGAAGTGGATGCACCGGGATCACCATACGGATGAAACCTATGGCCTCATGTGATGCTGGTATATAAAGTCTGGCAAAACATCATGGTTATGTGGGCTATGGCTTTGCATGCCTTTCTACATGACTTGAGCCAAATCTCAAGCCAAAAGTCTATGTCTTTATAGAGTGTGTCTAATGGGGAGGAGAATGATCTCTAAGCATCCTGTGCTCTAATTGCTCTTCATCAAATCCCATTTTAGATCACTACTAGTGAATGTTTAGTCCTTTATCAGCCTCATCCAAAGAAAGTAGTCTATACCCTGTTGGAGTCCATCTGGTCATGTGCATATTGAGGGTAGTCTCAAAACTAACCACTACGCTACCCTTTATAGGGTGACCCATCTTTAACTCTGAAACCCTAAATGCTTGTAGTATATAGGTGATCATATTACCCATCACTATCAAAGTACCTAATGCCTCGGATACTCTATTAATATTCTATAAAATATTATGATTGATGTTCAAGCACTATTCAATGCATATATCCCATAAACTCCAGCTATCTATAACGTCAAGTGACCTTGGACTATCAAAATGCCTTATGTATAAGAAAGAATGGACCTTCTACAAGTAATGCAGGATTTGTGAAGATAATATGGTGGCTTTCACCATAGAAGAGTCATAAGACATGCCGGGCCTGACAATAGTGGCCCACTACTCTGGTCTAGTTGATCTTTTAATGATAATAATGTCTTTACCTATAAGTAGCTAAAAAGCAATGGTGATTTGATTCTGCAAGAGACTTAAGGGAATGTTGAGGACTTGAAAAGTGATAACTCCCCTCTCGATGTTAGGATGCTGGAATCCTTGATAATGAAATGTAGGTAAAAATTGTATAACCATCTTAAGGTACATGGCAAAAGTCGGTGTGTAAAAGTCAAGCTAGCCAACCCATGCTAGTAACTCTTGGGCCTCCTTTTCGATCCCCATAATCTCTTGGAAGTGTTTGCTTATAAATTTATTGGTTTAAATGTGTACATTACTCAGAGCTTGGTATCTCTTAACCTAATTTTATGTTATCTAGGCTTGAAGAAGTGTTTGTTCATAAATGTTCAGGCATTGTTCAGTGCATATAACCCATAAACTCCAAATATCTATAATGTCAATTAACCCTAGACTGTCAAAATGCCCTATGTATGAGAAAGAATAGATCTTCTACAAGTAATGCAAGGCTTGTGAAGATAGTATGGTGGCTTTCACCATAGAAGGGTCATAAGGCATGCCAGGCCTGACAAAAGTGGCCCACTACTCTGGTCTAGCTGATCTTTTAATGATAATAATGTCCTTACCTATAGGTAGCTGAAAAGCAATGGTGATTTGATTCTGTATGAGACTTAAAGGAATGTTGAGGACTTGAAAAGTGATAACTCCTCCCTTGATGTTAGGATGTTGGAATCCTCGATAATGGAATGTAGCTAAAAATTGCCTAACCATCTTGAGGTATGTGAAAAAAGCCGGTGTGTAAAAATTAAGTTAGCCAACCCATCCTAGTAACTACTGGGCCTACTTTTAGATCCCCATAGTCTTGAGGAATTGTTTGCTTATAAATTTATTGGGTTAAATGTGTACATTACTCAGAGCTTAGTATCTCTCAGCCTAATTTTGTGTCATCTAGGCTGGTGTTTATCTTTCTTATGGGGCCTATGGCTATTTACATTGAGGCATCTGTATAAATATAAAAAATTCATCAATTCATTCGATAACACAATCATGGCATGCATCTCCTTTAATAGTAGTTCTGAATTGAATAGAGACAACGTGATTAACATGTTGAAAATTAAACAATGACATAAACAATTATGAGAATCTACTAAAATTGGATTACTTAAATTCTAGCAAAATTACTAAAATTGGATGGTTTAAATTCTAGCAAAATTTGGGCAAATTCGGTAGCATGTAGACTAATTACTTATTAAGCTAGTCTGTATGGGGAAATGTGCATACAAATCCAATATTTATATTAACAAACCCAATTCAACCTCAAACTGAGTGTCAATAAGTTATACACAAGTAATGCACAAGCATGGATATAAAAAATAATGTAATAAATATATTTGATAAAAATCGGGCAGTATAACGACTAAGAATTTACGGCCTCCTACATAAGAAAAAGTTTAACCAATGCTCGCAACAACGCATTTGTCTCCACAGTTAAGTATGACCATACAATTAATTATACCAAACTATAAATTTGAGCATACCTATGTATTTTCATTTCCCTTTATTAGACTAAATTAGTTACTCACTTCTTCATTTTTTAACCTTAATATACCCTCTTGTTAAATCTTGTGAATTATCCCTTAAAATAAATGCTTATTTTATACCATTTCTCTTTATCTAGTTACCATACACACTTTGAAAGCTATAACATTTTCACAAGGCAAATTGAGGCACTAAAACAATGATAAGTAAGGTTTCTCAAATATACAATTATGTATTTAAATTTCCCTTGATCTTATTTTACTATTTCTTTTCCCTTTTTGCTTTTTTTTCTTTCATTTTATTTAGATACTATTCTTCCTTCTTTCCTTAACTAATCAAACAAATGAAGGCATCATATGGTTAGTAACGGTGGCTACCCATTCCAGTAGCTTTTATTTTATCATAATTTTTTTTCATTTTCATCTTTATTTTTTTGCTCTTTTTTCTTCATATTTATTTATTTATTTCTTTTCAAGATATGGCTGTAAGAGAAGTTAAAATTGCTAGAAGAACCTCCTTCCAGGGTAGTCAACACATACTTTTTGAGGTACTTTTTTCCCAAAAGGTGACTATATGACTTTGACTCTACTTAAGAAGGCATCATATGGGTAGCAACAATGGCTAATGACAATATCAAATTTATGTGGCATGGATGATACCTCACTATGTAACCCAGGATGGGCATTTTTGATGTGTGCCATGTGCGGCTTAAATAAGGCTACCTTTTATGTTCGACAGTTTAAGGAGCGATAAGACATTATGATATGCCCCCTATCTTTTTAAGGAGGCACTTTGTCTATTGCTTTTATCTCTGGTTATCATCAACTCTAGGAAAAACTATATGTAAAAGCTAGCATCCGAAGTCTTATGGATTATGACTTCACTGCCTCTATTGTATATAAGAGATGGGTTACTAGCCTTATAGTTGACAACAAGGTGAACTGGTTAAAGCAAAGCTCCAACAGAAGTAGTAGAGGATGACCTATAAATCTTGTACATATAATGTAACATTATGCGTTACTTTTCATATTGAACATAATAACTCTGGGTATGTAACATAAACTTCTCTTATTTATATTAATGTATAAGCTTGCATTACATGTGTGAATATTTCAACATAATTTCACTATACATGATCACTATTAAACACCAAGTTCAAAAATAAAAAACTCAATTCAATCTTGTAATTGAACATTGAAAGCATCTTTCCCCTTTTATCAATCAGGCCTCTTAGGTTTTCTTGATTGAACATTTTCACTTTGTCCCTGAATTTTATTCAAGTAGCCTTTTTTCAATTTTCACCTTAGTGGGGTGCCCGATTTTAACAGGACAATTGCTTTTTTTTGACCCTTATGGCTATATTATCTTCATTTTATTTTTTTTCTTTTTCTTTTGTGGAGTTTAGCCATAAAAATTTTTTAGCCTTCAATATTAATCAACTTCTTGAACTCATTTCCATCACTATCACTCAAAATTGTAGCTCCATTAGATAATAACTTTTTAACTATGAATGGGCCTTCCCATGTAGGCCTAAACTTGCCCCTAATGTTTGGGATGCCTGGCCTTGTCTATTTAAAAACTAGATCTCATTCTTTCAAAGGATGCTTCCTGACCTTCTTTTTGAAAGATCGGGCCAATCTTTTTTGATAAATCTAATTGTGATTGTAAGCTCGCATCCTGTTGCCATCTAATAGGTTAAGCTGGAGTAACCTTTATCTATCCCATTCCATCTTTAGTAGCTTAGCTTTTAAATCCACCCTTTATAAGGACCCAAAATAGGCCCTAGTAGAATTCAAGGGCAAACATGTTATTAAAATCTAATTGAGTATTATTGGATGAATTATAAGGGCAAAAATATTATTAAGTTAACATTAATTATGTGATAAATGTGTGAATTTTATGGTATGAACTTTATAAGGGCATAATTAAATTATTATTGTTGGTATAATAATATTCAAGGGTGTAATTGAAGTATAAAGTATTAGTTTAGGAGTCAATTTGTAAAATCGACATCTTAAGGGTCAAATGTGAATAAAATAATGATTTGAGAGGTTGATTTAAGAGAAGTATAAAATTTATGGGTCAATGTTAAGTATGTAAGAAGATGAGAGGCATTTGTGTAACATGCAAAAAGGTGACAGGTTATAATGAGACATGCAAAAAGTGAAAGGATCAAAAAGGGAATTTTACATTGCTATTATAAATAGTGAATTACATAAGTTAGAGATAAAAGAGAGAGGAGAAGGGGACAACATTTCTTGAGGGATTTACAAAATTTTCTTTCTTCTTAATCTTTCATTCTTTGATAAATCTCTCTAAGAAATCCCTGAAGAAATTCTTACATGTGGATTTTTGAAGAACAAGTTAGTGTATGTCTACAAGGTAATTAACATAATTTGATAATTCTTCTTCTTCTTCTTCTTCTTCTTCTTTTGGTTGATAAAAGATTGAGTTAAATGATGGAAGTTTGTGTTAATGGATGAAGTTGTTGTGAAAGGAAAAGAAGGAGAAAGTTAGGATCATTAAGAAGAAGAAGAAGATTACAAGAGTAGAAGAGAAGATTTGAGTTGCATGATCAGGTTTGGGAACTTATTCTTCATTCATGTGTGTAGATATAAATGTTTATGCTTGGATTACTTAATTTTAATGGTAATTTATTAGTTTTTTAGGGTTAATGAGAGATTAAATAGGGAAAAAATCATGGTTTTGAATATTGAGGAAAAACTGGGTGTGGTGTTTGCGAACCAGGCTGATTGTTTTGTCCATATCTGGAGTTGTAGACCTCAAATTGAGGTGATTAAAAATTTTGGGTAAACTAGATTTAATTATCTAAAATTCATTAGAAGGAGTCGTTGCTTTATTTTGTTGTTAAGGAACTCAAAAAATTTGTACAAGTGAACTGGATGAGTGTATAGGCAGTTTTAAATAGTTACCAATGTTTCAACCATAACTTCTTGTATTTAAGTCATAATTGAGTGAGGTTTGACTCTATGTAAACTTGATAGAATGATAAATAAATTTGTAGAAGGAACCTGGAGCTAAATATGCATATACCTCATCTAAATATTTACATGAACATTTAAGAGAGCTGTTGATTTTAGTTCAAGAATAGATTATAGTAATTCGGGCATAAGTCATGGTAGAGAATTCAAAATTATATGATATAAAATTCTAGATAAACTAGACACATAGGAGAAAAATTATTGTGATGGAATGTATATCTGATTCCACACTCATTTTATTCTACGAATTTTCAAATTGACATTTAAAAATCTATCTTTAGGTTAGTTTGAGCTAATAGGAGTATTTTGCTTATACCTTGAGTTTTAGAACTTAAAAATATAGTAATTCTAATTTGAATTGAATCCAAACTTCCATATCTACATTTTATATGCAAAAAACAAATCCTAAATCTGTCTCTAAATATGTCTAAATTTAGTTTGAAAATCGGAATTAACTATTGAGTTGTTATTGGAACAACCTTCTAGAATTTCAAAATATCTTGAGTTATAGATATTATAATGAGATGATTTTAATATTTCAAAAATTAGAAATATAGAGGAATAAGTTTATAGAAGATCATTTCTTCTAAAATTATCGTTTACTACTTCTAATTTAGTGTGCAAACTAGTCACCAGAATCTGTCCATGGAATTTTCAAATGCCATCTCATATAATTAATTGGAAGAGTACTTAAATAACTTTGATAAATTATTTAAGAACTCAATTACCATGTTGTCTAAAAAAGGCATCTAATTAAATATATTTATGATTCTAATAGGCTTTAAAAGAGAAACTAAAGATATGTAGACTAATTTAACATTGAATAATTGGTTTACAATATGTTACAAGTATATAAAGAAATGTAAATACTTTAATGCAAAAATAATTATGAATTTAAAGGAACTTGTAGATATATATATATTTAGTACATGTACAATCATAATGAATATTACTTTTTGGAAATAGTATAGTTATGATTGTATGCTTATACTCTTATGTTATTATGAGATAACATAAAGTTATAGTGCTATGTGCTTTCATGTATTTGCATATTCACGTGTGTATTTAAGATTGTATATCTATATGTCTATATATGTATGTATATATACATGCATCTATATGTGTGTATAGATATGAACAAAATATGAACACATAAGGAGTAAGTGATAACTTTGGGAAAAAGGAATGTGTATAATTGAATTATCATTATTGAATATAATAATTTGATCATATATGTTCAACAGAGCAATTTGCTTGATAAATGATGATGTGTTGAAAATATAACATGTATAATATTGTTATGGTACATATATTTTTATGAAATAATAATAATGTATACACATGTTGTTTCCATATAAATAAAGTGGTGAAAATATCACACGAAAAGGGATAGTAAAGCATGTATGCATGCATATGATTATCATAATACATATGTGAAATGGTTACATGATTTATAGGGATTACAAGTACAAAATAATAATACTTAATTGTGCCCAAGATAACATGTTTATGGAAAATTTATATGTGTAGATATCTATGACACCAAGCTTATATATATATACATGAATATATGTGTATGAACATCAATATGTATATGATGAGAGAAGATCAAAGTATATAATAGCAATACCTAGTAATGCATATGATCACATGTTTACAGAAAGTTACACATGAGCATGTATATGATTACCTTGTACATAGTTATATAAGAGTATACATGTGTTTACATATATATGATTGATAGAGTAAAGATAAAGTAATGAGATTATGTTGCCTGCATTAAGTCTAGGATGTGGATAGATAGGCATGCCTATAAGGGTACCTTACAGCTGCTTCCAAACAGTTTTGACCTGTTTGGGTCCACTTGAAATTAAAAGTTATAGTGACCCTGTTTGGGTTTAAAGTTAGAGTTGATTTAAACATCCCCGTTTGGGTTGTAGCTGACCTCGCTTGGGTCCGCTTGACCGGTCCATGTTATTTGATTGACGCCGTTTGGGTCCATGTTATTTGATTGACCCCGTTTGGGTCCATGTTATTTGTTTGACCCCGTTTGGGTCCATCGATTTATCATACAGTTTTATCCCTACAAGGGATCAATGTTTAATACCTCCGGCTATCTTATTTGTACCTTCGGGTGCCACCGTTAAAATCAACAGTTTTGTACCTTTGGGTACTACCGTATAACTCGTTATCCACCTTTTTAGAACTTAAGCAGGCTAAATTAAAGTATAAATGCTTTTCGGTCAATTTCAATGTAATGGTTAATCGTACTATATGTAATAGTAAAATGAACTATGATTTTGTGTAAGATGTTAATCAGTTGTTATATTTTGTAAAGAGATTCTAATGTATATTGTAAAGTCTTAATAGTTTAGCACTCTTTATGGATTAAGTATGAATATCAGTTGTCTATATAGTTGGTATATGTTTATGTTGCACAGTAAAACATGTGTAATGAGATGGATAAAGTGATATGTATAGATTATAGGATAAGGGTGCTACAATTAGTGGTATCAGAGCTTAGGTTAAGCCGTTTCTGGGCTATAAGTGTTTACAGTTGTTGTCATAGGAAGTTTTTTTGTGTTGGCCTAATGCAGATATCACTGTTTTGTTTTGTATAGATTAAAGGATGGATAAGTCAAAAGAAACTAGAGATGAGATAGTCAAAGATTATAGTACTGGGGCTTTAAACTCTTATGCTCCTAAATCTTCGAAAGTGAACTATGTCGAAATACAGTTTCCTTGGTTGAAAGGTTAAAAGAGGTGATCCATGATTTAACTCAGATTCTACAAGAGTTATCTAAATTAAGAATGATGACAGATGTTGAGAATAACTATGAGATAAGGTAACTATAATAATAACCTAAAATAAAAGAAATTAAATAAAAGAAAAAAAGATGATGGAATAAGGTTACTCTAGCAAAATACCACATCTTAAGCAATATTTAATCAAGGAAGGCAGAGGTCCTTGAGCCCCTAAGTGCATTTATTGCTCTAAAAATCATTGGGGTATATATAGATGTAGGGTTGCAAATCAGGCTTGTTTTAGATGTGGAAGTACTGATCATTTTCTGGCAAATTGCCCAAGACCCCAAAAGATTAAGAGAACAACATCCAGGAGTAAAAAAGAAGCTTAAGGTTCTAAAAGAGTTTGAAGCTGCTGAACAAGTTTTTGGTAAATATCTCTTTTACCTTAGAATTTATTTATTTGGATTGATAAATCCTAAACTTAGAAATAAAAAATTATATGCTTTTGAAATATTTGATATGATGGAAGTTTGTCAATGATATATGAATATGATTAGTATATGCGATTATGGTACAAGTGTGTTAGTAGAATACATAGTGATTATTTTATAATGATACACGAGATGGAGCTATGTTAATTGATGAAAAAGATCTATAGTTGAGGCTTTTGAAATGATAATTTGATGATTCATTAAAATGCTCTCTGTAAATATTTGTCAGTGTTTCCTTTTTGAGTAAGGGCAATTGACAAAATATTTCATATGGGATGGGGCATAAGATATACAGAACATGAGAATACACCTCTGTATTCTATAGCATACATGAAAGCATACATTCATCGCATAGCATTGTGCATTATTTGACAAAACATGAACAACATCATACCACATGTACAAGCCCCAACTAAAAAGGAAACTGACAGGATATACATTAAGTATAGTAATGATATAACAGTATGATATGGTTGCCTTTATTTGGAGATAAGGTTTAATGAGAAGTGAATAGAGAAGATGTTAAAGGAAGTACATGATCATAGATGATTGTGATAGACATAGAGGTATAGCAATGATAGTGTTGTACATGAGTAAAATATACAGGTATGAATTTCGAGGATGAAATTCCTTAAGGGGGAGAGATTTGTAAGGACCTAAAATAGGCCCTAGTAGAATTCAAGGGCAATTACATGTTATTAAAGTCCAATTGAGTATTGTTGGATGAATTATTAAGAGTTAAGATATTAATTGGGGCAAAAATGTTATTAAGTTAACATTAATTATGTGATAAATGTGTGAATTTTATGATATGAACTTTATAAGGGCATAATTAAATTATTATTGTTGGTATAATAATATTCAAGGGTGTAATTAAAGTATTAGTTTAGGGTTCAATTTGTAAATTCGGTATCTTAAGGGTTAAATGTGAATAAAATAATGATTTGAGAGGTTGATTTAAGAGAAGTATAAAATATATGGGTCAATGTTAAGTATGTAAGAAGATGAGAGGCATTTGTGTAACATGCAAAAAGGTGATAGGTTTTAATTGAAACACCCTAATCTAATACCTTTATCATGTATCATATTATATCTTTCAATCACATAATAGTAGGTTATTAACCCAAAGTTGTATACATTTATTATATCAAATAGCCTATTTATATAGGTATCCTACGCATCAATTAGATATTTCCCATAACTTCAGTCTCTTAATTATATATGCATAATGGCTTATTCTATAACATACTCATCATTTTCATGTTAGTCATAACTGTCTTAACTTCATATCTTATCATGCATAACATTTATCCATTAATCTAGCATATTTATGACTAAGCATTCTAGCTACTATATGCATGCATGCTTTAGCATTCTTTCACTGAACTTATTACATCACTTACTATATATTACACACACACACATATATATATATATATGATAGCCCTTTTTATACATATTAAACGTGCAAAATAAATTGCACCAAAATCAAAAAGAACCCTACATCAACTTCTATGACCTAGGTGTTGGCCTGTCCTGATGCAGAGATCGTTCCTGAGCAAAAGCTTTCATAGCAGTACCTATACGGATTAAATAATCCGTGCTAAGCTATAAAGCTTAGTGGGGATGCTAATTTTGAAAGACAACCACTCACAACAATTGTCGAAAAAAATATAACATAAAAGAGTTGATAATAACAAGAATGACATATTTAAAATACATAAAGGATAGAATAAAATATCATCATCAACAATCAAATCTTATATTTATATTAACATGCTTGAAATTAAAGCATAACGTAGGAGGATCAATATCAAAAATATCCAACTATCACTTATGCAATGGAATATACAGTTAAATATATTATCTCATGTATCATGCTTTATTTATCTAAAATTAATTGTAATGCAATAATACAACCGCTTAGCCTGCTTAAGTTCTAAAGGTGGATAATGGGATCGGTGGATACCCGAAGGTATCTAAATGGTGGATATCCGAAGATATCAAAACTATGGACCCAATCAAGGCCAACTACATGGTGGACCGGTCAAGGACCCAAACGGGGTTAAGAAACAACCCAAATGGATTGTGCAAGATCCAGCAGGATCAACTATACTGTGGACCTAAAAAGGTCGACTGTGGTAGCTGCAATATCCCTATAGGCTATCTATCCACAATTGAACTATAACTGCAGGCAAACTCCATTTAATCTTTCTTTTCATATATCATGCTTACACTTATGGTGTTCATTTTGCACATGTATAATCATATGATAGCTATATTGTTACGATGACATAACTACATATGTAAGTTCATTTAATGATACAATTACTTTTTACCCTACCATCATTAGATATCTCATATTAGCATAATCATGATATGTTAATCAAGTAATGCATCATACCTATTCAAGTGCTCATCATTAATACTTTACAATATAGCATATTGTATATATATGTGATCATGTATACAAATACATAATCTTTAGTGAATAGGAATATATAACATCATAATAATATACTTCATTATGTTATCATTCAAGATCACACATGAACATAGTCATATATCGTATATCTTGTTTCACAGTATAAGTGCACATTCAAATATAATGCACTCTATCATTAGAGTATGAATATGTAAGATTAATTGCATAAAACAATCATGTACGCAAATTTCATTACAAATATATGTGAGATATTTTCATCACAAGTCCTTACCCATGTACACGTGTGAATGTATATATATACATATAATCTTTTATTAATAGTCATATTGCCTGCTCTATCCAATTTATTTTGTAACCACATAAACACATATTTAGTTCAATTAGTTGAAAACCATAAGATAAAGTACATTAAAAATCTGTACAGGGCAGCATTCTGGACTCAACTTGTGAGCCACAAATGAATTTGAAAATGTCATTTTTAGGCTAAATGACATTCTACAATATTATTACCCTGTTTGTCTAGTTTCCAGAGCATCAAATTTCACCTTAATATCTTTACTATAACTCAAGATATTTGAGAAATACTATAGACTATTCATAAAACCGAAACAGTATTTACTGTCACTTATAAAAATTCATAGCATAAAATTAAGAGGATTTAGACCAACATTTTTTCATTAAAAACGTACTCGTAGGTATCTAGTTTACCCAAAATTTTACAGAATAATATTTTGACTTCTCTACTGATACTTATGCCCAAAATACCAACATCTGTACCTTAACAGTCCAAACAGATTCAACGAATTTCATGCTAATTATTTGACATACATAGAAATAAAATTAGACATTACTTCCTTGATATAAAATGTTTATTCATAAGTCTAGTTTGCATAGGAATTAATTTCATGTCATTCTGATCATTGTACATACAGATATCTCAATTTTTCCCCAACCTGGTCCAGAATCCGAATTTAAAAGTTCTCCTAAATTCAATAAATCATAAAAAATATCTAGAGACAGAATTGAAGGTAGGTTCCTTCTTCAATCTTGTAGGAAAATGTCTTATATAACTACAGAAATTTGAAGTTTTACAATTAGAGGTCTCTATTACAACTTACACTAAATTTGCAATCACTAGGTCAGAATTTTCATCTCATCCCTTCATGCACATTTCATACATTGAACTCTCTTTAATTACTACAAATTCAATTTAATCACAACAAGTTCCAGCAACCATATTCACATGCAACCAAATTCACATGTATTAAGGTAGCTCTAATCCCATACCTTGGCCTAACTTTCCTTTAGCCAATTAGTCTCTAGCAAGACCTTTTCCTTTATCTTTTCTATCTTCTCCTTCTTTAACTACAACACAAATCATCCTCTAATCCGTCATTTCCAGCAGCCAATCCCAACCAATATCCACATAAAGAATGAAGAAGGAGAAGATGATGAAGAATATAACCAAAATTAAACCATACCTTATTAATCTATATCAATATTTTCTTGAATAATCCCACATGCATGCAATTGTCTTCCTAAATTTATGATTGAATTGAGAGATGAACATGGAAATTGAAAGAGATAAAAGATAGTGAATTCTCTCTTTTAGGTGCCATCCCACTCTCTCTCACCTTCTCTTTCATTCCACTAAAACCAACATATATATAGTGCTTTGGTAAATATCTTTCTTGTTCCTTCAAAGTTTTGCATGTCACACTAAAGACACACACTTCTTTGCATGCTATAAATTTTCCCCACCAAATAGTCTATTTCATAAATCCACCCCAACATTTAACCCTTCCCTTAAATTGGCCTCTCCATTATTCTTTTATTCACATTTGCCCCAAAAGATGCCAAAATTATAAATTGACCCCAAATTAATACTTTTTACTTCGATTATATCCTCAATTAATATTAAACCACACTATTAAATTTTTATTTTCATGCAATTAAAATAATAAAAACATAATTTATCCCTTGTCCCATACTTATATGAAATTCTCATTTAATTTTAATCTTAATCAAATAAAATTCCTACTACAAACATGAAATTTCAATTAGGGTCATGTTAGGGGCCTTACAATTCTCTCCCCCTTAAAGAATTTCATCTTCGAAATTCATATCTGATTCAAATAATTGCGGATATTGCTCCCTCATGGCTGCCTCTGGTTCCCAAGTCACTTCCTGCACACCATGATGTTGCCAGAGTACTTTGACCAGAGGAATCTGCTTGTTCCTCAATTGCCTGATTTCCCTAGCCAGGATTTCCTTTGGTTCCTCATCATACATGAAATCCGGCTGTAATTGAATATCTTGAACTTGTAACTTATGAGATTCATCAAAGCGATATCTTCGAAGCATAGACACATGAAACACATCATGAAGCTTGGCTAATTCCATAGGAAGAGCCAACCTATAAGCTATTGGTCCGATTCTTTGAAGAATTTCATACGGACCAATGAATCTCGGACCGAATTTTCCCTTTTTTTCAAATCTAAGCACTTTTCTCCAGGGAGATACCTTCAAAAATACTTTGTCACCCACCTGGTACTCGATATCTTTTCTTTTCAAGTCAGCATATGATTTATGCCTGCCACTAGCTTCTTTCAGCCTCTGCTTGATAACTTGAACTTTTTCCTCTGTATCTCTAACAAGGTCAGGACCAATTAACTTACATTCAGTCAACTCAATCCAACAGACTGGAGTTCTACATTTCTTGCCATGCAAAGCCTCATATGGTGCCATTTGAATACTCTTCTGATAGCTGTTATTATAAGCAAATTCCATTAAGGCTACATATTTATCCCAACTTCTAGAAAACTTTAAAGCACATCCCCTCATCATATCTTCGAGAATCTGAATAACCCTTTCGGATTGCCCATCCATTTGAGGATGAAAAGTTGTACTATACTTGAGCTGTGTTCTCAAAGCTTGCTGTAGACTCTGCCAAAATCTCGATGTAAACCTAGGATCTCGATCCAAAATTATAGACACAGGTATACCATGTAATCGTACAATCTCATCCATATATAATTCTGCAAGCCTATCCATGGAATAATCTGTTCGAACTGGTAAAAAGTGAGCTACTTTTGTTAACTTATCCACTATTACCCAAACAACATCATATTTTCTTTGAGATAGAGGTAAACTAGTAACAAAATCCATGGTAATGTCTTCCCACTTCCACTGTGGAATCGGAATGTGATTCAAGAGACTTGAAGGAAACTGATGCTTTGCTTTCACTTGCTGACATATTAGACATTTAGAAACATAATCAACAATATCCTTCTTCATGCCAAACCACCAGTAAAACTGTTTTAATTCTTGATACATCTTGTTCCCACCTGGATGCATAGTAAATGCAGTATTATGTGCTTCATGCAACGATATTCTTTTCACTTCTTTGTCATCAGGAATACACAACCTGTTATGGTAGTATACACCACCATCTTCTTTCAATAAAAAATCTGATTGATCTCCTTCACAAACTGCTTTGACAATCTGTTGTAACTTTTCATCAACCTTCTAAGCATCTATCACTGTTTGCCTAACCATGGGCCTAACTTTAAGCTGTGCTAGTAAGGCACCATCTGAAGCAAATTTCCATCTGTGCTGTTTTAACATCAATGCTGCCATGGACTTACGACTTAAAGCATCAATAACCACATTTGCTTTTCCTGGGTGGTAGTCAACTATACAATCATAATCTTTGAAAAGTTCCAACCATCTTCTCTGCCTCAAATTAAGTTCCTTCTGAGTAAGCAAGTACTTGAGGCTTTTATGATCAGTATAAATCCTGCATTTTTCCCCATACAAGTAATGTTGCCAAATCTTTAAAGCAAATATCACAGCTGCCAGTTCTAGATCATGAGTCGGGTAGTTCTGTTCATGTGTTTTCAACTGCCTAGATGCATAAGCTACAACTTTACCATCTTGCATTAATACACAACCCAAACCAACCTTAAAAGCATCACTGTACATTGCATACTCTTTCCCTGACACAGGTTGAGTCAACACTGGAGCTTCAGTCAACATCTTCTTCAACCTTTCAAAGCTTGCTTGACAACGATCAGACCATCCAAGCTTAGTATTCTTTCTTAATAGCTTAGTGAGGGTGAAGCAATGATAGAAAAACCCTTCACAAAACGACGATAGTAACCTGCCAACCTGAGAAAACTTCTAATTTCATGTACATTCCTGGGTGGTCTCTAGTTAACAATAGCTTCAATTTTATGTGGATCAACCCTAACACCCTTAGCAGATACAACATGACCTAGGAAGGAAACTTCCTTAAGCCAGAAGTCACATTTACTCAATTTGGCATACAATTGATTTTCTTTCAAAGTTTGCAATACAATTCTCAGATGTTCAGCATGCTCAGCTTCATTTCTGGAGTAAACTAATATGTCATCAATAAACACTACAAAAAATCAATCCAAGTAGGGTCTGAATACCTTATTGATGAGATCCATGAATGCAGGAGGTGCATTAGTCAACCCAAATGGAATCACTAAGAATTCATAATGCCCATAACGAGTTCTAAATGCAGTCTTAGGAACATCCCCATCTTTAACTCTGAGCTGATAATATCCTGCTCGCAAATCTATCTTTGAAAACACACCAGCACCACTTAACTAATCAAATAAATCCTCAATTCGAGGCAAAGGATACTTGTTCTTCACTGTCACTTTGTTTAACTATCTATAATCGATACACATTCTCATAGACCCGTCCTTCTTAACAAATAAAATTTGAGCACCCCAAGGTGACACACTGGGTCTGATGAAGCCTTTGTCTAACAATTCCTGTAATTGAACCTTTAACTCTTTTAATTCAGATGGAGCCATTCTGTATGGTGCCTTGGAAATCGGGGCTGTACCAGGTAACAAATCAATAGACAACTCAACATCTCTTTCTAGAGGAAGACCAGGTAATTCCTCAGGAAATACTTCTGGAAATTCTTTCACAATCGGTATATTCTCAAGCTTCACTGTATCCCTTTTTGAGTCAAGAACTAAAGCTAAAAATGCTTCACATCCTTTTCTAAGACAATGCCTAGCTTGCATTGCTGATATAACATTAGTTGATAGCTTAGAACAATTGCCTTCTACTACCACTTCCTTTCCTTCATCATCCCTAAAAGTTATTGTTTTCATTTCACAATTTACCACTGCATGATGCTTGGATAACTAATCCATTTCTAGAATTACATAAAACTCATGAAAAGGAAAAACAATCAAATCTGTTGGAAACTCTCTCCCTTAAACTACTATAGGATAGTTTTTACACACTTTATTAAAAATTATACTATGTCCCAATGGACTAGTTACACATACATCAAAATCTAATTATTGTGTTATAAAACTATCTCTACCCGAAACCCCAATACAAACATATGATGAGTAGAGCCAGGATCAATGAGTGCATGTATGTTACAATTATAAAGAAAAAAGTACCAGTTATAACTTCTAGAGCATCCTGTTCCTCCCGAGCCTTCATGGCATAAGCCCGTCTAGCAACCATTTGAGTAGAAGGTCTATCAACTGTTTTTGACATATTCTGGGACTGAGATCCATGATGAACTGATCCAAACCTTCCTCTGCCTCTACCTCTTCCAGATAGGGTGCATTAGAAGCTCCCCTGCTATTCTGTTGCTTAAAACCTTGATCCGATTTCAAAGGACAATTTGCCATAAAATGTTTAGCACTGCCACATCTAAAGCATTCTCTAGCTAGTTTCCTGCAATTACCCTAATGGTGCCTAGAACAATGTGAACACTCAGGTGCTTGACCCCCACTTTGTCTTCCTAAAGCTTCCTCTCATTTTTAAACTTGGCAGAAGATTCTAGTTTCTTTCCTTTATTAGCAGAACTGAAAATAAATTCTGCAGGCTGACCTCCTTGAGTTCCTCTAAATCTTTTTCTAGTAGATGATCCTCCCTTGGAACCATTTTTTTTGTGCTTCGTCTCTCTTTTAGCTATCTCATATTTTTCAATTTTCATGGCAGTTTTAACCAGTTGATTAAAATCTACCACATTTAAAGATGTAAATCCAAACAATTTTTCTTTGATTCTGTCATTCAGCTCATCTTCAAAGTGCCTGCATTTAAATACTCCTATCAACATCTCCTTGGGAACATATTTGCATAATCGGCTAAATTCTTTTTCATATTCGGCCACAGAGATAACTTTTTGTCTCAAACTCAGAAACTGCTTAAATTTCTCCTTCTTGTAAGCCTCAGTAACATATTTCTTTCTGAACTCCCCCTCAAAGAATTCCCAGGTAAGTGGATCAGGTAACTGAGGTTGCCTCAAAATCAACTTCCACCAATCATAAGCCATGCCTTGAAGTAAGGACACAACACAAGATACCTTGTGATTTGTAGGATAGTTTATTTCATCAAATATCCTCTCCAGCCTTTCTAACCAGAAATCAGCTTCTTCATATTGTTTTCAATTAGTACCCATAAATTCTTGTGCCCCATGCTTTTTAATTTCAGATATTGGAGCTTTGGCCATAGTCATTCTTTGCAGAATCTGAGCCATATCCTGAGAAATTTTTAACAAGGCCTCTCCAGGAACTGTGGTAGGAATTTCATTTCGATGTGATGATGAAGTCACTAGATTAGGAGGATTTGATCTAACCGGCAAATTACTTTTAGTCGATTCTTCTATAGTATCCCTAATGGAGTTCTCCATCTTGAATCTATAAGAAAATAGGAACTTCTGCATTAGGTCAACATAACACTATCTCATATTAATACTCACAATGCCAAGAAAAGGCTAAACCTAGGCTCTGATACCAAATTGAAACACCCTAATCTAATACCTTTATCATGTATCATATTATATCTTTCAATCACATAATAGTAGGTTATTAATCCAAAGTTGTATACATTTATTATATCAAATAGCTTATTTATAAAGGTATCCTACGCATCAATTAGATATTTCCCATAACTTCAGTCTCTTAATTATGTATGCATAATGGCTTATTCTATAACATACTCATCATTTTCATGTTAGTCATAATTGTCTTAACTTCATATCTTATCATGCATAACATTTATCCTTTAATCTAGCATATTTATGACTAAGCATTCTAGCTATTATATGCATGCATGCTTTAGCATTCTTTCACTGAACTTATTACATCACTTACTATATATTACACACACACACACACACACACACACACACACACACACACACACACACACACACACACATATATATATATATATATATATGATAGCCCTTTTTATACATATTAAACGTGCAAAAGAAATTGCACCAAAATCAAAAAGAACCCTACATCAACTTCTATGACCTAGGTGTTGGCCTGTCCTGATGCAGAGATTGTTCCTGAGAAAAAGCTTTCACAGCAGTACCTACACGAATTAAATAACCCGTGCTAGGCTATAAAGCTTAGCGGGGATGCTAATTTTGAAAGACAACCACTCACAACAATTGTCGAAAAAAATATAACATACAAGAGTTGATAATAACAAGAATGACATATTTAAAATAAATAAAGGACAGAATAAAATATCATCATCAATAATCAAATCTCATATTTATATTAACATGCTTGAAATTAAAGCATAACGTAGGAGGATCAGTATCAAAAATATCCAACTATCACTTATGCAATGGAATATATAGTTAAATATATTATCTCATGTATCATGCTTTATTTATCTAAAATTAACTGTAATGCAATAACACAACCGTTTAGCCTGCTAAAGTTATAAAGGTGGATAACGGGATCAGTGGATACCCAAAGGTATCTAAACGGTGGATATCCGAAGATATTAAAACTATGGACCCAATTAGGGCCAACTGTACGGTGGACCAGTCAAGGACCTAAATGGGGTCAAGAAACAACCCAAATGGGCTGTGCAAGATCCAGAAGGATCAACTATACTGCGGACCTAAAAAGGTCGACTGTGACAGCTGCAAATCCCTATAGGCGCCTATCTATCAACAATTGAACTATAACTGCAGGCAAACTCCATTTAATCTTTCTTTTCATATATCATGCTTACACTTATGGTGTTCATTTTGCACATGTATAATCATATGATAGCTATATTGTTACGATGACATAGCTACATATGTAAGTTCATTTAATGACACAATTACTTTTTACCTACCATCATTAGATATCTCATATTAGCATAATCATGATATGTTAATCAAGTAATGCATCATACCTATTCAAGTGCTCATCATTAATACTTTACAATATAACATATCGTATATATATGTGATCATGTATACAAATACATAATCTTTAGTGAATAGGAATATATAACATCATAATAATATACTTCATTATGTTATCATTCAAGATCACACATGAACATAGTCATATATTGTATATCTTGTTTCACAGTATAAGTGCACATTCAAATATAATGCACTCTATCATTAGAGTATGAATATGTAAGATTAATTGCATAAAACAATCATGTACGCAAATTTCATCACAAATATATGTGAGATATTTTTATCACAAGTCCTTACGCATGTACACGTGTGAATGTATATGTATACATATAATCTTGTATTAAAATTCATATTACCTGCTCTATGCAATTCATTTTGTAACCACATAAACACATATTTAGTTCAATTAGTTAAAAACCATAAGATAAAGTACATTAAAAATCTGCACAGGGCAGCATTCTGGACTCAACTTGTGAGCCAAAAATGAATTTGAAAATGTCATTTTTAGGCTAAATGATATTCTAAAATATTATTCTCCTGTTTTTCTAGTTTCTATAGCATCAAATTTCACCTTAATATATTGACTATAACTCAATATATTTGAGAAATACTGTAGACTATTCATAAAACCGACACAGTGTTTACTGTCACTTATAAAAATTCATAGCATAAAATTAAGAGGATTTAGACCACCATTTTTTCATTAAAAACGTACTCGTAGGTATCTAGTTTACCCAAAATTTTACAGAATAATATTTTGACTTCTCTACTCATACTTATGCCCAAAATACCAACATCTTTACCTTAACAGTCCAAACAGATTTAACGAATTTCATGCTAATTATTTGACATACATAGAAATAAAATTATACATTAATTCCTTCATATAAATGTTTATTTATAAGTCTAGTTTTCATAGGAATTAATTTCATGTCATTCTGATCATTGTACATACAGATATCTCAAATTTTCCCCAACCTGGTCCAGAATCCGAATTTAAAAGTTCTCCTAAATTCAATAAATCATAAAAAATATCTAGAGATAGAATTGAAGGTAGGTTCCTTCTTCAATCTTGTAGGCAAATGTATTATATAACTACAGAAATTTGATTTTTTACAATTAGAAGTCTCTATTACAACTTACACTAAATTTTTAGTCACTAGGTCAGAATTTTCATCTCGTCCCTTCATGCACATTTCATACATTGAACTCTCTTTAATTACTACAAATTCAATTTAATCACAACAAGTTCTAGCAACCATATTCACATGCACCCAAATTCACATGCATTAAGGTAGCTCTAATCCCATACCTTGGCTTAACTTCCCTTTAGCCAATTAATCTCTAGCAAGACCTTTTCCTTTATCTTTTCTATCTTCTTCTTCTTCTTTAACTACAAAACAAATCATCCTCTAATCCATCATTTCCAGCAGCCAATCCCAACCAATATCCACATAAAGAATGAAGAAGGAGAAGATGATGATGAAGATAACCAAAATTAAACCATACCTTATTAGTCTATATCAATATTTTCTTGAATAATCCCACATGCATGTAATTGTCTTCCTAAATTTATGAGTGAATTGAGAGATGAAGATGGAAATTGAAAGAGAAGAAAGATAGTGAATTCTCTCCTTTAGGTGCCGTCCCACTCTTTCTCACCTTCTCTTTCATTCCACTAAAAACCAACATATATATAGTGCTTTGGTAAATGTCTTTCTTGGTCCTTCAAAGTTTTGCATGTCACACTAAAGACACACACTTCTTTGCATGCTATAAATTGTCCCCACCAAATAGTTTAATACTTTTTACTTTGATTATACCCTCAATTTATATTAAACCACACTATTAACTTTTTATTTTCATGCAATTAAAATAATAAAAACATAATTTATCCCTTGTCCCATACTTATATGAAATTCTCATTTAATTTTAATCTTAATCAAATAAAAATCCTACTACAAACATGAAATTTCAATTAGGGTCATGTTAGGGGCCTTACAATAATAAGACATGCAAAAAGTGGAAGGATTAAAAAGGGAATTTTACATTGCTATTATAAATAGTGAATTACATAAGTTAGAGATAGAAGAGAGAGGAGAAGGGGACGACATTTCTTGAGGGATTTACAGAATTTCCTTTCTTCTTAGTCTTTCATTCTTTGATAAATCTCTCTAAGAAATCCATGAAGAAATTCTTGAATGTGGATTTTTGAAGAACAAGTTAGTGTATGTCTACAAGGTAATTAACTTAATTTGATAATTCTTCTTTTTCTTCTTCTTCTTCTTCTTGCTTTGGTTGATAGTAGATTGAGTTAAATGCTAGAAGTTTGTGTTAATGGATGAAGTTGTTGTGAAAGGAAAAGAATAAGAAAGTTAGGATTATTAAGAAGAAGAAGAAGATTACAAGAGTAGAAGAGAAGATTTGAGTGGCATGATCAGGTTTGGGAACTTATTCTTCATTCATGTGTGTGAATATAAATGTTTATGATTTGATTACTTAATTTTAATGGTAGTTTATTAGTTTGTTTAGGGTTAATGAGATATTAAATAGGAAAAAAATCGTGGTTTTGAATGTTGAGGAAAAATTGGGTGTGGTTTTTGTGAACCTGGCTGCTTGTTTTATCCATATCAGGAGTTGTAGACCTCAGATTGAGGTGATTCAAAATTTTGGGTAAACTAGCTTCAATTATCTACAATTCATTAGAAGGAGTTGTGGCTTGATTCTATTGTTAAGGAACTCCAAAAATTCATACAAGTGAACTATTTAAGTGTATAGGCAGTTTTAAACAGTTACCAATGTTTTAACCATAACTCCTTGTATTTAAGTCATAATTGAGTGAGGTTTGATTCTATGTAAACTTTTAGAATGGTAAAAAATTTTTTAGAAGGAATCTGGAGCTAAATATGCATATAACTCATCTAAATATTTACATGAACATTTAAGAGAGCTATTGATTTCAATTCAAGAACAGATTAGAGTAATTCGGGCATAAGTTATAGTAGAGAAGTCAAAATTATATGATATAAAATTCTAGATAAAACTAAACACATAGGAGCAAAATTATTGTGAAGGAATGTATATCTGATTTCGCACTCATTTTATTCTATGAATTTTCAAATTGACATTTTAAAATCTGTCTTTGAGTTAGTTTGAGCTAATAGGAGTATTTTGCTTATAACTTGAGTTTTAGAACTTAAAAATATGGTAATTCTAATCTTAATTGAATCCAAACTTCCATATCTACATTTTGTATGCAGAAAATAAATCCTAAATCTGTCTCTAAATATGTGTAAATTTAGTTTGAAAACCGAAATTAACTATTGAGCTGTTACTGGAACAGCCTTCTGGAATTTCAAAATTTCTTGAGTTATAGATATGATAATGAGATGATTTTTTAATGTTTCAAAAATTATAAATATAGAGGAATAAGTTTATAGAAGATCATTTCTTTTAAAATTGTCGTTTACTACTTCTAATTTAGTGTGCAAACTAGTCACTAGAATCTATCCATGAAATTTTTAAATGCCATCTCACATAATTAATTGGAAGAGTACTTAAATAACTTTGATAAATTATTTAAGAACTCAATTACCATGTTGTCTAAAAAAGGCATCTAATTAGATATATTTATGATTCTAATAGGCTTTAAAAGAGAAACTAAAGATATGTAGACTAATTTAACATTGAATAATTTGTTTACAATATGTTACAAGTATATAAAGAAATGTAAATACTTTAATGTAAAAATAATTATGAAATTAAAGGAACTTGTAGATATATATATTTAGTACATGTACAATCATAATGAATATTACTTTTTGGAAATAGTATAGTTATGATCGTATGCTTATACTCTTATGTTATTATGAGATAACATAAAGTTATAGTGCTATGTGCTTTCATGTATTTGCATATTCACGTGTGTATTTAAGATTGTAAATCTATATGTCTATATATGTATGTATATATACATGTATCTATATATGTGTATAGATATGAACAAAATATGAACACATAAGGAGTATGTGATAACCATGGGAAAAAGGTATGTGTATAATTGAATTATCATTATTGAATATAATAATTTGATCATCTATGTTCAACACACCAATTTGCTTAATAAATGATGATGTGTTGTAAATATAAGATGTATAATATTGTTATACAGTGGATGGTACATATATTTTTATGAAATAATAATAATGTTTACACATGTTTTTTCCATATAATTAAAATGGTGAAAATATCACACGAAAATGGATAGTAAAGCATGTATGCATGCATATGATTATCATCATGCATATGTGAAATGGTTACATGATTTATAGGGATTACAAGTACAAAATAATAATACTTAATTGTGCCCAAGATAACATGTTTATAGAAAATTTATATGTGTAGATATCTATGACACCATGCTCATATATATATACATGAATATATGTGTATGAACATCAATATGTATATGATGAGAGAAGAGCAAAGTATAGAATAACAATACCTAATAATGCATATGATCACATGTTTACAGAAAGTTACACATGAGCATGTATATGATTACCTTGTACATAGTTATATAAGAGTATACATGTGTATACATATATATGATTGATAGAGTAAAGATAAAGTAATGAGATTATGTTGCCTGCATTAAGTCTAGGATGTGGATAGATAGGCATGCCTATAAGGGTACCTTGTAGCTATTTTCAAATAGTTTTGACCTGTTTAGGTCCACTTGAAATTAAAAGTTGGAGTGACCCTGTTTGGGTTTAAAGTTAGAGTTGATTTAAACAACCCCGTTTGGGTTGTAGCCGACCCTGCTTGGGTCCGCTTGATCGGTCCATGTTATTTGATTGACCCTGTTTGGGTCCATGTTATTTGATTGACCCCGTTTGGGTCCATGTTATTTGTTTGACCCCGTTTGGGTCCACCTATTTATCATATAGTTTATCCCTACAAGGGATCAACGTTTAATACCTTCAAGTATCTTATTTGTACCTTCGGGTGCCACCGTTAAAATCAACAGTTTTATACCTTTGGGTACTACCGTATAACTCGTTATCTACCTTTTTAGAACTTAGGCAGGCTAAATTAAAGTATAAATGCTTTCCAGTCAATTTCAATGTAATGGTTAATCGTAATATATGTAATAGTAAAATGAACTATGATTTTGTGTATAGATTATGTGTATAAATTATAAAAGCATTTTAGGCAATATCGATAGTAAGTATGCTAAATTAAATGTTAGGGTATTTCATTATTGCTAGTATACAAAATACATTGCTAGTTGGTTATATAATGAAATCATATTATATTAATGCTTGGATTAAATTGATGGTATATATATGTATGTCCTTTGTGATCATAAGCCTTTTTCTATATGTATGCCAATGAATGATATATGAAAGAACTTTTATTAGGTTAAAGAGTATTATAATATCTAATGGATGCAACAATTTTATAATTGCATTAGCATATTTCATATTAAAGATTATAAGAGTTAGACAGTAACAACCATTGTTTTTGAAATATTTTTCTTATGATTATATTTAGGTGTTCACATTGTTTGTATGTATACATTTAATGAATGTGTGTTTGTTATTTGCGGTGCGATGTATACAAATCTAAGACCCATAACCTTGGTATATAAGAATAGGCTGGCATTGATGTATAATTGTTATGCTTAATTGATAGGCTTGTTATTGTAACTTATGCAATATAAAGTAAGCTTGCAGTAATATAAAGATCTCATGTTATTTGGAAGTGTTGATTTGCTATTTAATTCTAATGTGTATATATCAAAGACATGCTAAATAGATGAAAAGATAATACATAATTATGCTTTTACAGTTTAGTATCAATTCAGAAACTAGTCACATGATAATTAGTTGAATTTAAAGCCATATAACATTAAAGCTTACATAGTTATATATGTTGATTAAAGCATCAATGTAATTTTTATCGTTGAACTTTATGATTTTTGTAATATGATTTAGCTGCTGCATTTTTGTTCATTTCTTGAAACAAAGCTTTGTTATGATTGAGGCATGATATGTGCATTGTTGACGATCACTGTGAGTGGTCGTTTATCATGATTTTAGTTTCCCACTAAGCTTTATAGCTTAGCACGGGTATTTCATCCGTGTAGGTTCAAGGCTAGGACTTTCTCGCAGGACTGATATCTGTAGCAGGTTGGCCAACACAAGTCTTTGAAGATTATAAAGTATATAGTCTTCTTTTTGTTTTTTTTTGTATTTTGAGGGTTTTATGTTGTGTTGGAAATCTTGTAAAAGTACAGCTGTTTTGTAAGATGTTAATCAGTTGTTATATTTTGTAAAGAGATTCTAATGTATATTGTAAAGTCTTAATAGTTTAGCACTCTTTATGGATTAAGTATGAATATCAGTTCTCTATATAGTTGGTATATGTTTATGTTGCACAGTAAAACATGTGTAATGAGATGGATAAAGTGATATGTATAGATTATATGATAAGGGTGCTACAACCTTAATGAATGATGTTCAATTTTCACTACAACGTAGCTTCCATTCCATAAAACAATGAAAATGAAATAGCTCTTTTTGAAGTTTTAGTAGTGGTTTTGCACCCCGATAATGCAAAAGGCAACTTTTTGACCTAATATTTATAGGTTTTAACCATTTTAACCAGGATTTTTTGATATTTATGTTATCCACCTTGATCGTTGTATTTGCCTGAGGTCGGTAAGCAAGAATTTATGGTGCTAAACCCCATACTTTCTGAGTAGCCATTCAGTTTCTCCATGAAAGTGGGATCTATTATCCAATACTATATGATGCAGGTCTTATATACATATCAAGTTATTCTTAATGAACTTGGCCATCTCTCTTACACCCTGTTTCTTGAATGACTCTACTTCTATCCATTTTGAGAAATAGGCAATAGCCATAATAATAACCTATGTTCATTTGATGCAGACAGATGAATCATCTCTATGATGTCTAATGCCCCAAGGTGTGAATAACCAAGGTGAAGTGTGGTTACACAATTCTAACAGTAGTATATGTCTCAAATAAGCATACTTCTAGCCCAACTGATAGTCTTTCATATATCTAGAATAGTCCGTGTCCATGGTGAGCTAAAAGAATTCTTGGAGTATAATTTTCTTTACCAAAGCCAATCCATTCAAGTGGGTGCCACAAACCCTAACATACACTTCTTTCATGACCCTTTTAGCTTATTTTTCATCCAAGCATCTTGATTGTAAACCATCCAGAGACCTCTTATAGAACACTCTTATATTGATAAATTGTGCATATAGCTTGCAAATCATCTTCTGATCCTTTTTTGTGGCCTCTTGTAAAAATACATACTTTTTAAGATAGTTTTGAATATCAAAATACTAAGGCTTTCCATCATTTGCCTCGATATCTATCACCTATTCGGTCTCAAAATATGGTTTATCAGAACTAAAGATAAACACAAGCTTTATATTTACACCTTCAAGTTTATCCCACATTGACACTAGAGTTGCTAAAATGTTTGCCAACTGATCTTTATCCAGGGGTACATACCCAAAGGTACAAAGCTTAAACTAATTGCCTAAGGCTTTAAGACACCTAATATAAGGCATCAATCATTCCTCTTTTACTAAACATTCACTATTACCTAGTACATTACCTAAAATTAATCCCCAAAAACTTCTCCAGTCTTTGCCCTTATGATTAATAAAGCCTTCATCCTAAAGATACAAGCTTCGTATTCGACTTTATTATTGGTAGCTTTATATCTCAATTTCTTAGCTAAGGGAAACTTTTCTCTTTCTAGTGTTACCAAGATTACTTACACCCTAGCACCTTTGTTGTTTGCAACCCTATTGAATTTTATTTGCCATCTCTTTTATTATAGCCACGATATTCTCATTGGGAAACTCATAGGTTATCTTTTCATCTTCTAACAATTGATTTGCTAAGAATTTTGCTATAGCTCTTTTTTGATGGTTTTTCTAGTGATGTATTTAATATCAAATTCCTAAAAAGGAGTAGCTATTTTGCTATCTTCCCCAACAATGAAGGTGTTTTTTTTAGGTACCTGAGAGAATTTTGTTTAGCCACTGCTTACACTTGATATGAATGGAAGTAGTGTCTTTATTTTTTTGAGGCCCAGATAATTGCCAAGAAAATCTTCTTTACCTCTACATATTTGACTTCATACGGCAAAAATTTGTTCCTGAGATAGTACACCACATACTCAATCCCAAAATCATCCTTTTGCACCATCATTACTCCTATCAAGCTATCTTCTATAGCTAGGTACAAGATTAGAGGTTTACCAGCTGATGGTGGCCTTAGTAATGGTAGGTGGAGAAAGTATTCTCTGAATGCATCAAATGCTACTAGGAAATCATCATTTCAAACTACTGGTTGATCTTTTTGAAGCAGCTTGAAAATTGGCTCACATATTGATGTCAACTTGGCTATAAGTCAACTGATATACTGGAGTTTGCCTAGAAACCCTATAATTTCCTTTTCTTTCAATGTCATAGGCATCTCTTCAATAGCTTTTTCTTTATTAGGATCCACCACTTTTTCTTTCTGGCTTACTGCATGTCCCATAAGCTTTCTTGAAGTTACCCAAACATGTACTTTTTCAAATTCAAAAGAAGGTTGTACTTGTCAATCCTCTAGAAGAAATTTTCTAATGCAGCAAAGTGACCTTCCCTAGTTACCGATTTAATCATCATATATCCATATACACCTTTATTTTTCTATGGGTCAAATCATCCAGGATCTTTGTAGCCATCCTTTAGTAAGTGGCGTTCACAATCTTTAATCCAAATGGCATGACCTGATAAGTATATATGCCATAATCATTGAAGGCTATTTTAATTCTATCCACAATTCTATTTAGGATCTGATTATACCTAGCATACCCATCCATAAAGCTATATATAGTGCAAGTGGTTGCACTATCCACCAAGACATTTATGTAAGGTAGCATAAAATCTTCCTTAGGGAAGGCTTTATTCATATCTATGTAATCCATGCAGACCCTCACTCTCCCCGTGACACCCTTATACCCTCTAAAAGGAATATAAGAATGCTATGAATCCTATTAGCTTTATCCTAATAAATTATCTTTTAATCATAACTTTTATCAGTTTCTTTAATCATGTCTTTTCATATTAAAAATTACCTTACTCATTTGCATACAATTTCAATTTTGCAACATACACGTATATTAAAACAAAATGCTAAAGATATATTTACAATAATTTGTTCCTCATATATCTTACATATCCTTTACATTATATAGTATAAAAATGGCTACATACCAAAATGTGTCTTCAAGCTTTAATTCTAATGGCCTACAATGTTGACTTGAAAATTGGCACCTCTACTCTACACCTGTGTACTTACATGGAAAGAATACCTATGCTATGTAATGGCTCAGTAGGGAATAAAATGATACAATTGACTTCTTAACAAAGTCTTAAACATAAATAATAATACAATATGCTAATGAACATTACATAGTAGCATTTAATAACTAACATATCTTACCATTTTACTGCACATATACCTGCACATATATCTTACCATCTTACCATTCAATATTATTTATCAATTACATGAATAATATCCCTAAGGACCCATAGCATTACAGTGAGGCATTAAATAATTTAGACTATTAATCATTTATTATCATTCATCAATTAGGTCACTTTTATCATCTGAATTTCCATTAATGGTGGATAACAAGTACAAACACTAGATATTGGTGAGCAGAATCAAACACTAGAGATATAATAATCTTGGGTTACTAGATAAATTAGGTATTGAAACACTAGACATCTTTCGATGCTGATACTAGCAGCTGTAATCACTATCCCTTATACTATTTATCCACTAATATGTGAAATTTAGGCTTACAATAATTCTTTAATAAATCAAGGATATCAAATTTGATACATTTAGGATCATAGAGTCTACATATAATATTGCATACAACAATATCACTAAATGATTCACATTCAACCACATTTAAGATACACTTTAACATGGTCATCACTTATTATATAACATGTAACATTGTTCATACAAATATTCATGTTCTTTCATATTAATTAATTGTACATATTTATACACTTATACATGTTCATGTCACATCTTGCCCTTATTTTTATGTCTAAGATACTGTAAAAGTATTCAATGAAGTTTGGATAATTTTCGGTGAAAATTCGGATGATAGGGCAAAAAAAATAAAGGATGCTCTAAATGATAGGGCAACAATGACTATTGAACTTTGAGCTACATTATGAAGGCTTTAGAGGTAGAATTAGGGTTTAGTTTCTTTTACAAACTATATATATATATATATGTCTTATATTTCATATAAAATTAGAATTACTTTATTTAGACATCTATAGAAAGAGGTATGACCTCTACACTAAAATAGGTTCAAGTGAACCTAGAATAGATTTTCACTAAGCCATTCTTTCAGACACTAATCACTCTTCTCTTGCATTTATTCATCATTTATGAGTCTAAAATCAATTATAGTTCATTTAAAATGCATTTACAAACCTAGTTCAACTTAAGCACATACAAATAAAATATGAACTCCCATACCTCAAAATTAGCCTAACTAGCTGTTTTTAGAGCTCTTATTTCTCTTTTCCTTTATTTTGCTAGTTCCTTTAGCAACTATCATGAAATACCATTCAATTATCATTCAAATATAACAAATACATACTTTAGAATACTAATTAAATAAAAAATGAAGGAGAAAAGAACCCTTCATATTCCAAACCATGTATTTACTCACCTTAACATGCTAGAGAGTAAACTTATATAAATAAGCCCCTTTTTAGGTAGAATTACAAGTAAAAAATGGTATAAGGAAGATGAAAATGGTTGGAGACTTTTAAGCCATAAAGTTCTTTCTTTCTTGCGTTCTCTTCACTTTTCTAGAAGAGACACATGTATGCCTTTAATTGTGTCACTTGTTTGGCCATTGCTAATTTGCAATTTCCTCCATCAAATAAAATTTTAAATTATACAATATTAACTCATTTTAACACATTAATCCCCACTTATTCGATAATAATGCACATTGACCCTAAATTGACAATTTATTGAAATACCTTTCATTTTTACATTAATGCTGATTATGCCTCGATTGTATGATTAATGATTCTTTCATGTTGAAACTCTTTTTACCTCTTATTCAATTACACATTAATCCTACTAGGGTATACTTTAAGGCCTCACATTTCTCTCCCGCTTAAAGAATTTTGTCCTTGAAATTCTTCTCACTTCTAAATAAACCAATGCACTATCTTTAAACAATAATATCATATAGAAATTAACAATAGATAAAACATACTAGGTAAATTTTTAGGATCATCCTTGTCTTCTCCAATAACAACATACCTTCGAGCTGGAGTGTCAAAAGTAGCAGGTTTTTCTATCATCTCAGATGGTACTTGGCCCCTTCTACCTCGACTTCCTCTGCCTTTACTAGTTTTAGGAACACTAATAGTTCCTTCACTTACTTGTAAGGATGGACTCTTTTGGGTTCAGGAGTAATTTGCTAGCATATGTTCCATGCCACCACACTTGAAACAAACTATAGTGAGCTTCCTACATATACCCCAATACTTCTTTTGACAATGCTCACATATCAGTGGAGTGCTACCTCTACTCTATAGTGCTGTAGCACTAATCATTGAGGACAAATTTTGAGTTAAACTTTAAATAGTTTTTTTACCTTGAGCCTCATGAGTCTTCTTACTACCAGTCATTGTACTATCTTGCAGTTTTCTCTTTTGTTCTTTCTTTTGCTTCACTTGTTCAGATTCTTCCACTTTCAAGGCAGCCGCAACCAATTGATAATAATTCATTATCTGTATGGTAGTTACTGGTACTAAATGTCCTTGAATATTTTTATTTAAACCATATTCAAACTGCCAACATCTAACGTCTTTAGTCATCATTATGTCAGGTACATACTTACTAAGTTGGTTGAACTTCTTTTCAAATCTAGCTACTATCAAATTCTTTTGGTTTAGGCTCATAAACTCCTTCTATTTGGCCTATTTTAGTAACATATCTTTTCTCAAATTCTTGGATGAAAAAGTCCTATGTTAATTAAGCTGGTCATTGAGGATTTTAGAGGACCAACTTCCACCAACCATAAGTTAAACCTTGTAATAGGGATGCTGCACATGTAACTTGTTGTTTTTATTGATAATTGATCTCTTGCAATATTCTTTTTAATATTGGTAACCAAAATTTAGTTACATTTGACTCATCAATTAATTTACCCATATACTCTCTGCTTCTTTCTTCTTTATAAGATCTGTAGGAGCCTTTAGATAAGTCAATCTATCTATTATCTGTATTAGCCTTTGACTAGCGCTAGATTATCTGTAGTGGGATTTAAACCCCCTATTGGCAATGATTGCTCAGGTGCATGAGGATTATCATATGTTGGGCTTACATTTCCAGCTGTTCCACCTACACCTCCATTAGGATCCAATTCCTTCTTTACCCTACATAAGACAACAACTATATTAAGGCCACAACACTAGATAAACACATACATCTAATCTATTCCCAAATATCTTATAGTCCAAAACTACCTAAACTTATGCTCTGACACCAATTAAATTTGTGATACCCTTATTCCCCTAGAAGGAATATAAGAACGCTATGAGTCCTATTAGTTTCATTTTGTCAAATTATCTTTTAATCATAAGTTTTATACATCTCTTTAATCATGTATCTTCATATTAAAAATTACCTTACTCAATTGCATACAATTTCCATTTTGCAACATATTTATACAAATATATTAACTCAAAATGCTAAAGATATAATTAGAACCATTTGCTTTTAACATATCTTATATATCCTTTACATTATATATAGTACAAAAATTATTATATACCAAAATGTCTCTTCAAGCTTTACTTCTAGTGGCCTGTAGATGTTGACTTGAAAATCAGCACCTCTACTTTACACTTGTGTACTTACATGGGAAAAACAATCATGCTGAGCAATGGCTCAATAGGGAGTAAAATAATTCAATTGACTTTGTGATGAAGTCCCAAGCACAAATAATAATACAATATGCTAATAAACATTATTACATAATAGCATTTAATAACTAACATATCTTACCATTTTACTGCACATATACCTTCATAGTAATAGTCCCATGCATTAAATAAAATCTCAATACTATTTATCAATTACATGAATAATATCCTTAAAGACACTATCATTACATTGAGGCACAAAAGCATTTACACAATTAATCATTTATCATCATTCATCAATTAGGTTAATTTATTGCCTAAATTCCCATTAATCGTGGATAACAGGTAAACACTAAGTAATGGTGAGTAGTATCAAACGCTAGAGATATAATAATTTTAGATCACTAGAAACCATTAGGTATGGAAAAATTAGACACATTTTGGTGCTGACACTAGTAGCTACAATCACTATCCCTTATAGACATGCCTATCTATCCATTACTATGTGAAATTCAAGCTTACAATAAGTCTTTAATCACTCAAGGATATCGCATTTGATACATTTAAGATCATAGAGTCAATACATACAATAGAGCATACAACAATATCACTAAATGATTCATATTCAATCACATTTAAAATACACTTCAACATGGTTATCACTTATTATATAACATGTAATACTATGCATACAAATATTCATGTTCATTAATATTCATTAATTGTACATATTTATAAACTTGTACATGTTTTTGTCACATCTTGCCTATGGTTTTATGTCTAAGATACTTTAAAAGTATTTGAGGAAGTTTGGGTAAGTTTTGGTGACAATTCGGGGGTTTAAAAATCAAGTGTGAGATGAAATACAATAGGCACATGGTAGGGACTAATTAGTCTTAGCTGTGTATAATGGTCCTGATTGGTATAAAAGGGTACACATGGTGGAGACTAAATAGTCTCTACTATGCACACCATTTTTTCCCAAGAATATATATTTTATCTTTCATCCATAACTGATATCACTTCATTAAGACATCTATAGAAAAAGTTATGGCCTCTACATTAAAACTATTTCAAGTGAACCTATAGTAGATTTTCACTAAGGCATTCTTTAAGATACTAATCACTATTTTCTTCCATTTATTCATAATTTATGATCTCAAACATCAATTATAGTTCATTTATAATGCATTTAAATACCTAGATCAACTTAAGCACATACAAATAAAATATGAACCGTATACCTTAAAATTAACCTAACTAGCTCCTTTTAGAGCTCCGCTTTCTCCTTCCTTTTATTTTTGTTAATTCCTTCAACAACTATCTTGAAATACCATTCAATTATCATTCAAAGGTAACAAATACATACTTTAGAATACTAATTAAATATAAAATAAAGGAGAAAATAACCCTTTACATATACAAAACCATGTATTTACTCACCTTAATATGCTAAGAGTCAACTCATATACATAAGCTCCTTTTTAGGTAAAATTATGAGTAAGAAATGGTATAAGGAAGATGAAAATGACTTGAGACATTTAGGCCATAAAGTGCTCGTCCAAACCATAAAAAAGGATAGAGTTTTCCCTTCATTTCTTGCTTTCTCTTTACTTTTTTAGAAAGAGACACATGCATGCCTCTAATTGGATTACATGGTTGGCCATTGCTAATTTGCATTTTCGCTCCTCATATAAAATTTTAACCCTCAATTGTATATAATATTAACTAATTTTAACACATTAATCCCCACTTCTTCAATAATAATGCACATTTACCCTAAATTAATGATTTATGAAATTACCCTTCACTTTTACATTAATACCAATTACGTCTCGATTGCCTAATTAATGATTCTTTCATTCTGAAACTCTTTCAACCTTTTTTTTTCAATTATATACTAATCCTACTAAGGTATACTCTAGGACTTCACACTCCCGTCCATCTTGTCCAGTTGAACTATATTTGCTAGCCACATGGGATATTGGGCCACCACTAGGAATTTAGCCTCAATTTGATTCTTTACCTCTTTTTTAACCTTTTCTGCCCATTTTGATCTAAGTCTTTAGAGTTTCTGCTTAATTGTCTTATACTTAGGGTAAGTGGGAATGGCATGTTTGGCTATCTCTTAATCAATTCCTGGCATGGCCTTGTAAGTCCAGGCAAAGACTCTCTGATATTTTCTTAAGATTCTCTCAAATTTTTCTTTCTCTTCAATGGTAACATTAGATGCTATCAAGATTTCTCTTGGATTTTCAAGAGTTTCGAGTTTAAATGGAGTAGTATTTATTGAATTAATATCAAATATGAATGCTTTATGATCATGATCATGTTAAATGAAATCATGCAAAACATCACACTAATAAGCAAAGTTATTCATATTATTAATATAAGGAGAAATACATACGTCATTCTTAAAAATTTTAGGTACAAAAATTACAACTATAAAAGCATCCTTATCTATATCTAGCAAGTTTGATGCCACATATATTCCTTCCCCATTCTGTATACATAGTAGAGACCCCTCAACTACCTCGTGATGGCTTCTATAACATTCTTATCAACTTGGGCACTAGAACTTCAACCCCAACCTTCTATTTTCCATTGACCTTGAAGGTTAGCAACTCCAGAGTTATGATCTCCTCAGGAGCATCATCATCCCACTCAAACAACTTGATCATTATCTCTTTATCCTTAAATCCTCTAGTGGGCTTGATGGTTCTACTAACCCATTCGAAAACATCATTAAATAGGTTGAATTCAGGGATAACCTTTACTCCAACTAGAATAGGTTCATTTATACCACAGTACTAAGATTTTATAGATGCAAGCATAAAGCTATATAAGGTATGAGGGATCTCCTTCAACTTCTTTAGGACTTTCTTATTATCAGTTTACCTGCTATAGCCTAACCCTTTTCGATTTTTTTGCCCTATTATGGTGATTGCTTCAAGGACCTTGTAAATCCCTACCAAACCCTACACTTTGCAAAAAATTCATCTTTTTCATCATGTTCACCACTTAAGGAGTTGAATCGTACTAGCCCTCATCATCAGCATTGATAGTAGCCACATTAAATGATTAATTAGCTACACCCAATGCAAAAACCTGATTCTCTCTAGCGGCCTTTTAACCTTGCCTTTATATGGAATCTTGATCATTTGTTGCAAAGTGGATGAGACTCCCCCTAATTTATAGAACTAAGGTTGCCCTAACAACATAGAAAAGTTGGTCAGTATTGGTAATACCGTAAACTTTGCCTTTGTATCAAATGACCCTGTCTTGACCATAGCTTTAAAAGTACCTACTGCTTGCCTTTGGGAGTTATCATAGGTTGTGACCACCAAATCAAACTTTCTCAACATAGACCCATTCAAACAAAAGGCCAAAAGTGCTATAAGTAGGCATTATTTGATGGAAGACCTATCATCCACCATTACACAAGCTGCGTGTTTACTATTAACTTGCGCCTTTATGTACAAAGGGTGATTATTCTCTTTACCTTTAACAAGTAACTCCCCATAAAATTTTCTTTGACCAAATCTAATAACTCTGAAGGTGAAATGGTAGTAGCCACAATAGATTTGCACAAGGCCTCCACCATTTTCTACCTATGGAAGGGAAACTATCTAAGCAACTCCCAAATAGAAATTTGAACAAGAGTTTTCATTAATTGTTTAAGAATTTGATCCTCTTCTAATTTTTTCTATAGGTAATGGTAGGGAATCCTGCTGCCTTTCTACTTCGGACACTACTCTTCCACTTCTAGTGATTAGCTTTACCTTCTTTTTCTCTTCTTCATTTTTAGAGTCCCATAGATCTGTAGGGTCTTCTTTAGTATCTTCCTCATTCTCACTAGGTGACTCCCAACAATCAATTACACAAAATACTAGCTTTTTTCCCCTCTTTAGATGGTGTTCTTGAACTTGTTGAGACATTTACACCCCGTTCCACTTTATTTGCCTTTGACTAAGCAGGATAGGTAATGGTTAGATACTTATTGCCATATAAGTCATGTAATATATACCATTTAGGTAGGCATAAGCCAATCATTGACACTGGCTGTGGCGCTGCATTATAACTTCCATTTTTATTTTCTCTTTTCTTCGGGTTAGTGATTTGTTTACTATCATTGAGATCCTAAATTTTATCCCTTAAGGTTTGATAATAATCTATAAGATGCCCAGTATACTAATGGTAGGCAAAATATTGATTAGCCTGATAATTAGTTTGACCCTAACTCTAAGTGGACTCACCTAGCAAAGGCTGTAATTTTCCTTTTTTTATCAACCGATCAAGTACACATGATAAAGACTTACCAAGGTTTGAGTAGTGCTTCTGAGTTGCTTTAATGGTAGATACCTTAGTTATTTTTCTAGTAGTGCCTACACCACTAGCTTTACTAGTTGCACCCTTATATCTCCATCGAACAAAACTGAAACCCACACTATAAGTTGAGCTTGCATGTTTTGCCAAGTACTCACCCTTAGCCTAAATAGCAATATATTTTAAGGACTCCCAATCCTTTAGCCCTTTCATATTTAGACCATCTCTTAGATATGGGATTGCATTTCTAATAAAGAGCCTGATCAAATCAGCTGCATCAGGTTTTCTTTTCATTTCTATGACCCTATTTCTCTACCTTTTTTGCTTTTACTATAGCAATTCAAGATTTTTTGATGGTGATCTCTATTCTAGTACTGCAATCATACTGCCTTAGGACCTTTTTAATCAATTTATCCTAATCCTCCTTCATGCACTTGTCCAGCCTATAATACCAGTCAATGGCAGGGCCAATAAGGCTAAGCTAAAGTACTTAATCTATTATCTCTTTATAAGAGTGGTTACCTTCATAACCAACGTGTACTATTTTATATAGGTAGGTGGATTAGATGTTCCATCAAATTTGGGCACGTCTGGCATCTTAAAATGTTGAGGGAGCACATCCTCTCTCTACAAATCCTTATCTTATAGGCTAACTCTTTTACTAGCTGACAATGCTCGAGCCATAACCTCTATCTTTTCCTTTTTTTTTTCTTTAGGATCAGATCCTTTACTCTAGATGGCTTACTTATTGGAGTTTGTGTCATTGCTGGTTACCTTTTTTCCTTAAAAATGAAATCTTCCTCTAGAGCAACACACTTTTCTTTTTGTTGATTAATAGGCAAAACTCTCAGTCCAGTACTTTTTCACTCAGCCACTAAAGAAGGTCCTATAACAATAGTTATGATGTATGCCGAACTGCGTAGGCATCTAGCTTGCTCTCAAAAGCCTGCTTTTAGGGTTTGAGCTCAAATCAAGGTTCATATAATTCGTGAAGGCTGGTCGCTTCATAATGGATAGGGATTCAACCTAATTTGTGATGCCTTAAGTCTCAAAAGGGCAAGAGACAGTGGGTCAGGGTATCCTTATTCTTTATTGGCGATCAACCTATGAGGGCATCTGCTACGCACCATAAGGTAGGCATCATAAAGTTGCCTTGCAATAAAATATTAGAAAATGAGTTATAACTTTATGAAGTTGAAACTAGAGATAGTTCAAATTTAACTCCTATTTATACACTTGAAATTTCAATCCTATTTATACATTTGGTTAATGTATATAAATGAGTTTTACAGAATAATTTATTTTATCTCTTTTCTCACACGAGTTATTATGTTAGAAAAATAAAGTGCACTCAAGCACGTTGGAAAGCTATAAAGCATACATATGAAAGCTGTAAAGCAAAGTACAGAGAGCATTCAAGAATAAAAGAATATATGTAAAGATAAAATCATACATAAATCGAGGAATTAATTGAGTTTATGAGGATATTGGTCCTCGCATGCATATTTGCAAAAAGGCAGGATTTCAAGGTATATTTTGGACAAAAAGAGGGTGTTAAGCCCATGCAGCTTGAAAGAAAGGAACCTTGTCAATTGATTAATTTAAAGTATAAATTATTTGGTGAATTTTTAATTTATCATTTGAAAAACCATTCAGGTGCGACGAACAAAATATTAAAGAATAATAATAAAAGTAAAACATGCATAAATCGGGCTATTGATTGATTTGTAAATGTTCGTTCCCTTATGCATATTTATGAATTTCTTTAGTGTGATTTTTGAAGTAAAATAGGATATTGGTCTATTTTATGATAAAAAATCCAATTAATTGACTAGAAATATTTTAATGTTATTTTTAATTAAATTGTGTAAAAACCTTTATTACTAAGCTATTATAGGTTATAAAATGGAAGGCATAAAATAATTATACAAACCCAAAAATAAATATGGAAAAGTAAAGGAAATCTTAATCTAACTCATTTTGGCTCTCCAACTTGATTCGAGAGGGAGTTACACATATAAAAAAGATAAGAAAATATAATCAGTATATAATGATAAAAATGACAATAAAATAAAATAATATTAATGATAATATTAAATAATTATAGTTAAAAATAGTATCATTAAATAGTAAAAACATTAATAATTATAATATTCACAATAATAAAATTGTGAGACCCTTACTTGACCCTAACTGAATTTCATGTTTTGAGATGAGTTTTTATTTGATTAAGATTAAGAATTTAATGAGAAATTCGTATAAATTAGTGGTTAAGGGATAAATTATGTTTTATTTATTTTAATGACATGGAAAATAAATTGATTAGTGTGATTTAATTTTAATTGAGGGTATAATTGGAGTATAATTATTGATTAGGGGTAAATTTGTAATTATGACATTTTATGGGGTCAATTGAGAATTTAAGAATAGTGGAGAGGCTAATGTAAGGAAGAGGTTAAATGGTGGGGTTGAATTATGAATAGACTAGTTTGTGGGAATGATTTGTGACATGCAAGATTTGGTGGGAACTCTTGGCATCATGCAAAAATTTGAAAGGATCACTTGGGAAATTTTCCTCATCATTATATAGGCTGAAACTTAGTGGATGGAAAGAGAAAATTGAGATGGTGGTGAGTGATGGTCGGCTGAGTTTGATGAAGAGGGAGAGTTTCTTATTCCTTAAACTTGATTAACCATTATCTCTAAGAAATCTTAGAGAAAATCTCATGCATGATAGTTGTTCAAGAGGATATTGTTTTAGATTAAAAATGTATGGTTTAATTTTGGTTATCTTTATCTTCTTCTTCTTCTTCTTCGTCTTCTTCTTTTTCTTCTTCTTCTTCTTCTTCTTCTTCTTCTTCTTCCTCTTCTTCTTCTTCTTCTTCTTCTTCTTCTTCTTCCTCTTCTTCTTCTTCTTCTTCTTCTTCTTCTTCTTCTTCATTTCCTTATGTGAATTCTGGATGGGTTTGTTTCTGGAAATGATGGTTTAGAGATGATGTTGTAGTTAAAGAAGGAGAAGATAAAAAGGATAAAGGGAAAAGACTTGCTGAATATTGATTGGGTAAAGTGAAGTTAGGCCAAGGTATGGGATGGTACTCACCTTGCATGCATGTGAATGATGATTATATCAACAAGGTGTATATGTGTGATAGATGGAATAATTGGGATGAGATATGAATTTAGAATTTGTTACAATAGGTGTTACATGAAGTTTTGTTGAAACTATTGACTGTAAGTTAGCTATAAAAAAATGATGAGTTAGGGACCTTAATTTAAAGCTATATTAATTTTGATAGTTCCATATGAGATATAGGTATAAAAGTGTAGTTGAAAAATAGCACTAATTAGGCTTTTAAATTATCCCTACATTGATTGAATATTGATACATCTTTAATTCCGATTTTGAATAGCTTGGGGTAAAATCTTCATAATTGATTGTAAAATGATCTGAATGATATGAGGTCAATTCCTACTTAAAATAGACTTCAAAACCTACAATTTATATGAAGAAAACAAAGTCAAATAATGCCTACAAAATTGCCTAATTTTCACATGAAAATCGAAAATTTTGTGTTGCCTACTATGATGAACAGTATTTAGTAATTTCAACATATCTCGAGTTATAGAAATGATATTGAAAATATTTTTGATGTTATAGAAAACAGAAATGTATATCTACAACTTTGTATAAGACAACTTTTTCTAAAAAGACCGTTTAGTGTGTCAAAAACGATGTGAAAAATAAAATTATTAAGCAGTTTGCAGGATTTTGGGAATAGGGTGAAAAATTCGTATGGCCAAGCATATTGTCGCGAGCGTGACACTTGATGCCAGCGCGACATCATGATTTTGGCTCATAACTATGCTTTTTATTTCCCTTTATCGGTATATTAGGCTACCCCCATGTGTTTCACTTATGACTGAACAAAATAGACCTTGAATGCAAGTATACGAGAGTCATATACTCGTGTGTACATAAATTTGTATTACTTACATTGAAAATCGCCTATGAATGTATACCTATGCTATGAAATTGGAAACATGTCGATATTTGTATAACACATGATTTGAATAATGATAAAGGTATGCACATTGATGAACATGCTTATAAGAATAAGCCTAATATAAGCGAATGTACCTTCAGGTATGTACATTTGTGATTATGTATATGAGTGTATGAGCATGAATAAAGTATTGCCTGCAATAGAGTTCAATTGTGGATAGATAGGTGCCTATAGGGAATTGCAGCTACCACAGTCGACCTTTTTAGGTCCACAGTATAGTTGATCCTGTTAGATCTTGCACAACTCATTCGGGTTGTTGCTTGACCCTTTTAGGTCTTTGACCGGTCCACCGTATAGTTGGCCTTGATTGGGTCCATAGTTTTGATACCCTCGGGTATCCACCGATCCCGTTATCCACTCTTAGAACCTAAGCAGGCTAAAGTAAAGCAATAATGTTTCACAGTTAATCACAGTATGAACTATGCATCTGATATATGATTTATCATGTTTAACAGTGGTTTCTTAAGCATGTATTGATATCTGTTTACATTATATACATATCTCATTATGAATTGTATGTATTCAAGTATGCTGAATTAATTGTGAAGGGTTATCTTGTTATGCAAGCTATTATATTTTATAATTTACCTTTTCCTGACATGTAAATATTATTATTATTCAATTGTTTTGTATATCTTATATTTTTGACGACCACTGTGAGTGGTTTTCTTTCATGTTTAGAATCTCCACTAAGCTGTATAGTTTAGCACGGGTTATTTTGATCCTTGTAGGTTTTGGTAGTCAAGGCTTTTGCACAGGAACTATTTCTGCATCAGGACAGGCCAACACCAATCTATAGAAGTTGATGTAGGAAATTTTGATAAATATTGTTTAGTTCTTTACATGTTTAATATGTATAAGGGTTGTAATATATGTATATGTATGTTATATGGAAGTGAAGGTTGTAATAAGCTCATAGTGAGAATGCTAGTTTATGCATGCATCTAGAAGCTATAATACTTTATATAAATGTGCTGAAGTGCTGAAGGCTACACATGAAAGAGAAATGGCTAAAATATGATGATATAGTATTATTAAGATACTGGGTTGCATAAGAAGTCACTATGCTTATTCAAATTTAAATGTACATGAAAGATGTGAGAAACCTAATTAGTATATTAGTTATATGATTATATGGATAAGATGATGTGAATGCATATAGATGTTAAATGAGAAAATTACCTAATATAACATGAATTTAGTAGATTGCATAATATATAGTAAAGTTGTAGTTTAGGGTGTTTCAAAAATAACACAAATTAATGATACCAAAGATCATAACAACAACAAAACACTCTATATTGCTCAAAGTTTTGAAATTCGATTTTCTCCTTTTGCATTGCTTGAAATATATAAAGAGGGAAAAGACCCCAAAAAGGACTTTGAACATTCAAAACCCGTAAGAGAGATCAAAAAAATTTTAAAAACATAAATTCCAGGGAGATAGCCTGGTACCTTTGCTCCTTATCCATTTATGAGAAACCATTCCTCATTAGGTAACTCTAATCAGGAGCTACCTCGGGGCCTAGTGTCTATGGTTGCACCTAATTTTGGGAAAATTAGTGCACTAGTGCCTAAGTGAGCTAAAATTTAGAGTAAAAAGTTAGGAATATAAACTTGAGGTGGCTATCTTTTTGACTGTAAAGGTTTGGTGATGAGGTGATCCATATAAGCTTACCAAAAGAAATCGTAGCACACAATCCTTACTTCAAGCTTATGAACTAGTTATGTGTAAGAGTGCCTTTCAAAGAGGACTTTCGATTTTGGTTGAGTTTTCTTCAAAAAGACTTAAAATTTGATTGGTTTGCTCTGAAGAGACTTTAAATTTTGGTTGAGGTGGGTGATCAACCATTAGCCTTGCGCTGCTTTAACCATCTAATCAACTAAAGTGGTTGATTACCATTAATTTGGTGATATTTTAACCCTTTTTCGATGACGTCAACTTGAAGTGCCTCCTAAGAGGACATTGTGCTCATAAAGAGACTTAAAATTCCTTGAAGAAGGTCTTTATACTCATTAACATACTAGAAATACCTTGGAAAAATGTCTTGACAATGCTCATAAAGAGACTTGGAATTCCTTGAAAGAGGTCTTGAGAATGCTCATAAAGAGTCTTTGAAATGCCTCAAAAGAAGGTTTTGAGAATGCTTATAAAGAGTCTTAGAAATGCCTTGAAAAAGGGTCTTGAGAATGCTCATAAAGAGATTAAGAGTGCTTTGGAAAAGGACTTTATGCTCATTAAGAGATTGGAAATGCCTTGAAGAAGGACTTTATGCTCATCAAAAGACTAGAAATGCCTTAGAGAAGGACTTAAGGGTATGCGGTTGAGACTTATTATTGGAATTTTATCGGTTACATGCATCTCATACATAAGCGGAATTTAAAATTTTTAACAAATATAACTGATCTTGCCATGAATTTACAATATGCATATTAATGAGAATAAAAAAAATCACCTTTGATTTTTGTTGTACAGTTGATTTTCCTTCGCGCCGGGTTGTCGCAAACCATAATGTCCAAAATCGAACACCTTCAATGAGTAATCCACACTAGAGAATGATAGAATGAACCAACAATTGGTAGAAAACAAGGGGTTGGCCAAAAATCCCTCGATCTAGCAAAGGGAAGTGGCGGCTAGGGTTTTTGGAGGAGAGAAAAACTATTTCTCTTAATTGTTAACTTAACCCTAATTTCCATATCAGTTGGATTTTTATGGTTAGGTTAAAAATCCAACTTCATAATGGGATTGGGCTCTTTAAAATTTCTGGAGAATTATTAATTGGGCTTATGTAATTATTTATAATTATTTGGGCTCAATTAAATCCAATTTAAGCCCTTTCACAAAAGACTATGCATAAAACCCACAAACTAGGCCCTTTGTACATATACTTGGATTTAATTACACAAATGAATTCCAAATCCAACCAAATTAAATATGTAGGCTCTACAACACTTATGTATCCTAATTAATTTAATTTGGTCCAAGAAATAGGCATCTAAGGCCTTCTGTTTGGAGTTGGCATGTGGCCTTTCTTCTAGATGGCTTTTGTGCCAACTTCATTTCTTTGGACCTTTATAATTCCTCTAATGGACCTATTAATTATTATATCAATCCTATAACACTTATAGTTCAATAATAATCAATTATGAAATACGTTATTTCAATTAGGTCTAATTTTACATAACATTTCTCAAAAGTTTTGCGAACAATTTTACTCGATCATAATTAATTAAACTCTTTAATTAATTATTATCTTATTCACTTCTCTATCCCCATAATAATATGAAATATTATTATCCTTGTAATTTTACCATTTTATCCTTTTTCTCTATATGTGTGTGACCTATTGGGTTCCTGTCCATGTTGGAAGTATAATGTGTAATTGTGAGTTCTATTCAAAACTCACATGATTTAAACTCCTTTAAATCATTTTATCAATCCTTATTGATTTTCTTGATACATCATTATACAAGTCCTGATTGGCCTCTAGCTAGGCATCATGACTACCCAAATGTCAGGAAATTCAAGTGGTTTGACAATACCCTTCCATAGAAACAGTTACTGTGCAATTACTCCTTTCACCACTCTTATCTCAATTTGATTTTGAGTATAGATTTCTATCAACTCATATAAATATAATTATGTATGTTTTATTAATTTACCCATTGTCCCCAAAATTCCCTCCATAGATCTCTATCGATCTTGGCATATTACTCTAGCTAGAGATTCTCCGAACAAGATAATTATAGAATCATGTGAGATAGCTTCCCTTATTAAATCTGGGATGGTGAATCCTTTGTCAATCACTCAACTATCTTCAAGTAGGTCATGATATACCCAATCTCCAAACTATGTTCATTCCAGTTGAAAGTAATCAGTTATGGAGTAAAAATATACCACTTGCTACTTAAGATAACTTTGGTGATTTCAAGTCTGAGGATACTTGCACAACCACTATGAAGAGATTCCTCACTAACATAGATTTAATATCCATGTGAGGATTCTCTTTGTAGGTCTCAAATGAACTTGTTCTTCTAATAAGCATCCACATGTTAGCTTTGATTATCTTTCATAATCACAGTTATGAGAACCACTGCTTGAACCATTTAAGAAGCATAACATGTGCTAGTCTATCCGAATCAACAGTGTCCTATCTTGTTAATTCTATGACTAGGGATATTTAGATATTAACACATTTGCATGAAATAGACATCTCATATCATGAACACTTTTATGATTGCCTTCGCACTGTATTTATAATATCTAGGACTTCATTTATTAATTTAAGATTTACAAACTCATGCATTTAAACATAGCATTAATAAATGAATGATGCCTTTTATTGAGAATATAAATTCATACATATGAAAAACACCCCTATTACATGGGCTATAGGGCATACTCTCTAGCAATCTCCCACTTGCACTAGAGCCAATCACTCATATGTCTTAGACCCATGCTATTTATATGGTGATCATGTTTAATATGGGAAAGTGCTTTAGTGAGGTGATCAGCCACATTATCATCTGTGGGAACCCTTTCTATTTTCACATCATTTCTAGCTACTGTTTTCCTTATGAGATGGTAGTGCCTGAGAACATGTTTGGATCATTGATGAGAGCGTGGTTCCTTTGCTTGTGCAATGGCTCTATTGTTTTCACAATATAAAGGAATCAGATCAACAATGCTAGGCACCACTCTTAGTTCAGTTATGAACTTTTTGATCCAGACTGCTTCTTTGGCTGCTTTCGAAGCAGCAATGTACTCAGCTTCTGTCGTGGAATCAATAGTTGTTTCTTGTTTGGAACTCTTCCAACTAACTGCTCCTCCTATTATGAACACATAACTAGATTGTGATTTACAATCATCTTTGTCAGATTGGAAGCTGGCATCTGTATACCCATCTACTTCCAAACTACCCTCTCCATATACCAAGAATATATCCTTAGTCCTTCTCAAGTACTTAAGGATATTCTTGACAGTTGCCCAATGCTCCTCTCCAAAATTGGATTGGAATCATCTTGTGACACTCAAAGCAAATTCTACATTTGGATGTGTACATAACATAGCATACATGATAAAACCAATTGCAGATGCATAAGGTATTCTATTCATGCTCTCTCTATCCTTTAGTGTCTGCGTACACATAGACTTAGAAAGGTGTTTCCCATGCACCATGGGTATAAACCCTTTCTTAGAGAGATCCATATTGAACCTCTTCAATACTTTATCTATATATGTACTTTGAGAAAGACCTAGAAACCTATTGGATCTATCTCTATAGATCCTTATTCCAAGAATATAGGATGCTTCTCCAAGGTCTTTCATAGAGAATTGCTTGGATAACCATATTTTAACAGATTAGAGAAGAGAAATGTCATTTCCCATGATCAATATGTCATCCACATATAGAACTAAGAAAACAATTGCACTCCCACTGGCCCTTTTTACACACAAGGTTCATCTTCATTCTGTGAGAAACCAAACTCTTTGATTGTCTCATTGAATCGTATGTTCAAGCTTTTAGAGGCTTGCTTCAATCCATAAATGGATCTTTAAAGCTTGTATACTTTTTTGCCATTTCCTAATGTGAACCCTTCTGGTTGTGTCATATACACATCCTCAGTCAAATTTCCATTTAGGAAAGTTGTTTTCACATCCATTTGTCAAATCTCATAATCATAATGAGCTGCAATTGCTAAAGTATTCTTATAGACTTAAGCATCGCTACAGGAGAAAAGGTTTCGTCATAGTCAATACCTTCTTTTTGACGATAGCCCTTTGCTTTTAAGTGAGCTTTATAGGTAACTATATTACCTTCCATGTCAGTCTTCTTTTTGAAGACCCATTTGCACCTTATGGTTTTATCCCTTTAGGTGGTTGAGTCAAAGTTCATACTTTATTCTCATACATGGAGTCCATTTCAGACTGCATAGCCTTAAGCCATAAAGCACGTTCTGAACTGTTCAAAACTTTTTGATAGCTTGTAGGCTCATTATCCTCTACTACAGTTATGACTCTATTCGAATCAATGTGAAATCCATGTCTCATAGGGATAGAATGCATCCTAGTAGATCTTTTAGGATTTTGTGTACAATTAGGTTCAACGGAAATCTCATCATTATGAAATTTAGTTTCAGGTTCTATAGGTTGATCTTCTTCAATTTGTGGGTCTTGAACTTCACAAAGTTCAATTTTACTCCCATTGTCATCTCATAGGAGAAATTCTCTTTCCAAGAAGACAACATGCCTTGAAACAAATATCTTTTGTTCTAAGGGATGATAGAAATAATATCCAAACTTTTCTTTTGGATATCCCACAAATAAACATTTGTCAGACTTAACATCTAGTTTGTTTGACATTGTCCTCTTCACATAAGCAGGATAACCCCATACTTTCATATGAGAAAGCGTGAGTTTCCTGTTATTCCACATCTCATATGGAGTAACATCAACCGATTTACTAGGAACTCTGTTTAACACATAAACAGCAGTTTCTAGTGCATATCCCCAAAAGGACTTAGGCAAGTTTGCTCGGCTCATCATTGATCGAACCATATCTAACAGCAGTTTCTAGTGCATATCCCCAAAAGGACTTAGGCAAGTTTGCTCGGCTCATCATTGATCGAACCATATCTAATAGTGTTAAATTTCTCCTTTTAGATACACCATTGTGTTGTGGTGTATATGGTGGTGTCCATTGAGATAAAATCACATTATCTCTAAGATAACCCTGAAACTCTTGGCTTAAGTATTCTCCACCTCTATCTAATCTAAGTGTTTTAATTCTCTTGGCAAGTTGTTTCTCTACTTCATTTCTGAATTCTTTGAACTTTTCAAATGCTTATGATTTATATTTCATTAGATAGATGTATCTAAACCTGGAATAATCATCTATGAAAGTAATGAAGTAGGAATAACCTCCTCTGGAATGTGTAGTCATTGGACCACATACATCTGAATGTATTAAGTCCAAAACCATTTTAGCTCCTTCTCCTTTAACAATAAAGGGAGCTTTTGTCATTTTTCCCAATAAACAAGATTCCCATGAATCAAATGATCCCAAATCACCTGACTTGTGTAATTTGGTAATGCGTTTCTCATTTATATGGCCTAAACGACAATGCCATAAATATGAGGTATTTAGATTATCATATTTCATTCTTTTGGTATCCAAATTATGCACTTCTTTAATTAAATCAAGAACAAGTATACTTTTCTCAATGATAGCTTTTGCATAAAACATATTGTTCTTAAAAATGAAACAACACTTGTCATTTAAAGAAATGTCATGATCGTTCAATAAACAACTGAGAAATAATACGCTTGGATAAAGTTGGAACATAATAACAATTATTTAATTCCAGTACTAATCCACTAGGAAGAGGCAAATGATAAGTCCCCACAACTGTTGTAGAGATGTTTTGTCCAGTAGCTGACTGCAAACATATCTCTGCCTTTCCAACTCTTCTAAAGCTTCTAAGCCTCTGTAGATCATTACATAAGTGAGATCCACATCCGGTATCGAATACCCAAGATTTTTTTGAAACAATAGAATAAGTATTAATTTCAATCATATGAATACCTGAAGTAGAAGCATCAACTTGCTTATTCTCCTTGAGAGAATATAGATAGGCCTTGTAGTTACGCTTCCAATGACCATCCTTTCCATAATGGAAGCAAGTTCCTTTAGGATTCTCTTTCTTGGAAACCTTCTTCTTGGAGATCTCACCATTCTTTGGCTGTGCCTTGGTTATCTTCTTCTTTTTTTGCTTCTTGCCTTTAGCAGAAGTGACAACCATGACACTTTTTGGACCCTTCTTAAAGGATCCATCAGCTATCTTGAGCATGTTGATTAACTCAGGAATGGTTACTTGGATCTTGTTCATGTTGAAGTTAAGCAAAAAAGGTGCATAACTTAGTGCCAACGAGTACAAGATTAAATCAATGTATAGATCATTATCCATAACATAGCCAAGTCTACTCAAGTGCTCAATATAACCATACATCTTAAATGCATGAGTAGCAGCTGAAGTGCCTTCCACCATTTTGCAGCTAAATAGAGCTCGAGCAATCTCATATTGCTCAGTTCTAGCCTGAGAAGAGTAAAGCTCCTCAAGATGCAAAATGATGGTTCTAGCATCCATCATGTCAAGTTGCTTCTGAAGCTCCGAGGACATAGCACCCAGCATCAGACATGCTGTTGCTTCACTATCCTCTATGTATTTTCGATAAGTGCCCTTGATCTCATCAATGACATCATCTGATGGAAGGGGTGGTGGATCTTTATTCAAGACATAATGGATCTTTTCAGCTCAGATTCTCACTTGCTTGATCCAGTTAGAATAGTTGTTGCCAACCAGATTGTTATCAAAGATTGATCGTATATTAATGTTTGATGTGCTCATGATGATGACCTAGATGTGCAAAAAGAAAACTTATGAGAGTATGTCCACATATATGTATGCATTAATAAGGTCTTTAATTAATCCATTTACTCCCACTATTTCATTGCGAATAATACGCCTCACTATATAATCCGAGAAAACCCAATGGTTTTCCTAGTGGGCCAATATCCAGTCCATGATATGTAATTTGACCTTGACCGTGGTCAATAAGCCAAAATCCAAACCATTGAAAGGTAGGTATCTCTATACAAATTGTGTCTCTACACAACTATTGGATCATTAGTTTATCAACTATTGATGCATGCATATCGTATATGCATTCCCTAATCTTGCCTCTAGAACTATTAGCCTTGACTGTGGTCAACAAGCTAATGGGCTAGCTAAGATGACCCATTTAATTAGATTTGAACATATTCGATATAATGTGAGCTTTACTGTGGTCAACAACCCATACTATAAAGAACTCTGGTTCTCCTCAAATTAATGGAAGGCTTATATACCTTAGTATTTGTTTGAGGGTTTTAGTTAATTAAGTCTCATCATACATGGTTGGCATACATTGGTATGCATCCTATATCTATCACATAAATATAAGCATACAAATATGGTATAGTTATGGACTTTACTAAATTGATTTTCCCGAGCCAAGAGGGAAATCAAAAGGTCACACCTAGGTAGTATGCATGATTCAAATAAGAAAAATAATTACATTATCTTCAAGCTGTTGGATCTCCATTCGGCACATCTTACTCCTTGATAGTGGTCTCCATATCTATTTCTAATTCTAATCTAAGTAATCTAATTACATATTACAATTTGAAAAGAAATACAAACCAAAACTAAGTGGCCGGGACATGAAAGTCCTCATTGGGCCAAAACATGCATAATGCTCAATCACATTGGGCCTTGTCCATAACTATCCATCATGCCAATCATACACCCTTATATGCATTTCTAATGCATAAAGTAATGGATTACTAACTTTGTTTCAACTCTTGAAATAATCTTTTGAGTTATTTTAATAATGTGATCAAATTAGGAAACTTTTTCCATTTTGGAAACTTTCATTTTAGGAAACCTTTTTGCATGCATGTATTCTTGCCTTAATAATCGATCCAATTGATTATTAATTAATTATTAATTGATCATTTAATTAATTAATCATATTAAATAATTAAAATAATTAATTTTGGGCTTAAGACAAAGGGTAGGTCGAAACCCACCAAATCAAACCCTAAATGTGTTCACACACAAACTAGTTTTTTATCTATTGGACCATTTGGGCCTTTTTATATGAGCCAAGCCCACTCCAGCCCTTAAAACCCATTAATAAACAGCAGTTTCTAGTGCATATCCCCAAAAGGACTTAGGCAAGTCTGCTTGGCTCATCATTGATCGAACCATATCTAATAGTGTTTAATTTCTCCTTTTAGATACACAATTGTGTTGTGGTGTATATGGTGGAGTCCATTGAGATAAAATTCCATTATCTCAAAGATAATCCTGAAACTCTTGGCTTAAGTATTCTCCACCTCGATTTGATCTAAGTGTTTTAATACTCTTGCCAAATTGTTTCTCTACTTCATTTCTGAATTCTTTAAACTTTTCAAATGCTTCTGATTTATATTTCATTAGATAGATGTATCCAAACCTAGAATAATCATCTATGAAAGTAATGAAGTAGGAATAACCTCCTCCAGCATGTGTAGTCATTGGACCACATACATCTGAATGTATTAAGTCCAAAACCATTTTAGCTCGTTCTCCTTTACCAATAAAGGGAACTTTTGTCATTTTTCCCAATAAACAAGATTCGCATGTATCAAATGATTCATAATCAAATGATCCCAAATCACCTGACTTGTGTAATTTGGTCAAGCGTTTCTCATTTATATGGCCTAAATGACAATGCCATAAATATGAGGTATTTAAATTATCATGTTTCATTCTTTTGGTATCCACATTATGCACTTCTTTAATTAAATCAAGAACAAATATACCATTCTCAATTATAGCTTTTGCATAAAACATATTGTTCTTAAAAATGTAACAACACTTGTCCTTTAAAGAAATGTTATAATCGTTCAATAAATAACTGAAAGAAATAATACTCTTGGATAAAGCTGGAACATAATAACAATTATTTAATTCCAGTACTAATCCACTAGGAAGAGGAAAATGATAAGTCCCCACAACTGTTGTAGAGATGTTTTGTCCAGTAGCTGACTGCAAACATATCTCTGCCTTTCCAACTCTTCTAAAGCTTCTAAACCCCTGTAGATCATTACACAAGTGAGATCCACATCCGGTATCTAATACCGAAGATTGTTTTGAAGCAATAGAATAAGTATTAATTTCAATCATTTGAATACCTGAAGTAGAAGCATCAGCTTTCTTCTTCTCCTCGAGAGAATATAGATAGGCCTTGCAATTATGCTTCCAATGACCATCATTTCCACAATGGAAGCAAGTTCCTTTGGGATTCTCTTTCTTGGCAACCTTTTTCTTGGAGATCTCACCATTCTTTGGCTACGCCTTGGTTATCTTTTTCTTCTTCAGCTTCTTACCTTTAGCAGAAGTGACAACCATGACACTTTTTGGATCCTTCTTAAAGGATCCATCTGCTGTCTTGAGCATGTTGATTAACTCAGGAATGGTTACTTGGATCTTGTTAATGTTGAAGTTAAGCACAAAAGGTGCATAACTTAGTGCCAATGAGTACAAGATTAAATCTATGTATAGATCATTATCCATAACATAGCCAAGTCTACTCAAATGCTCAATATACCTATACATCTTCAATGCATGCGTAGCAGCTGAAGTGCCTTCCACCATTTTGAAGCTAAATAGAGCTCGAGCAATCACATATTGCTCAGTTTTAGCCTGAGAAGAATAAAGCTCCTCAAGATGCAAAATGATGGTTATAGCATCCATCATTTCATGTTTCTTCTGAAGCTCCAAGGGCATAACACCCAACATCAGACATGTTGCCGCTTCACTATCCTCCATGTATTTTCGATAAGTGCCTTTGATCTCATCAATGGCATCATCTGATGGAAGTGGTGATGGATCTTTATCCAAGACATAATGGATCTTTTTAGCTCTGAGAACAATTCTTACTTGCCTGATCTAGTCAGAATAGTTGCTGCCAACCAGCTTGTTATCCAAGATTGATCGTATATTAATGTTTGATGTGCTCATGATGATGACCTAGATGTGAAAAAGAAAACTTATAAGAGTATGTTCATATATATATGTATGCATTAATAAGGTCATTAATTAATGCATTTACACCCACTATTTCATTGCGAATTAATAGCCCTCACTATATAATCCGAGAAAACCCGATGGTTTTCCTAGTGGGCCAATATCCAATCCTTGATATGTAATTTGACCTTGACTGTGGTCAATAAGACAAACTCCATACCCTTGAAAGGTAGTATCTCTATACCAATTGTGTCTCTACACAAATATTGGATCATTAGGTTATTAACTCTTGATGCATGCATATCGTATATGCATTCCCTAATCTTGCCTCTAGAACCATTAGCCTTGACTGTGGTCAACAAGCTAATGGGCTAGCTAAGATGACCCATTTAATTAGATTTGAAGATATTCGATATAATGTGAGCTTTACTGTGGTCAACAACCCACACTATAAAGAACTCTGATTCTCCTCAAATTAATGGAAGGCTTATATACCTTAGTATTTGTTTGAGGGTTTTAGTTAATTAAGTCTCATCTTACATGGTTAGCATACATTGGTATGCTTCTTATATCTATCACATAAATATAAGCATACAAATATGGTATAGTTATTGACTTGACTACATTGATTTCCTCGAGCGAAGAGGGAAATCAAAAGGTCACACCTAGGTAGTATGCATGATTCAAACAAGACAAATAATTACATTATCTTCAAGCTTGTTGGATCTCCATCCGGCCCATCTTACTCCTTGATAGTGGTCTCCATTTCTATTTCTAATTCTAATCTAAGTAATATAATTACATATTACAATTTGAAAAGAAATACAAACCAAAACCAAGTGGCCAGGACATGAAAGTCCTCATTGGGCCAAAACATGCATAATATTCAATCTCCTTGGGCCTTGTCCATAACTATCCATCATGCCAATCATACACCCTTATATGCATTTCTAATGCATAAAGTAATGGATTACTAACTTTGTTTCAACTCTTGAAACAATATTTTGAGTTATTTTAATAATGTGATCAAATTAGGAAACTTTTTCCATTTTGGAAACTTTCATTTTAGGAAACCTTTTTGCATGCATGTGTTCTTGCCTTAATAATCAATCCAATTGATTATTAATTAATTATTATTTGATAATTTAATTAATTAATCATATTAAATAATTAAAAGAATCAATTTTGGGCTTAAGACAAAGGGTAGGCCGAAACTCACCAAATCAAACCCGAAATGTGTTCACACACAAACTAGTTTTGTGTCTATTGGACCATTTGGGCCTTTTGGAATGAGCCAAGCCCACTCCAGCCCTTATAACCCATTAAAAAACTTAATTATTGTTTATAATATTTAATTTAAATCAGCTCCTTGGGTCCACCAAGTCATTCACTAATTTAAACCATGTCCGTAAACATAATTAAGCCCATTAAGTGGTCTTAATGAATTAAAATTAATCCAATTAATTTAAGGCCCATTTTAATTAAGCCAATAAACTAAAAACACTTTAATATATCAGATTTAGAAGATTAAAAATCGTTCTAATTATGAACACACCAAGAACATACCAAGAACACACGAAGAACACTAATTTATCGAACTTTTCGACTAAACTAGTTTCCATGCAAAACTTATTTGATTTTAATTTCGTTTGATCCTATGGCTTAATATCACATATTAAACACATAAATTATCATCTAAATGATCTTATAATGGATCTATTAAAATTAATTTAGAACAGCACCTAAAATAAAAAGCTATTCACGCAAAAGCCAAAAATTCTTTTCTCAAAAGAATCGTTTTTATTTCCATTTTATATATTTGATCACACCTATATCCAGAAATCAATATTTCCCATTAATGAACAATCAAATCTGATATTTTAAAGTTCATGAAATAAATAACTCAAAAATAAAACTTATTTTGTAGAAAAATATAGAATTGTATATTCATGGCAAAACCGAGGCTCTCATACCATGTTGGAATTTTATCGATTACATGCATCTCATACATAAGAAAATTTAAAATTTTTAACCAATATATCTAATCTTGATATGAATTTACAATATGCATATTAATGCAAATAAGAAAAATCACCTTTGATTTTTGTTGTACAGTTGATTTTCCTTCGCACCGGGTTGTCGCAAATCATAGCGTCCAAAATTGAACACCTCCAATGAGTAATCCACACTAGAGAATGATAGAATGAACCAAAAATTGGTAGAAAACAAGGGCCTGGCCGAAAATCCCTTGAGCTAGAAAAGGGAAGTGGTGGCTAGGGTTTTTGGAGGAGAGAAAAACTATTTCTTTAGATTGTTCACTTAACCCTAATTTCCACATCACTTGGATTTTTATAGTTAGGTTAAAAATCCAACTTCATAATGGGATTGGGATCTTTAAAATTTCTATAGAATTATTAATTGAGCTTCTAGAATTATTTATAATTATTTGGACTCAATTAAATCCAATTTAAGCCCTTTTCACAAAAGACTATGCACAAAACCCATAAACTAGGCCTTTTGTACATATACTTGGATTTAATTACCCAAATGAATTCCAAATCCAACCAAATTAAATATGTAGGTTCCAAAACACTTATGTAACATATTTAATTTAATTTGGTCCAAGAAATAGGCATCTAAGGCCTTCTGTTTGGAGTTGGCGTGTGGCCCTTCTTTTGGAGGGCTTCTATACCAACTTCATTTCTCTGGACCTTAATAATTCCTCCAGTGGACCTATTAATTATTATATCAACCCTATAACACTTATAGTTCAATAATAATCAATTATAAAATACGTTATTTTAATTAAGTCCAATCTTACATAACATTTCTCAAAAGTTTCGCGAACAATTTTACTTGATCATAATTAATTAAACTCTTTAATTAATTATTATCTTATTCACTTCTCTATCCCCATAATAATATCAAATATTATTATCCTTGTCATTTTATCATTTTATCCTTTTTCTCTATATGTGTGTGACCTATTGGGTTCCTGTCTATGTGTGCGATATAATGTGTAATTGTGAGTTATATTCAAAACTCACATGATTTAAACTCCTTTAAATCATTTTATCAATCCCTATTTATTTTCTTGATACATCATTTTACAAGTCATGATTGGCCTCTAGCTAGGCATCATGACTACCCAAATGTCAGGAAAGTCAAGTAGTTTGACTATAGCCTTCCATAGAAATAGTTACCGTGCAATTACTCCTTTCACTACTCTTATCTCAATTAGATTCTAAGTATGGATTTCTGTCAACTCATATAAGTCTAATTATATATGTTTTATTAATTTAACCATTTTTCCCAAAATGCCCTCCATGGATCTCTATCCATCTTGGCATATTACTCTGGCCAGAGATTCTCTAAACAAGGCAATTATAGAATCATGCGAGATAACTTCCCTTATTAAATTTGGGATGGTGAATCCTTTGTCAATCACTCAACTATCTTCAAGTACGTCATGATATACCCAATCTCCTAACTATGTTCACTCCCAGTTGGAAGTAATAAATTATGGAGTCAAAATATACCACTTGTTACTTAAGATAACTTTGGTGATTACAAGTCTAAGGATACTTGCACAACCGCTATGAAGAGATTCCTCACTGACATAGATTTAATATCCATGTGGGGATTCTCTTTGCAGGTCTCCAATGAACTTGTTCTTCTAATAAGCATCCATATGTTAGCTTTGATTATCTTCCAAAATCATAGTTATGAGAACCACTATTTGAACCATTCAAGAAGCATAACATGTGCTAGTCTGTCCGAATTAATAATGTCCTATCTTGTTAATTCTATGACTAGGGATATTTAGATATTAACACATTTGCATGCAATAGACATCTCACATCATGAACACTTTCATGATTGCCTTCGCACTGTGTTTATAATATCTAGGACTTTATTTATTAATTTAAGATTTACAAACTCATGTATTTAAACATAGCATTAATAAATGAATGATGCCTTTTATTGAGAATATAAATTCATACATATGAAAAACATCCCTATTACATGGGCTCTAGGGCATACTCTCTAACACTTATAACCTGATTGCCCCCTATAATGGTGTGTGTTGATAGTCTCGCTCCATAAAGGATTTCTTTTTATAGGTTTGCATGATTTACACCTCTTGAGGATCTTATCATTGAGCAAGATAGTCGTCACTTTGTTATTGCTTTCAAAATGGCATGTGCAGATGACCTCATTTCTTGAGATATTCTCCTTGCATGATTTTTCTTGTAGGGATTCTATTTTGATCTGATTACCTAAGACTATCTCTCAATCAACTTTGACGTGTGGAGTCTGTTCACATTTTTCTTGCAAAAAATTATTCATGTGAGTATGTGCAGAAAACAATGTATACACAATATATATGCAAAGTTTAAGTATGAGTGTATAATCATGTATGTGAATTATGTGCGATGAGTGCCATATGTGTGATGTGTGCCAAAAGTTGCTTGCCAAAAAGCATCTAAAATTTAAAATGATTGTAACTTATCAAATGCTTTGAACTTGAATCTTATTCATCATTGAATAAGCTGAATGGGCCACTTTCTTAACTAGTTTAATCTTAATAAGGGAAATTAAATGGTCACTCTTAATGAGGGAGCAGGAGAATAGGCATGTTAATATCAAGGCCTACAAAACCAACACACAAGCACCTTGCATACCGAGTAATTTATGTGTTTGTGTGCTAAAGGCTAAAATAGAATCTTTGTCTTTTGAAAAGAAAAATCTAAGCTAAAAAAACATTGTATGCCTCTTTTTATGTACCAAAACTTATTAGAAGATCATCTTTGCTAGGTTGGATAAAACCGAACCCATAATTAGGAGGTTTTACAAAGGTTGTATTATTAGCCTTGGGTGAATGGCTATCAAAGAAGGGTCAAGTTGCTAGAGGAAAATTACCAATATGCTTTCGTAATTGGTTGAAAGATTATTCTCTACCTATTTTTCCACTATCAAGGCTTTTTTGGATTTAACTCTTGTGATTAATTCACTAGGGATTCTTTGAGAGATAATGGCTCAAAGTCTCCCTTTCCCTTTTTGCTTTTTGTTTTTATATTGTTTTGATGTTGACTTCTAGGGTTTTCCATTTCCTTCTTCTTTCTTTTTTCTTTTTCTTATTTTTCTCTTTTTTCTCTTCTTTCTTCTTTTTTCCTTTTTTTCAGGGTTTTGCTTTTTTTTTTCTTTCTTTTTGGTAGGTTTATTTGATCCAATAACCTCAAATCTTTATGAACAAAAATTATACCAAGATTGGCAAAGATTAATCTTCCCTATTCTAAATATGAGAAATTGTCTTTTCCATCGTGGTCACCTTCTTAAGGAAAGCCAAAATTATTCTTATTTAAGGGGTTATTTCAATATATGTAACAATAAAATGAGCACACCTTCAGCATGCTTGAAATAAAGGCTCAAAGGGCAGATAAACAATTATGAAATCTCGATAGGAAAAGAGTCATTTAAAAGGTTATATAAAGAAGGGCAGCTTGAATCATTTTTTAGGTTCTGTCTCACCCCCAGGGTTGCTTTGATGGATAATTAGAAAGGTTTTAGTGCTCTTATTGATTTTTACTCAATCCCCTCATTTGCAAATAATTTTTTCCTTTATTTTGCAAATCAGTTTAAGGTGCTCAAATTTTTGAAATTGCATGATATAACAAAGGTTTTTATGTAATTTAGTAGATAGAGATAAAGCTTGCCTTCCTTCTATTTAGCTCATGTTTGAATGAAAGAGAAATTTCTCAGAATTGAGATCAAACCCATTTGTAGTTGAGAATAACTGGGATGAAGTAAAATTTCAAATTGAAAGTAAATTAATGAGAAGCACTTATGTCAAAACTTTAAACATTGCTTGGCAAGATAAACTAAATTTAATGCACAAATTACTAAAATAAGAATGCTTCCTATATTTGTGAAAAAGGGATAGCTCCATGGTAGTCGTTATCATTTTAAATGCATCAGGAAGACAATGGTCCTCGAGTCTGCATTAGAAGAAGAGGGACGATCCTTGAGTCTGAAACTAACAAAAAATGATTGTATCAAAATCTTGGGATATAACCTGATAAGGTAAATTATGCTTGAGGCCCAAGCTATTTTAATAGGGGTACTCCCTAAGATTGACAAAACGATGGTGCTGCAATAGTCATTGTAAATATGTTGGGGAGGCAGTAACCCTTGAATCATTTATAAGAAAAGAACAATGCACTAGCTATGTTTGAATGCATCAGGGAAGTGATGATCCACCAACATATAAATTAAAATAAAAGTATGTCAAAAACCTAGGCATACTTTGATAAAGTAAATTTAGCTAGAAATACTTATTGAAACTAGGAAAAGGATGAAGCCATGGCTATGTCAAATGCTCCAAATAGGTGATGATCCTTAGACCTATAAAGGAAAATTGTGTCAAAGTTTTAGCAAGATAAACAAGTTAGGAATACCCCTTAAAATTGGCAAAATAACAATGCTATAATAGCCATTGTATCGATGTGAGAAATACTCGAATCTCCAGGCCTTGTGCATGAAGGCTCGGGTGAACTATTAAGGTAAAGGTAGTGGACCTGACCTCCACTTTACCTATAGAGTTATGCATACAAAATAATACACAAAAGATTGTGCACAATGTCTATAAAAATGCATGCAAGCATGCAAAAATGTATGCATGAAATGCATTTGTAACACCTAGATTCTATTATCCTAAACATATTATTGTGCCATACAACTTTAATCACATAATACTAAGTTATTATTCCATTAAGCAAGCATTAATCATACTATCACTTTAATAGGCTAGTCAACAAGCATTGTGTTTAGGTGTTACTATAATTATTCACATTCTTAAGCACACTATACTTGTTTCTAGCACTTTTCATTACTATATTTCATATGCATATTCATGTTTAAATTGTTCATCACATGCCATATATTATATCCATACTAGGTATTACTATCATTATTTTTGTATTCATCTCTATGTATAGCATCATGCATATCATGTTATGTATGAGTTGTCCTAACTCCTATGTGCATGCACTTACTAATCATTTTTCATAGTGAATCTATTAAAAGATTAGCCTTCTATAACATATACAACTTTATATATATCCTATTTATAATATTACAAGCTTATACAAAATACTAATAAAAAATGTCCTACATCACTTCATAATGGATATGTGTTGGCCTTTCCTGATGCAGAGAGCGTGCCTGAGCAAAAATCTCACCTATTGAACTTACACGGATAAAATAACCCATGCTAACCTATAAAGCTTATTAGGGAAAACAATTTATGCTAGACGACCACTCACGACAATCATCAACAAACATTCCTTATGTATCACAAAATGTAAATATAACTCAACAATTAAGATAGTATAGCAACACTATAAAAAGCAATATATATAACAAAATTCAACAATTAAATCCATATTCATGAATTATGTGGTTAATTTATAACAACCAAACATTTAAGCTTATAATTCAAGTATTAAAAGTTATAGACATAATAGCTTAACATTAGGATCTCAATGATAATACAATATTAATACTATAGACATAATAAAGCATATAATCATTAATACAATAAAGCACAACAAGAATAAACCATGTGGTTTCTTGATATAATATGTACATTTATACTGTCAAGACAATTATTGTAATTGGAGCCAATCATATGCTTCATCAATAACATTTAAGTAATTATGCTTGAGATATAATCTTTGAATTTAACATCAATCATATAATCCAACAAACACATCCGAGCATTCATGCTTTGCATTTAAATACTATAATAATCTTTATAACCTAACTTTAGCCTCCCTAAGTTCTAAGAGTGGATAATGGGAACGGTTGATACCAGTAGGTATCAAATATATGAATACTCGTAGGTATTAATTTGGTAGATCAAAATATGATCGAAAGGTAGTTCCAAACGGGAATGATGGTAGATCTAAATGGGGCCATATGATAGCAGTTGTAACTCAATCCCTATAGGCACCTATCTATCCATAATTAAACTCTATTTGCAGGCATTAATAGTGTTTGCATACATTTCAATTAACCTTTCATGCTTGAGCTTTATTATGTAGTCTTACACATATATTATCATATACGAAGATACACAATCTCATATTTATATGCATGTATAATCAATCTCAAGTATCAAAAAAAATATTTTTAATTACATTATACTGTATTCATTTACCTTCACATGTTAACCTATAAACATAAACATATAAGAATATTCATATCCATTCAAATAAGCTAAAATCCATATGCTTGTTCATGGGCTTGCTGCATAGTATGTTTCCTTAATTCACATATACATATAACTTTTATTTATGGTCTTATCATACCTTTTAGTCATCTATACATATATCATGTTTACACTTTTACCATATAATCTTACATAATTACTTATATACATGGACATCCAAACCAAACATCAACATAAGTAACTGTGATTGTAATATTATAACTATTTGCCTTCATATGATAATACATAATTGTAAGTGCATATGCATAGGCATGTAAGCATAGTCATGTAATCATAATCGTGCAAGCCAAAAATATGTTATTCTAGTTTAGTAATAAATTTCATGTTTGATATATATATATATATGTGTGTGTGTGTGTGTGTGCATGTGTGTGTGTATCATGCTACTTAAAATCCTTATATGCATAGCTTTAAATTATATTATTATCATACCTCTACGTACATATCACGTTGCATAATATCTCTTCTTAATTAAATAGTCCAAATATCTCCAAATTCATATAATTATGGAACATGTAGCATCCTTAGTTTCATAATAAAGTTGTTCTAAGATCATATAAATACTTGTAGTAATATTTATTAATCAAAGAATTAGGTTTAACAAAAATAGGGTATGAAGATTTCCATCACTATTTTGCATCTCAATTTTTCCCTAATAAAAGGCTAAAACAACTCAAGTAGTCTTCTAAACTTATGTCTCTAGTTTCTCATGTTTTAATTACCACTCTATTTAGATATATAAACTATGAGTTATGACCCAAAGAATACGGACTATTCAAGAGTACAATTTTTTTGAAAATAGTTCCTGTGACAACTTTGATAAACTCATCAAGTAAAATAGGTACATAATTAACCTAACATTTATTCATTAGAATTATACTCTTATATGTCAAGTTTAACTATAATTTTTTCTTATAGCATTTAGACCTTTTTATTATAAGTTATATCTAGAATACTACAACCTGTTCATTAACACTAGATAGCAATTCACAATACCAAAACAAGATTTTTTTACAAATTAGAAAAATTGTAAAAGAAAATGGGTAAAGAATTAAGCCAACATTCCTTCACTACAATTGTGCTTCTATGAGTTTGTTTATTTGGAATTTTTCCTCATAGGATTTAGACTTCTCTATAAAAAATTATAGCAAAAATACAATAACTTGCTCCTTACAACAAGACATCAGCTCACTACGAATTTGAAGTAATATCAAGGACATTTAGAAGTAGAATTAAAAATAGGTTCCTTCTAAAAAATTATAGGTCTATGTCCTATGTGTAATTAACAATTGGAATTATCCAAATTAGAGTTATAAAATGTGAGATATTCACAAAATACATAAATTGCTTAAAGAAGAACAAACACAATTTCAACAATTAGACAATCTTTCTTTCACTCACCTTAATTCCATGAGCACCTTTATCCTTATGAAAAACCTAACCAAAAAATAAACTCATTTAACATGAAAACATACTTATAAATACACATGCAAGGTATAGTTGCTTCAAGAATCTCTCACTTTGGCCGAATTTCACCACAAGCAACCTTTACTCCTTAATCACTTCTTTTCCTTTCTTCTTCCTAACTTCCTTTTCTACAACAATATACATTCAAAAATTTCTAGAATTTATTCCTCAATTAAGATCTTTAATCCCGTGAAGAAGATGAATAAAATGAGAAGTGGAAAAAATACTTTTACTTTAATAACTTTAACTTAAAAACCCTTGCATTAACAATTCAAAAGAGAAGTTTCAGAAGGAGATTTGCGAGAGAGAGAGCTTGAGTTTTTGAGAGAGAGATCAAGAACATGCAAAAATCCAATTTCCTCTAGTCTTTGTCATCATTCTCTTATCAAATACCAATCACCAACTTTCTTTGTCCTTCATGCAAAGAAACTAGAGTTTTAAAGGGAGTAAAAGTCTTTTTTGATCCTTCAACTAATTGCATGTCATATAATAATCCCAACTTGTTTCTCCTCTTTTAAAATTGACTTCTCATGTATTTTCTTTAAATAATGACTCCCAACTTATTTTCTTTGCTTTAATTATACCTTTAAATATTTTCATGCCACTTAATTCACATTCAAATCATAAAATAAAATAAAATCATCACTTGTCCCTTAACTCTAATATGAAATTCACATATTTGATTTAGTCTTAATCAAATATAATCTCACTAAATTATGCATTTTCAACTAGGGTCAAAGTTGGGGTCTTGCAACATTGGCCTATACCATAGGTGATTAGGGGATCCTATTTTGAATACAAGGTGGCTGATGATCAACGTGCATTTTTCTTAATGGTCCTGGTCTCTAGGAAAGCTTCTCTTATTATTTACCTTAGTTTTTTTGCTTTTTCTTCTTTTTAAACTCTTTCATTATCTTAGGGGAAACAATCTATCTTATCCCGACCAAGGATAATCTACCCTTTTTGTAAACCGTGCTTAACATCTGATGCCCCCAAGCACTTGGAAATGGTGAAAGAAGTCTTTGTCATATGAGGCACCCCATCACTGCCTTGAAATTAAGCCCACTTTAACATATGTCTCTATGCATGCCATAGGTTTCTATTAATGGGTTAACTATATCCTTATGGCCAACTTATGCATACATCCCTATTTGCATGCATCTGGTGCTAATAACAATGGTTATGACCATACATGTAATATAATAACATAAACCTTGATTTAATCTTAGAGGGTGACATTTTGTGTGTATCTAATTCTTGTTGTAAGTCAACCCTTATAGGTTCTCTTGGAATTTTGAATAGGTTGGTTTAGGAAAGTCGAGCTTGACATTTAGGCTTGCTTTTTAGGTGAATGTGCTTTCTATTTAAGTTTATTGCTCGAAAAAGATAGGAATAGGATGCTATAATGTTATTGTCATCTCATATAGTGCCTTTATAGGTTTAGGTAAAGATTTAATTGCTTTTATTTTTTCCTTTCAAGACTCACCTTAGGAGCTAAAGGATGCACTCAAAGTTTCTCTATCCCCGAGATTAATAGAATGATGTTTACTGAATTAATGTCTTAGAGATAGGCTATAATTATTGTTATGCATGATACAATAAAATAAGACATTATATATATATAAAAAGCTCATATAAATAACATGACTGAAGAAACATATACATTGTTTAAAGATATATTTACATTGTTAAAAAGATAGCTTATATTACATCTTTTCCATACTGTAAGTATAAATTGCAAAAATTTCTTTAATGTCTCAGGCCCTTCCTTATTTGAATGGTGCCCTAAAGGCTTATGATGATGTGAATCTTGTAAAGAAAGCTTTGATTCTCCCCTTTCGAGATCGATGGTTGCTGGGTGTCAACCAAACTCTAAATAAGATCTTTTAGAACAATCCATTTTAAGTCTTACATGTTGGTGGTAAGCAAATACCAATTAATTTTATGACCAAGTTTCCCTTGGCTCATGGTCAGCTTTGTTGGTAATGGTTGCAACTTCCCTTGCCTACTAAGAAGAGTGAGGTACAAAGATAGTGGTTTACCTATGATGGTATAATGGTTTCCCTTTATTTTTATGGCTGAAACTCCTATAATCCCATCATTGCCCTTATCTGAGTCTCCATTCCCATGCTTATTTCTAGGATTACTTATTTCTGTGCTCGTAACATGAGCCTTCTCTTCTAAATATACTCTCTCAGCTTTATTAGCAATGTTCTTGAGAGATTTCCAATCTTTTAAGCCTTTCATTTTTAGCCCATCTCTCAGATAGTGACTGCCATTTTGAATGAACAACTTGATCTAATCAACAGTCTTTGGTTTTTACTTTATTACAATTACCCTATTCATCAATCTAGTAAGGTTCTCATTAAAGGTTTTGTCTAGTTTCTGATGTTCCAACTCTAGATCTTTTAGGGTCACTTCCAGTCTTGTGCTACAATTATACTAATTCAAAAATTCATCCATTAACATATCCCAATCCTCTTGGATTCTATTATCTAATCCCTGGTACCAATCAATGTCAAAACCTGTTAGACTAGGGTAAAAGTGCTCAATCTTTTGCTTCTTAGTTAAGGTCATCCCCTTCATGACAAATGTGTATATATGTGCAGAAGGGTCAGAGATACCATCAAGGCATCTTAAATCGCTGAGGGAGCATGTCTTCATTGTCCAAATCCCTATCTTTTGGGCTAATTCCTTTACCTGCTGACAAAACCCAAGCTAAAGCCTCTATCTTTTATTCCATATTTTTCAAAATTGGGTCTTCTACTCTAGATACCTTACTTTATATAACCTAATTCACCGTGAGCTTCTTTTCTCTATAAAGATGAAATCAACTTTAGGAAAATACCCTACACAGGGTTGATCCCTAAATGTGATGGCTAAAAAGGTGTACAATAGAAGTTATGGCAGAGGTGCATCTAACATTGGCTTGCTCTTCATATGTAAAGAGAAGTACTAAAGGCTGCTGTCCAGTAGGATATACTAAAGTTGACATTATCTCATTTAACACGGCCCTCATCCTTTTTTTTTTCAAATTCGTCAAGTCTCATATCCAACTCTTGATTATTAAAAGGTCCTATCTATAATGGATCTGCCATGGCTATAGCTGATGGAATAGTAAATGGCATATATATGATGATCACGCAGCAGAAAAATAATAAAATTGATCATACATACCATGCAATCCATAAACAAGAATAAAAAAATATGCAATTTTAGGGTTTTGAAACTTACAATCTTAGATGCACTTTAAATCTTGATTTTGATGATGACCAACAAATAGGATGAACTTATATGCTTTAGGTCTTGATCACCAATGCCAAAGAAATAACCTTTTGTTAGAGAGTATGCCCTAGAGCCCATGTAATAGGGATGTTTTTCATATGTATGAAATTTATATTCTTAATAAAAGGCATCATTCATTTATTAATGCTGTGTTTGAATACATGAGTTTGTAAATCTTAAATTAATAAATGAAGTCCTAGATATTATAAACACAGTGCAAAAGCAATCATGAAAGTGTTCATGATGTGAGATGTCTATCGCATGCAAATGTGTTAATATCTAAATATCCCTAGTCATAGAATTAACAAGATAGGACATTGTTAATTCGGACAGACTAGCACATGTTATGCTTCTTGAATGGTTCAAGCAATGGTTCTCATAATTGTGATTATGGATGATAATCAATGCTAACATGTGGATGCTTGTTAGAGGAACAAGTTCATTGGAGACCTGCAAAGAGAATCCTCATATGGATATTAAATCTATGTCAGTGAGGAATCTCTTCATAGCGGTTGTGCAAGTATCCTTAGACTTGAGATCACCAAAGGTATCTTAAGTAGCAAGTGGTATACTTTGACTCCATAACTGATTACTTCCAACTGGGAGTGAACATAGTTAGGAGATTGGGTATATCATGACCTACTTGAAGATAGTTGAGTGATTGATAAAGGATTCACCATCCCAGATTTAACAAGGGAAGTTATCTCGCATGATTCTATAATTACCTTGTTCAGTGAATCTCTGGCCAGAGTAATATGCCGAGATGGATGAAGATCCATGAAGGGCATTTTAGGAACAATGGTTAAATTAATAGAACATACATAATTAGATTTATATGAGTTGACAGAAATCCATACTCAGAATCTAATTGAGATAAGAGTGGTGAAAGGAGTAATTGTACGGTAACTGTTTCTATGGAAGGGTACAGTCAAACCACATGACTTTCCTGACATTTGGGTAGTCATGATGCCTAGCTAGAGGCCAATCATGACTTGTATAATGATGTATCAAAATATCAATAGAGATTGATAAATTGATTTAAAGGAGTTTAAATCATGTGAGTTTTGAATAGAACTCACGATTACATATTATACTGCCAATATGGACAGGAACCCAATAGGTCACACACATATAGAGAAAAGGGTAAAATGGTAAAATGACAAGGATAATAATATTTGATATTATTATAAAGGTAGAGAGGAGAATATGATAATAATTAATTAAAGAGTTTAATTAATTATGATCAAATAAAATTGTCCGCGGAACTTTTGAGAAATGTTCTGTAAATTGGACCTAAATGAAATAATGTATTTCATGATTAATTATTATTATCTTATAAGTGTTATAAGACTACTATAAGTGTTATAGGACTGATATAATAATTAATAGGACCATTGGAGAAATTATAGAGGGCCAAAGGAATGAAGAAGTTGGAGGAAGCCCTCCAGAAGAGGGCTACACGCCAACTCCATACAGAAGGGCTTAGAGGGCTTTTTCTTGGACCAAATTAATTTATATATGTTACATAAGTGTTATGGAACTCACATATTTAATTTGGTTGGATTTGGAATCCATTTGGGTATTTAAATCCAATTAGATGCACAAAGGGCCTAGTTTGTGGATTTTGTGCATGGTCTTTTATGAAAAGATTTAATTTGGATTTAATTAAGCCCAAATGATTATAATTAATTCCAGAAGCCCAATTAATAATTCTCCAGCAATTTTAAAGAGCCCAATCTCATTAAGGAGTTGGAATTTTAACCTAACTATAAAAGGCCAACTAATGAGAATTAGGGTTATGTGATTAAAACAAAAGGAAAGTCTTTTTCTCTTAATTCTCTCTCCACTTTTGCGCCACTTCCCAAGCTAGCTCTTGGGAATTTCGGCCAGCCCTAGTTGAACACCAATTTGTTGGTTCAATTTACCCCTCTCTAGTGTGGATTACTCATTGGAGGTGTTCGATTTTGGACACTGTGGTTTGCGACAACCCGGTGCGAAGTAAAATCAACTGTTCAACAAAAATCAAAGGTGATTTTTCTTATTCTCATATAGTTATATTGTGTATTCATGGCAAGATCAGATCATATGGTTAAAAATTTTAAAATTCCGCTCATGTATATGATGCATGTAACCATAAAATCCAACACCTTTACACCACTCCTCTCTATGTTCACACACACAATTGCAATGAAGGCTTAAAATTGAAAGTGCTAGCTCTATGTGTAAATAATTGGCAATGGTAATGGATTGAAGCGACAAGATCTGATCTTGTTCTTCCTTTAGGTTGTTGTTACTACCCAATAACACAAGAGAACAAGAAAGAATCCTTTCCCCTTGTGTGTTTCGGCCAAGAATATGAGAGAGAGAAAATCATGCCCCTAAGGTTTTATTTCTTTAGTTCACAAATATATATCATTTTGTTTTGGTAAGTGTTAATTCTGAAATTTACTACCTAAAGATAGTAAATTCAGCCTCCATCACTTTCTAAAATCAAGTGACATATATTAATTCAAACTTTTTTAAATTTTAAATTCAAATTAATTTGAAATAAACATAAGACATTTAATCAAAATCATCACTTAATTAAGATATATACATGTTCCGAAATTCACATTGAATTTATCTTTGAATTTCGGCCAATATCTCTCCTATTTAAGTGTTTTATTTTGATTCAAATGCTATTAGGCTTTAATACTCAATTAACTTAATTAATCCAAGATAATTAATTAATTGAAATTAATCCTTGTGGGCCAAATTTATCTCTCTCATGGACCAAGGTCCAATAGCAATTTTAATACCCATTACATACAATAATTTTACTTTAAATAAAAGCCCAAATTAATGCCCAATCTTCTATTTAAATATTTTAAGCCCAATGTTTTGTGTGGAATCCTATAGGTTTATTTAATATTGGCAATGAATTAATAAATTAATCTAAAGGCTATATATATTCTCTAGCAAGATATTATAGCATTCTAAATTAAATGAAAATGCAAATGGTATTTAGTGACCTAATGCAATTTTGCATAGTCCCTTACTCTTAACTATCAGAATTAATATAACATATGGAATTAGTAATCCTTATATATATTAATTCCTTTCTTGATATTCCAGTGACACTGAACTCTCAGATAAATAATGATTACTCATTATTTCATCTCGGTATGGCCATACACTTCTCAGTTCACTGATCAAGTGGCCAATGATATTTTCTCTCTTATTGAGAGGGGTAATCCCTTCACTTCTCTCATGCTCTCTAACATGAATCAATGCATACCCAAGCATACCTATACTTGTCACCCTGTTACGAGCACATTAGGTGTATGTCAAAGTACACAGTAATTCATAAAGAGTTTTATAGAGATTTTAGGTCTAAGAACTCCGATGCAAAACTTGCACATGAGAAACACTTATTACTTATACCATGTAGTGTTCTCATGAACGGATCGAATCCGAATACCATGTTTTAAACATGTATCCATGATCTCTGATTGACACTCTTGTCCTTATGATCCATAAGACATAACTCAATTTATCAGAGAGAGCATACTAGTCTTAATTTATTTGTTATTCCCATAACAATGACTGACTAGGGATATTTAGAATTAAGTCTCATTTGTATCAAGGTATTACAATCATGTGCCTCACACATGATAACTTAAACTGAAACAACTTTCTTGGATAGTTCTATCAATTGATATGCACAGGAATATAATAGATCAAACAAATGCCTCATTTATTAAATTAAATGCTTTATAACAATGTATTGGGGCTAGGGCTTACACTAACAATTTCCCACTAGCACTAATCCCAATTGGGTATAGCCCTAAGACTGAATGCTCTTAAATGAGCTTCGTCCAAATTTGGACGTAACTGTTTCATCAAAGGATCTGCTACATTGTCTTCACTTGCTATCTTGCTAACCTTGACGTCCCCACGATCAATGATCTCTCTGATTAGGTGGTACCTTTTGAGTATGTGTTTGGATTTCTGGTGTGACTGGGGCTCCTTGGCCTGTGCGATGGCCCTGTTGTTGTCACAAAATATTTCTAATCAATCTAAGATACTTGGGACCACTCCTAATCCAGAAATGAAATTTCTAATCCAAATAGTCTCTTTTGCAGCCTCACTCGCTGCAATATACTCAGATTCTGTAGTTGAGTCGATAACAGTCTCTTACTTCGAGCTTCTCCAGCTAACAACACCACTATTCAAAACAAAAACAAATCCATATTGCGATCTTGAATCCTGAGTGCTGGTCTGAAAAGCAGCATTGGCATAACCTTGTATGATGAGCTCTTCTTGACCACCATACACCAAGAAGTGATCCTTAGTCCTTCGCAAGAACTTTAGAATCCCTTTTATAGCAGACCAGTGCTTCTCACCAGGGTCTTGATGAAACCGATTGGTTATACTTAGTGCACGAGCAACATCCAATCTAGTATATAACATACCGTATATGATAGAACACTGTTCTTTAGTCAATAGAACTCCCAAAGCAACATCAATAGCAGATGTATATGAGATTCTACTCATATTGTCCCTCTCCTCTTTAGTTTTAGGACACTGTTCTTTAGTCAAAAGAACTCCCAAAGCCAAAGGTATTTACCCTTTCTTTGAGTCTCCCATACTAAAATGCTTTAGTACTTTGTCTATGTACTTTTCTTGACTTAGTCCCAAAAGCCGATTCGATCTATCTCTATAGATCCGAATGCCAAGTATTATCTTGGCTTCACCTAAGTCTTTCATTGAAAAGCACTTCCCTAACCATTGCTTAACCTTTTGCAATGTTGGAATGTCATTCCCAATGAGAAGGATGTCGTCCATATATAGGACCAGAAATACTATTATGCTCCCACTAACCTTCTTGTACACATAAGGCTTTATCTTCATTCTTGATGAAGTCAAATTCTTTGACTGCCTCATCAAAATGAAGATTCCAACTTCGGGATGCTTGCTTTAATCCATAAATATATTTTTAAAGCTTTTAAACCTTTTTAGGATGCTTGGGGTAGACAAAACCCTTAGGCTGTGTCATATACACATCCTCAAGTAAATTTCTGTTGAGGAAAGCAGTTTTGACATCCATTTGCCATATCTCATAATCATGATATGTAGCTATGGCAAGCAAGATCCTAATGCACTTGAGCATGACTACAGGCGAAAAGGTCTCATCATAGTCTATATCATGAGTTTGCTGAAAACCTTTTACTACTAGTCTACCTTTGTAGGTCTTATCAACTTTGAGTTTAAATAGCCACCTGCATTCAATTACCTTAGCACCTTCCGATGGATCAACCAAGGTCCAAACCTAGTTATCGTACGTTAATTGCATCTCCGATTTCATGGCTTCAAGCCAATTTTTTGAGTCTGGGCTCTCAATAGCTTCTCGATAGGTAGTAGGATCCTCACGATCTACTAACTCAATAGTGTCACTATCAGTGATTAGAAATTCGTATCTCTCAATCTCTTGATGTACCCTATCGAACCTTCTAGGTTCTTGTGTAATGGGTTCTTGTTCCATAACTGGTTGTGAACTTGATCCCATTTCCAACTCATCCTTTATAGGAGTTTGTTGCATTTGAATTTCTTCAAGTTCTACTTTATTCCCACTGTCTTTCTTGAGAAGGAACTCCTTTTTCGTGAAAAAAGCCTTACGAGTAACAAATACTTTGTTCTCGGCTTGTGAGTAAAAGTAGTATCCCTTTGTTTCTTTTGGATAACCCACAAACAAGAAGATAGTGGATTTGGACTCTAGTTTATCAGATGTTAATTTCTTAACATGTGCTTCACAGCCCCAAATCCAGAGAAATGACATGTTGGGTTCTTTCCCAGTCCATACTTCATATGGTGTCTTCTCAACTGCTTTAGTTGGAGTACGATTTAGTAGAAATGCAGCAGTTTCTAATGTATAACCCCAAAAAGAGACATGAAGATTTTCTTGACTCATCATTGATCGAACCATGTCCAATAGAGTTTGATTTCTCCTTTCGGATACACCATTCCATTATGGTGTTCCAGGAGGAGTGAGCTATGAAATAATACCACACTCCTTCAGATGACTGTCAAACTCTTGGCTTAAGTATTCGCCACCTCGATCTGATCGAATGGGTTTTATACTTTTGCCAAGTTATTTCTCTACTTCGTTCTTAAACTCTTTGAATTTCTCAAAAGTTTTAGACTTGTACTTCATTAGATAGACGTAGCCATATTTACTGAAGTCATATGTGAATGTCACGAAGTAGCTAAAACCACCTCTAGCTTGTGTACTTAATGGTCCAAATACATCGGTATGTATTAGCTCTAATAAGTCATTAGTCCTCTCACCTTTTTTGCTAAAAGGACTCTTTGTCATTTTTCCATGCAAACATGGCTCGCATGTGTCATAAGATTCTAAGTCGAACGACCTAAGCACTCCAGATTTGTGGAGTCGTGAAATGCATTTTTCGTTTGCATGCCCTAAATGACAATGCCAAAAGTAAGTAGGGTTCAATTTGTTTGATTTAACCCTCTTCATATTAATGTTGTATATGGACTCTTTGTTTTGTAGATCAAGGATATAAAGGCCATTTTGCAACATGGCATTGCCATATGAAATGCCTTAGTGACGAATATGAACATTGCCATTATTAATAACAAAATCAAATCCATCCAAATCCAAACAAGAAACTTAAATAACGTTTCTGCTTATAGCAGGCACATAATAACAATTTTTCAAATCTAAGAAAAGTTCAGAAGGTAAAGTGAGTTGATAGTCGCCTATCTCTATGGCAGCAACTCGTGCTCCATTCCCCACAAGGAGGTCCACTTCATTCTTCCCAAGTAACTGCCTATTTCTTAGCCCCTGCACATTTGAACAAATGTGAGAACCATAGCCGGTATCCAATACCCAAGTGGTAGAAATAGAAAGGTTAATTTCAACAACAAAAATACCAGAACTAGATGCCTTGGCTCCATTCTTCTTTTGTTCTTCCTTGAAGAGAGCATAATTCTTCCTCCAATGCCCTATCTTATTGCAATGAAAGCATGTGTTCTCGCTCTCTTTGAGCTTTTGCGCCTTGGGCTTGGGTTGGGCCTGAGGTGCACTCCTATTTGACTTGAGCTGAGCCAGGTCATACTTGGGTTTTGCCTTTCCCTTTCCCTTTACCTTAGCGGGTCCCTTCTTAATGCCCCCTTGAACCATAAGTACGGGATTAGTCTTTTGAATGTTCTCTTCATCATTCTTAAGCATCCCATGAAGCTCTGTGACTATCTTGTTCATTACATGCACGTTATAATTCATGACAAATGGATCATAATCATCAGTTAATGAACCTAAGATCAAGTCAGTGGCCAATTCCTTCGGGACTTGTTCCTCAAGCTTCTCAAGAGTATCGAGATACCCTTTCATCTTGAGTACATAGGTACTAACAGGAGTACCCACAACCATCTTACAAGAAATTAAGGCCATTGTTGTCACAAACCTCGCGTGACGAGCTTGCTCTTGGAACATCTCCTTGAGTTACACCATGATCACATAAGCCTCTTGGTCTATGAATTGCTTTTGCAAGTCAGGCACCATAGTGGATAGCATTAGATAGGTCACATCATTGGAGTCGCTCTTCTTGGTCTTAAAAGTTTCCTTTTGAACCGCAGAGGCATTCCTAGCAGGTTTTTCGGGCAAGGGTGCATCCAAAACATACGACTTCTTCTCTTGCTTAAGAACTATTCTTAAGTTTCGAGACCAGTCTATGAAATTGGTGCCATTCAGTTTGTCCTTTACCAAGACTGATCGCAATGAAAAGTTGTTGTTTGAAGAAGCCATTTTCAATCTACAATAAAAACTTTTAGCAAGATTAAATGAGGTCTTATTTATAATCCCACAAATTGAATTAATATCCCTTTATATAATTTGTGTTAGTGATTTTAATGTGGGCCAAGATCCACTTTTCACAACAACTTTTTATTCAAGATGAGCTTGTACACCTAACAAGTTAAGTTACTTAGGTAGGAAAACTCCAATAATGTCTCATACATAACTCTTGGATGAAATGGGCTAACATCTTAAGATGTTATAACACAAACCCATTTATTAGTTGCCTAGGTCTGGGCATCCCTTTTTCATGTTAAGTACAACCTACATTCACAACCCATACCTCACAAAGTAATCGGGCACATCTAGGACTCCTAGTCTACGTGACCGATGATCGATGCCTTGACATGTTTCGAATTAGGAAGGCAACTTGTGACTTACTATATTAGGGATTCATTTTATTATGGCTTACATAGCATACGCTTTGTCATCCATTTATAGCATGCATATATATATAATTACATAAAGTAAAGCATGACAAACATGGGCCCAAAAACCTATAACTAGATTCTATACTATTACAAACGAATCTTCAAGTTGGGCTTCTCTACTCTAGTGGGCTTCGTCTTGATTTATAAAGTCTTCAAATAAATTCTATTCTAAGAAATAAATGAAATTTTACAATAATACATGATGGCACACAGGCCATATTTAATTACAAAAACCCAGGGCCCATGAATGCACCATGCATATCCATTCATCACACAAAAAATGAAAATAAATATACATAACATTCATGGATAAAACAAAGTCCAATTTTTAATTAATTTAGCCAAGCCCATTAATGAAAATTATTTACTTGAATTTTTAAGAGAAGACCTCATGATGGGTCTGGGCCGAAGCCCAATGGACTAAATCCTCTTATTGAATAAGTTCTCTTGAAAGCCCAAAACATAAACTAGTTAGATTTGTGTCATAAATCAACTCTAGTATAATTTCCAATTTTGCCATTTTTAATTTTATTTCATATAGCCCATAAACATTAAAAATACATATAATATGTACCAACATGAATTAAAACATAAAATCATGAAGAACATATATCATACACGGCATTCATACAAAAACAAACAAACAACAATGAAGCTAGTTGTTTAATGCTCATATAATGCCATAAAAATGCACTAACACTTAAAATAATTTTATGAGTCATTTAATAATTTAAATAATGCCATAAATATTGAGTTAATGTTCTGTACTGATCTGATCTAAATGTGTTTTGGCCATTTTAATCGAAACAAAACAAACAATGTCGATTAAACATGCAACAAACACAAACTAATCATAGTTTTAAGTGATTTTAAACTTAATCAATTAAATTGTCATGGACTAGAATTAAAACCAATTTTAAAATATGTCTAGACATGATATTAATCTTTAAAAATCACTTACAAACATTCCAATATCATTTTTACATTTAATTTTGAAAACTAGTTGTTAAACAAACACTTATCATGCCAACTAGCACCTAGTTTCAATATTAACATGTACCATCAGGTATTTATAATTAAATCCGACCATGAACAGATATAAGAACATCTTAGGAAATTATATTAACATGTCATAATAATTATAATACCTATCTACTCATTTAAAATCATTTTTAGACCAAAACAATGTAGAAAACTCAAAACAGAAAATTTCAGAATTGCATGTTTTTAAACGAACGATTTTTGATTAAATATTTAATGCATCTAAAGCACTAAAATAAGCATGTTTAGGCTCTGATACCACTGATGGAATAGTACATGGCATATATATGATGATCATGCAGCGGAAAAATAATAAAATTGATCATACATACCACTCAATCCATAAACAAGAATCGAAAACATACAATTTTAGGGTTTTGAAACTTACAAACTTAGATGCACTTTAAATCTTGATTTTGATGATGACCATCAAAAAGGATGAACTTATATGCTTTAGGTCTTGATCACCAATGCCAAACAAGCAGCCTTTACCCCACTCATTTCTATGTTCACACACACAATTGCAATGAAGGCTTAAAATTGAGAGTGCTAGCTCTATGTGTAAATAATTGGCAATGGTAATGGATTGAAGCTACAAGATCTGATCTTGTTCTTCATTTAGGTTGCTATTGCTGCCCAAGAACACAAGAGAATAAGAAAGAATCCTTTCCCCTTGTATGTTTCGGCCAAGAATGTGAGAGAGAGAAAATCATGCCCCTAGGGTTTTATTTCTTTAGTTCACAAATATATATCATTTTGTTTTGGTAAGTGTTAATTCTGAAATTTACTACATAAAGATAGTAAATTTAGCCTCCATCAATTCCTAAAATCAAGTGACATATATTAATTAAAACTCTTTTAAATTTTAAATTCAAATTAATTTGAAATAAACATAAAACATTTAATCAAAACCATCACTTAATTAGGATATATACATGTGCCAAAATTCATATTGAATTTATCTTTGAATTTCGGCCAATATCTCTCCTTTTTAAGTGTTTTATTTTGATTCAAATGCTATTAGGATTTAATACTCAATTAACTTAATTAATCCAAGATAATTAATTAATTGAAATTAATCCTTGTGGGCCAAATTTATCTCTCTCATGGACCAAGGTCCAATAGCAATTTTAATACCTATTACATACATTAATTTTACTTTAAATAAAAGCCCAAATTAATGCCCAATCTTCTATTTAAATATTTTAAGCCCAATGCTTTGTGTGCGATCCTATAGGTCCATTTAATATTGGCAATGAATTAATAAATTAATCCAAAGGCTATGTATATTCTCTAGCAAGATATTATAGCATTCCAAATTAAATGAAAATGCAAATGGCATTTAGTGACCTAATGCAATTTTTCATAGTCCCTTACCCTTAAATATCAGAATTAATATAAGGTATGAAATTAGTCATCTTTATATATATTATTTCCTTTATTGATATTCTAGTGACACTGAACTCTCAAATAAATAATGATTACTCATTATTTCATCTCGGTATGGCCATACACTTCTCCGTTCACTGATCAAGTGGCCGATGATATTTTCTCTCTTATTGAGAGGGGTAATCCCTTCACTTTTCTCATGCTCTCTAACATGAATCAATGCATACCTAAGCATACCCATATTTGTCACCCTGTTATGAGCACGTTAGGTGTATGTCAAAGTACACAGTAATTCATAAAGAGTTTTATAGAGATTTTAGGTCTAAGAACTCCCATGCAAAACTTGCACATGAGAAACACTTATGACTTGGACTATGTAGTGTTCTCATGAACGGATCGAATCCAGATACCATGTTCTAAACATGTATCTATGATCTCTGATTGACACTCTTATCCTTATGATCCATAAGACATAACTCAATTTATTAGAGAGAGCATACTAGTCTTAATTCATTTGTTTTTTCCCATAGCAATAACTGACTAGGGATATTTAGAATGAAGTCTCATTTGTTTCAAGGTCTTACAACCATGTGCCTCACACATGATAACTTAAGTTGAAATAACATTCTTGGATAGTTCTACAATTGATATGCATAGGAATACAATAGATAAAACAAATACCTCATTTATTAAATTAAATACTTTATAACAATGTATTGGGGCTAGGGCTTACACTAACAATAGCATCTGAAGCTTATTTAGAATATACCAGCCAAACTCTAATATGTATTTGATTCTAATTTTGCTTTCAACTATCTTGAATGAAGCTCTATAATAGGGCAATTATCAGAACCCCTAAACCACCTAGGTATGTGATCTAAAATTGTTGAAAAAAGGTTAGAGTGATGCATGATACATGAACATGCTAAACATATGATACATGGCATACATGTGATGCATGAATATGAACACATTATAATGCAATGCATGCAAACAAGATATACATATTTCCATGGCAAAGAATGTTAACATACGTATCTTACATTATTACATTAATTATCATTATTTGTTTGCACACAAAATGAAATGCATGCTCTTGCACACATGATTTACATATTTTAGTTTTCATTTACATATTAAGCTATGATTTATGCAAGCAAAAATTATACACACGAGATGAAATGTATATAAATTTAAGAATATATGTATATACACACAAAATTATCCAATTTTGTTAGTTATTATTATTAATTTATAATTTATTAAAAATACATGTATATATATGCAGCATGGACAACCATATGCAAAAGAAAGGAAAATCCTTCCACCCTTATTACTCCCATGCAGGAGGTCATGCGGTCTCTTTCCTAGGCGAAATTAGTTCATAGGTTACTAGAGAAGCTGATGAATACGTATGATGCACAACAAAAAGTTGGTAGTATAACCTATTTTTATTTAAAGCATATACGAATGGATTTTGGCCATTGTGTATTTAAATAATCCAAATAAACTAAATGCACCCACCGAGCATAAAAGCCTTTGATGAGTTAACATTTAAATTTATTGGAATTTATTCGATACATAAAAGCCCATATCACAAGAATATGTTATGGTGCATGCCCCTTAGTGGAAGTGTCTATGCTATTATATAGGCTTGAGTCTGGTGATATAGCTTTAAGGCTATCCAAGTGTGGTCCATGCCAATGGATCTAGCTCATCATGAGCATAACGACTGATTGGGTCACCATTTAATATGCCAAAAGGTATGAGGCTTGGGCTGGTGGTCCTCACTAACACTTTCCTACATTGAGTGAACGTAGGGTCATTCTTTGGAAATGTACCAAGGCTAAAAGAGGGATGCCTAACTTAATTCTAAAGCCCTAGCATGAATACAATGCAATTTTTTGAAAAGAGATAAAACATATTAATCACCAAACTCAATTATATTAAATTAACCAAAGGTACTTTCAGAGAAAAATCTCATGGTCCTTAGTAGAGTTGCCACTGTGATATGCATCGGACCTTGTAGGCATCTAACTTGCTTTTAAAAGTCCACTTTTAGGGCTTGTGATCGGATCAATGTTTATTTAACTCATGAAGGCCAATCGCTTTGCAATGGATAGGGATTTAACCTAATTTGTGATGCCTTGAGCCTCGAAAGGGCATGAGACAGCGACTCAGGATATCCACATTCATTTTTGATGATCAACCTATGAAGGCATCTGTTGGGCACCACAAGGTAGGTATCATGGAGTCACCATCTAATAAAACATTGGAAAATGAGTTCTAACCTTATAAAGTCGAAACTAGAGATAGTTCGTACTTTACTTCTATTTATTCCTTTGGTTAACATTATATAAATAGTTTTAGAGATTAATTTATTTTATCTCTTTTCACACACGAATTATTATGCTAGAAAAATAAAGTGCACTCAAGCACGTTGGAAAGCTATAAAGCATGCCTATGAAGGTTGTAAACCATAGTATAGAAAGTATTCAAGAATAAAAGAATACACGTTAAGATCAAATCATACATAAATCAAGAAATTAATTGAGTTTGTGAGGACATTGATCCTCACATTTATATTTGCAAAAAGAAAGGATTTCAAGGTGTATTTTAGAGAAAAGAGGGCATTGAGCCCCTACGTCTTGAAAGAAAGGAATTGTGTTAATTGATTAATTTAAAGTCAAAATTATTTGGTCAACTTTTAATTTATGATTTGAAAATCCATTCATGTGCGACGAAAAAAACATTAAAAAATAATAATATAAGTAAAATATGCATAAATCAGGCTATTAATTGATTTGGGAATGTTGATTTCCTCATGCATATTTATGAAATTCTTTAGTGTGATTTTTAAGTAAAATGGACATTGGTCCATTTTATGAGAAAAATACAATTAATTGAGTAGAAATATTTTAATGTTGTTTTTAATTAAAAAATGTAAAAACCTTTATTACTGAGCTATTATAGGCGATAAAATGGAAGGCATAAAATAATTATACAGACCCAAAAACAAATATGGGAAAGTAAAGGAAATCCTAATCTAAACCCATTTCGGTTCTCCAACTCGACCCGAGAGGGAGTTACACATATAAAAAATGACAAGAAAAAATAATCAGTATATAATGATAAAAATGACAATAAAAGTAAAATAATATTAATGATAATATTAAATAATAATAGTTAAAAATATTATCATTAAACAGTAAAAATATTAATGATAACAATATTCACAATAATAAAATAACATAAATTAATGATACCAAAGATAACAAAAACAACAACAACAACAATAATAATAATAAAATTTTAAAATCAACAATAAAAATATTAATAAAATTAGCAAGATGACGACGACAAAGACAACAGCAACAATAGCAGCAGCAACAACAACAACAACAACAACAACAACAACAACAACAATAATAATAATAATAATAATAATAATAATAATAATAATAATAATAATAATAATAAAATTAGCAAGAAAAAGGGATAATTAAACATTAAATTTACAATAATTTATTTAAAATTAATAAAAAACATGTTAACAATTAAAGTAATATAAAGAATACAATAAATAAAAAAAATTAATCTAATATATTCAACACATAATTTACATATTACATAAATAATATACAAATAATCATAAATAAATAATTAATTTATTAACCCATTTAATAAATCAATTCATAAGATTAGTTAACAAATTGCAAATTAATTAAAAATTAATTAACAAAATTAAACTAATAAGAGAAATGAAGAAAATTAGGAAAGATCTACAAAAGTAACAAAATAATAAATTAAAAGTATTATTTATATAATGAATTAAAAATAAATATTAGATTTTTGAGTTTTAAGAATTCGAGAAAATTACCTTTAGTGTCGGTTTGTCACAGAACGAGGATTCGATGCTCTATGGCTTGTTCTTGATTTTTGATATTTTTTGGAATTTTGTGAATGTAAAAATATTGATTTTTCCATAAGAGAAAGAGAGAGAAAAGGAATATGAAGAGAGGAAAAAGATGAAAAAAGAGGAGAGAGAATGAGATAAGGCTAAGAAAAGCTTAAAAATCTCTCAAAGTGTGATAAGGATAAGTTAGGATATTTTTTCCCCTTAATTTTCCTATGTTCTCAGGCTCAAAATACAGTCTAGGAGTGAGTCACAGGTTCCTCTTACAGACCATTGACTTTTCCTTGGACTTTTACATTTTGGCCCACTTTTTCTCAGCTAATTGACCTCCAAACCAAAATTTTTTACCATTTTTAGGCATGAAAATGCCATTTTTGCAACAATGTGTCTTTCAGACATTTATTTTCTTATGTCTTATCTTTCCAATGAATCAAAAATACCTAATTTTGATTTCTATATCGGGATTTATGGCCAAAATACTAACAAATTCTCCTAGGAAAATTTTTAGGATATAATTAGTGTTTTGATTTTTAAATATTATTGGGAATAATAGGTTTATAATTTGGTCATTTTATCTTCATGAAAGTTGCTCCAAAATACATTTAGTTTCTATTAAAATTTTATGAATCTCAATATTAGCTCTAGGGAGGGAGATATGCTAAAAAAACTATAGACTAGTGCAGGTGCAGGGATTTATTTGGGCCATCTATGTTCAAGCCCAATTTTGAGAATCTTAAGGACTGAACCGGGTTTAGGTTTCTTAATTAAAGTTGTAGATATATGTCTTAATATTCAAATGGATATAAAATTATTTGATTATAAAGTTTATAGGCTGAGATAAAGCCAAAATAATCTAGATTACTCAAAGTTTTGAACCTTAATTTTTTCATTTTGCACTATTTGAAAGAGATAGAAAGGGAAAAGATCCTAAAAAGGATTTTTAAACATTTAAAATCTATAAGAGAGATCATAAAATATTTAAAAAAAAACCTAGGGAGAAAGCCTAATACCTCAACTTTTTGTCCATTTATAAGAAGCCATTTTCTCATCACGTAACTTTGATCGGAAGCCACCTCAAGACCACTATCTACAGCGGCCACAGCTGAAGTGCCCCTCAATAACAATAGGTTCTCCATATATAAAGGTAGGTGTAAAAGGCTACTATCTAGTAGGTTGCACTAAAGAGGACATCATCTTAGTCATTATAGCCCTCATCCTTCTTTCAAATTCCTCAAACCTTTTGTCTAGCTCTCGATTATCAAAAGCTCCTATCTGTGATGAATCTTCCATTCCTATACTTTTTGAGGCTGACTCAAAAATGTCTACCAAACCTAGATCTATCTCTAATTCTGATTACAATAATTCTAATAGAGACTCTATGGAAAAATGCATATTTGGACCCTTAAACAACTTTGATGACACTATGATGGCTGAAAAAGAAAAGATTGTTAGAATGATGCATGATTATGAATGTAATATATGATCATATTGTGCATCATCCGTAAAACAAATGTGCAAATAAGAACACTTTCTAACCTTATTACTTTCGGTATAAGTGATTGTGCAGTCTCTTTTCTAGGTGGGATTAGCTTAAAGGTTAACAGGGAACCCAATAAACGTTCATGGTGTAATGCAAAAAGCTGGTATCATAACCTTTCTTTATTTAAAGTACAATCAGGTGCATTTTTGGTCACCATATATTTAAACAATTCAAACAAATCAAGATAAGCCCACTAGGGCATAACATCTTTTGATTAGCCCCTACCTCAATTTATTTGATTTCGGTTCAACACATAGGGACCTAAATAACAAGTATAGTATTATGGTTTTTGATACCTAGGGGAAGTTTCTATTGTCGCTATATGGGACATAGGTCTGGTGGCATAACTTTAGGGCTACCTAAACATAATCCCTGCCAATGGGTCTAGCTCATCATGAGCATAGCGATCGATTGGGTCATCATTTAATATACCAAATGGTATGAGGCCTGGGCTTGTGATCATCCCCTAATGCTTCCCTATATTGAATGAATGTAAGGTTACTCTTTGGGAACACACCATTGGTTAAACGATGATGCCTTACTTAATTCTAAGGGGATATCCTGTTTTAATGCAACCTATTTTCAAAGAAGGCTAAAATGATTAATTATAAACACTTATTTATGTAAAATTTACCAAGTTACTTTCAGACTAAAATCTTATGGTCCCTAGTAGAGTCGCCACTATGACAAGTATCGAATCTCGAAGGCATTGGGTTTGTTCTTAAAAGTCCACTTTTAAGGTTCAGAATCGAAAAGAGGTTTACTGAGCTTATGAAAGCTTGTTGCTTTGCAATAGATAGGATTTTATTCCTATCTATTGTTGATGATCAACCTACAAAGGTGTCTACTAGGCAGTATAAGGCAACTATCATGGAGTCACCACCTAATAAAACATTAAGAAAATGAATTCTAATCTTATGAGGCCAAAACTAGGGATAATTTGGATATCGCTCTTACTTATAACTTGGTTAATGTTACATAAATGAGTGTTTATTATTAATTATTCTGGTACATTTCAAACATATCAAAAGCTATAAAATAATTGAGATAATGAAACAAGAAGATATTTACACCTATAGCAAAGTAATCATTCATAAATTTGGGGAATTTATTGGATCCATTTGAATAAGAATGTTGCTCCTTGCATGTATGTATAAAAAATGGAAGAATTTTGGGTGTATTTTAAACAAAATTGGGATGATTTGATCCTTTACAACTTTGAAAAAAGGATCGTATTTATTTCATTTTAAGTAAAATAACTTTTATGTTTTTTTGGAAAAAAATTATAATTATTTACATTTTATTTTATGGATGAAAATTGGGGCATTTGATCTCTTTTATTATGAAAAATCTCACTCGAACTTGTAAAAAATCATTTTAATGAGTTTTGTATGCATCGCTCAGAAAAAATATGTATTTGCAATAATTGAAGAAAGGCATGAAAAAAATAATTACATACAATAATTAGGCTATTCGTTGAATTGGAAAGATTGGTTCCTTCATGTGTATTTGAGAAATTCTTTGTTTTGATTTTTGAGATTAAAAATGGACATGGTTTCGTTCTTATAGAAAAAACCAATTAATTAAGTATAAAACATTTAATGTGGATTTTCCTTAGTAAATGTGGATTTTTAACAAGCTATTACAACCTATTTGCAACAAAAAATAGAAAAGAATAACATAAGCCAAGAAAAAGAATAAATTAATAGCTAAACTAATAAAATGGGAAATCAATCCCATAATAATTTGTGCTCTTAGCCTTCAATTCTCCCACAAATAGGGACATCACATTATACATCAAAAGGGACAAAAAATGATACGAGTTAATAAAATAATAATAATTTAAACAAATGAAAAAAATTATGAATAATAAAACAATAGATAATAACAATTAATACAAAAATTTAATAATTAATTAAATAAAATGCGTGATGTATTTCGAAATTCATACAGCATGTTATAGCATATGCATGCTAAAGCGATAAATAATTGTGAAAATTATGATATATCTAAATAACATAAAATAAGTATTAGATAATATTAATATTTAGGCAAAATACAAAATATATTAATAAAATAAAATAGAAACTTAACAAAATAATAGATATAGAGAGCCATAAAAATTAATTATAACAAATAAATAGCATATAATCAACACAAAAAATAATGAAAATAAATAAAATAAAGGCAAACAAAGAAAATGAAATAAAAGTCACCAAGATAAAAAAAGAAAAGAAACACTACAAGAAAAATCCAAAATACCGACGGATAAAATTCCATCGCTAAATTGCCGATGAAAAACTCATTTCTTAGGTAAAATGGTAGTGAAAAATTGTAAGTTGTGATGGATAATAATTTCTTCGTAAAAATTAGAGGGAAATTTTACCGCCACATATTACTAACGTAAATTAGTGACAAAAATGAAAATTTTGGTGGTAATATAGCAACGAAATTAAAATTTCATAAGTAAATTAGACACTGAATTTCTTCGTAAAAGATTCGCGATAAAATTAGACACTGAATTTACCGACAGAATGTTGATTTCGTCGGTAATATAGCAACGAAATTAAAATTTCATAGGTAAATTACCTACGGAACAGAATTAAAATTCCGTACGTAAATTACCTACGAATTATTCTTTCGTAGGTAATTTACGTATGAAATTTCAATTCCGTAGAGAATTTACCGATGGTATGTATTTCATAGGTAATTACCTACATAATTGAAATTCCGTCGCTAAATTACCGACAGATTACTAATTCCGTAGGTAAATTACCTACGAAATTAGTAATCCGTATGTAATTACCGATAAAAAATAATTTTGTAGGTAATTTACCTACATAATTGAAATTTCGTAGGTAATTTTTACCTACGAAATTGAAATTCTGTTGGCGTTTCTTATATAAAAAAATTGCTCCACTTCTTTTTTTTTTCTAAATTAAAAATTTAAATAGATATAAATTATTAAGAATAGTTATTTTTTTATTAGTCTATTAATTTTATTAAACTATTTTTTTTAAAAGTCCTCAATTTTTTATAATAAATAATTAACTGTCTAAAATAAAAGGTGGTGTTAGGATAATAATATATATATATGTATATATATTTATATATATATATATATATATATGAACTGATTAACTAAACACTTAAATTCAAATTCATCAACTATAATTTTAGAGATTAAAACTCACGTTTAAATTCAATTTGATTAATTAACTATTGAAGTTGGTTTAGACTAAATTGATTTAACAGTTTCTAATTTTTTTCCATTCACCGCTATTTTATATATGTGGACACCTACCAATGGTTGGTTCATGAAATTGGTGGCAACAAGAGATTTAGGGAATGATATTCGTGCATGTATAGAAAACAAATCTAATTCCACTTGTCCCAATTTGCAATGCAACTCATAAAGAGAATAAGTACTCGATTCTAAGGTCATTTGCAAATTCGTTAGTTGTTCTGTATTTTCATATCATAAGAAATTATTCACTCTAAAAGCCTAAACTTATAAAAAGCAAATTACATATGCATTTTATTTTTCTTTATATTGGTTAATTTATGCATATCACTTTCAATTTATTAAATAAATTATTGTTTCTAACAAATAGAATATTGTGTTTCGATAGCTTTATTTATTAATAATTTGGAGGGTATATATTTTATGTTTTTATTAATTTAGAGGGTGTATATTTTATTTTTTTATTAATTATTTTATTTTTCTTTATATTGGTTAATTTATACATATCACTTTCAATTTATTAAATAAATTATTGTTTCTAACAAATAGAATATTGTGTTTTGATAGCTTTATTTATTTATAATTTTGAGGGCGTATATTTTATGTTTTTATTAGTTATTTTATATTTTAATAATAACAACAACTCAATATATTCATACAAATACCAAATCCAGTTATCAACAACCATGTTAAAGTAAGATTGTCAAGAAAAAACAAAATAATTAGAACCTTGCAAGTTGAATTTTGACAACGGATGAGACATTGTCGATATGCACTAATAAAAAAAGTGATATTACAATATTTTTCATATGAAATCACTTTTATATGTTTAAACAAACATTTCAGTTTCACCCATTTTTTGTTCAAACAAACTATAATATAACTTTGGTGAAGAACACTTTCATGCAAATGTAGTTTTGGAATATAGAGTTCTTCGCATATTATCATTGAGTTTGTCAAGGCACAATTCATTGATATATAGTAATTTGCATTGCTTTATTTTTGGTAAGGATACATTTAACTTAATAATGGTTCTAGTCTCATTAATCAGACAGTGATATGTCTGATTGATACTTCCTATTTTTTTTCCTGTTTGTACCACAACAAGGATTAGGTGAAAGGTCCTTACAGCCTGATAAAATATTACTCAATGTTTTGGCCTTATTATTTTTCTATTTTAAGTTTTTGACCTTCAGCTACCTTGATAACTCATGATATTTTGTCACATTTTGTGAAAGAAAAATGTTCCAATTCCTCTCTTTTAATATGGGAACATCTCTTTCCACTTTAAGGAAGCCATTCTACCAATGCAAGAATGGTAGTTTCCTCCTTTGTAGAATTTATTGTTTGTTAGAAAATGAGAAATTCAATAGAGTTGAAAAATTGACCAATAGAGATCAAATTACACAAGACTTCAATTAAATTATATCAAGAATAGTGGGGAATTTTCTTTATGTAATATGATCAAAGACTACTATTCATTTTCTTTATGTTTCATGCAGGTTTTTGACATGATACAGGGAAAAACATCATGCTCTTAATGGATTCTCACTTAGAAGGAAACTTTTTAACCGAAGAGGCAATAATGGTCTTTGGTCTTGCTTCACAATGTTTATAGTATAAGCCTAGAGAGTGGCCAAATACCAAGGATGTTGTTGCCACCGTTTCACCACTACAAAAGAAACTTGATGTAACCTTTCTTGTTCTCATTTTCATAAATTTATCTTCACGTCCACTTGACATTGAAAAGTCAGATGCTAATTTCAAAATTTTTGCATCACTAGGTTTCTTGTATATCGAACTGCATTTCTAATTTGTGTGTTGACTAATATGGTTGTTTCTGTGCTTGTCTATTATCTATTCAACAAGATACTGCATAATATCTTGAATGTGGATGGGTTTTTCTTTGCACTTGGGACCTGATTGTTTGGCATGCTTTATGAGATAAAACATTACGGGTGTAACTTACTAGACGTAGGGTCCCAAAGTTAATATTTCATTTTATTTTTACATAAAGTCAAATAAAAATGACTCTTTTCTACTTTTAACTCTTTAACAATCTATTAAAAAATGTAAAAAAACTCTTTTACTATCTTTTATAAGATAGAGATTAATCAAGCAAACAATACTTAAGCACTAATTATTTGATGGTTATAACTATAATTAGCCATATATTTTTGAATGTTAATAAAGTTAATAACTATATCTTTATCACTATTTCTGTTTCTCTATTCAGGTTCTTAATTTTGACCAATTTACGAGGACAACAATTTCATCTAAGCTATAGGGTCATCAAAGTTGTGGATGAATTGGTACCAAATTCAATTAATTTAACAAGATCGAGGTAAATAGTATAAATGTTTTACTAATCCTATAAATTTTCTTTTTATATATCCTGGTTTATTTGTTATAGTTACATTTGTTTCTACTAATTGTCTTTCTATATCTGACACCCATTCTTGTATGTCTGTTAAAATTATTTTTATACAATATAGATTTAAAGTTCCTATTTTATGTATTTGTATCTTTTGTTGTGGTCTAAATTTTGTTATGCTTTCCCATATTTTTTCTTGTCTCTTAGTATTTGAACTTTCTCCTCTTTCATTTCTAGGTCTTCTTTTATAATTTATGCTTGATGATATTTCTACATATTCAAAATCTTATCCTTCTATTGGTTCATCATTAATTGTCTTTAGATTTATTAGATAAAGGAATGAGATACAAAACATATTTATTAAATAATTATTAGAAAATTGTAATATTTTTAGTAACAGAATAGTGACGGAAACATCCATCGCATATTTTTTTACCACATGGCAACTTTATCAAGGAAAATTTATGTATTATCGGTATATTTACCTATGAAAAATATCATTCCGTTGGAAATTTGCCTATGGATTTGTTATTTTTGTGGGAAAATTTAGCGATGGAACATATAATTCCTTTAGTAATTTTAACGACGTTATTTGAATTTGTCGGTAAATATGGCAAATCATGACAGTTTTTGGTCTGCACCTCCCAATGGAATTACTGACGGACTATGATTTTCGTCGGTAAAAGTGCCTACAACTTGTTCTCCAACGCCATTTTTTGTCGCTAAATTCCATCAGCAATTTAGTTTCCCTACGAAAATTCACTTAATTTCGCCAGGAATTTCCATTGGCAAAATGGATTTTCCTTGTAAGTGAAAGAAAGGAAGGGAAAAGAACAATTCATGCCCTAAAAATGAGTAACAATCTTGATTGGGATGCTACCCAGACGTTTCATAAGCAATCCATAGTGAGTCAAGGGTAGGTCATGGCCTAGGGTTGTAACTTACTTATAACTCAAGACCGTGATTCGCTCTTTGATCATCCGGTAGCTATTGGAACGATGCCATGGCCATAACAAAACACTCAAAATGCTAAAAATCCCTATTAAAGCATGAAAAATGATTTACCCTTCCTAAAACTGGTTTTAATGCATGAAATAACCATCAAATGAGCTCAAGACCAATAATTTAAGAAAACACTATGTCTCACAGCTTAAGAAATAGAGACATACATGAAAAAAACTACAAATCTACACTTAAACTCAAGTAAAAGGCAAGACACATGAAATGAGTTTAAATAGTTTAAGCATACATTTAAGTAAAAAGAGCAAAGATAACATATATCATGAAATGAAAACTAGAAATATAACATGAGATAAACTGTACAAAAAACAAAAACATGAATATGTATAAGAAAGAAACTTATATATCTATATGAGCTTAATGAGTTTGCCATTTATATTACTTTCAGCAGAGATATTCCAAAAAATAGTGAATCTACACCCTTGGATTTTTCTCATCCTTTTTCCTTCATTTTTCTTTGAAACCAAGTAGAAAACCATAGAGTTTATTTTCTTTTTTCTCTTACTCAGCTTTTCGAAATTCTCTCCCTTTAAAAGAAGAAGTCCCTCCCTATTTAAATGGCCATCATGAACATTAAATGCTCAGGAGTAAGCCAAATAAAGTAAGGAAGATTTATTGTTAAAAATTGATCCTCCATCTCGCTGGAAAAAATGAAATTTTATGTAAAAACAACGAATCCCGACCTTTATTAGCGAGTTAAGGGCATAACCGAAGTTTAGGCTACCAATAAAAGTCCAAAAGCTCACTTAAAGGCATAATTAGGGTGAGTCACGGGTTTGGGCCATGACTTGCTCATGACTTATTCCTAGTGATGTGAATGACAGGCAGATAGGAAAAGGAGTGACTTACTCTTAAAGGCCATGACTTGGGAATGGGCTTAACTAATGAGTTAAGGTTGTGACTCATTATTGAGTCTATTTTAAATCCTTAAATGCACTTTTCTTACTTGTCCAAAAGAAAAGCAAAGGATAAAAACCCAAAAATATCATTTTTTAGCTCTTAAAAATCATAAAATCTTATAGAAAGATATTTTTCAAAACAAAAATAGGAAAGAGCCATTGTGCTTTCATTCTCTAGCTACTTTTAAAATAATATTATCCATATTTGGTAACTTGAATAGAGGCTGAGTTAGGATCCAATGTCTACACCTATTTAAATTAATATAACAAAAGAGCAAATTAACATAAGCATACAAAAGTAAAAGTATGCATATCATTGATTATAAACCAAATTCACATTCAACCATCTATTTGATACACTGAACACAAATTGAAACATAGTCAAAGATATAATTAAATGAAGGAATTAAGAAATAACAAACTTATATTGAATTTGAGTTTAGTCAAGAGTCAACATAAACAGAAAATGAGGGTTTAAGTTTTCCTTAACAAAAGTAAGAAAACTACTCACTTTTCATGGTTGAAAAATAACAAAAGAATGATAAATCAAATTCTATACTCATAAAAGAAATTCTGACTTGATCTTTCACTCTTGAAAACCAGCATAGAACATGCTCGAATAAACCCTAAGAGAGTAGAATTAAGCCAAAAAAATTGAACTTAAATGAACCAAACTAAGTCTTATTTAAAAGAAATCTATCTAACTAATGATATATCCCATAGAAATAGTAAAAGACCTAACTTTGTAGAAGTCCAACCACCATAAGAAGGCTTAGATCTATCAAAAACTTCCAATATTCGGACAATATATCAAATTGACCTTATGGGACCATAAAGTGACACTACAAAAAAACTGCTAATTAGCGACGAATATTTTCATCTCTAATTACCAGAAATTTGTTGCTAATATAATTTAGCGACAGCGCGATGAACAGTTGCTAATAGCCCAGTCATGAATATATTAGCGATGAAATACAAAATCAGTCGCTAATTTAGCCGACGAACAATTTCGTTGCTAATTTATTTATGCCGTTGCTAATTTATGTTCATAATTATCACCGGTATTATAAAAATAATATTTAGCAACTATATTTTCTATTGCTAATTATTACTATACTAATAATGATAGGTTGCCACTAATAACTTCCATCACTAAATGTTAGGACGGTGATTAGTCACTAAATTTATCGATAATTATTTGTGAAATTCTTATTTTTACATATTAGCGACAGATTTGTTGTCACAAATTTTTCGCTAAATTATAGCATAATTTAAATTTTTTTGCAGCATTTATTAATTTTCATCCTATACACAATAATGATCACACACAAACATACACATATATATTTACATATTTATTACAAAATATAATATATTCCAAAACACATATATAAAAGTAATTGAAATCATACATAATGTTTGATAAAAGTAATTGAAATCATACATAATGTTTGATAAAAGTAATTGAAATCATATATAATGTCATCAAACAATCTCTCTTAAAAAATTACAACAAAATACTAATAATATCATCCTAAATAACATCAACAATTGTTCCTTCTTCTGCTCTCATCTTCACTTTCAATCGATTTTCAAACTTTCCTTTGTTGCATAGATGAGCTTGTTTTCCCTCAAATTCACAATCCACAGAAGAATCTATAGTTGCAATTGACAAAACAACTAAATCTATAAAAAATCATGAATAGTATTTCAGTAGATATAACAGAACCACACGAACATTCAATAGGTAGAAGCTCATGACTTGCAAAACAAAATTGTTTTATTTCGGAGACAAAAAATTTTTCGAAGTATTTGTTGACTGCATAAATTAGGATAATATTTCATGGCTTCCAAAGTTCCAAATATTATTATCATGTAGTTCTAATATTACTTTTTCACCTCTTAAGACTGAAGAAATAGTTAGTTATTTTGTTTTACTGCTATGTAAAATATTTTCTCTTATTATGTAATTTTTCTATTTTTGCTACTAAAGATAGATTGTAGAAATATGATTTAAAGTTAATTAAACAATTAAAATATTAGAAACAAACTTATCTAATAAAATCTGCCAGATGAAACTGTAATTCTTAATTACTATAAAGCATAGGTCAACCCATAAAAGATAATGGGCATATAGGTACTTACTTTAAGCTAGAAAAACATAATTCCATGATGTGGCATCCTCTCCAGCACATGAATAACCTTATGCGTCACAAACAAGCTCCATTAATGTCACACTTCTCAACAGTGGAAGTTCTAAGAATGCAAAGCATGAAAATTAATTAAAAATGTCATATAAATTAATTATACAGGTGGCAAAACAAACAAAACTGAGAATTCTTAAATTAAAAAAATAACTAATTATTTTCATGGTGAATCTTAGTTTGTTTTTTGTACATAATGATATGTTATTATGTAGTTAGGTGAATTGAAGGATTAGGTGCTGTGACTATTGGTCAGTTGGTCAATACCTTTTCTTCTGATCCTAGCTTAGTTGCCTTCCCACAACTCTGTTGTGATGATTCCTGGAATAGCATGTTGGTGTATCTTTCACTCCATTCTAATTGTTGCTTATTCTTATTGTTAAAGAAACACTGGAATAGTAGGTAGGTTTAATAGAACTATTGTAAAAATAGAAACATGTTGCGAATTGAGCTAGTAGTGGCATAACAAAATCAACCAAGGTTTTTTCACCAAACATAATAGAATAACAAAGAAAAAGAAAAAGAAAAATCTTAATTCTTACCTTGTTTATTTCCACTTACATAAGATACGAAGAAATTGTCATCTACAGGATTGTTAATGGGTTCATATCTGTCATAAGTGTTATGGAATATCTCTTCTACTTGACCAAGTAAGTCAATTCCCGACTTCAGTTTAGATTCAGGTGAGTCGGTCTCAGCTTCAGTTGAAAAAAAGCTATGTATTTTCCTTTTGGAGTAACATTGTGCAAATAAGAACAACATATAAGGTACCTGCAGCCACGTCAAAATTCAACAAATATAACATGGTGAGACTAAAGAATCTGACATTTGCAGTTCACATTTCTGTGTATCCATGGGCAACTAAAAGGATCAGATGGAGAGGAAAAAAAGAACATAATTTAGTAGCTTACAAATCTGATTTATGACCAAGTTGCTTCTGTGGCAGAATACGCTGGACTAAGTGAGAATCATTGGTATTTGGAATGGGATGGCTCATTATACATATAGCACGAGCGACTTTTCTCACCTTCTTTACTTGTTGCATTAGAGGAGTTACAAATAAGGGTAAATTAAGAGCACTCGTGTTCGTTTTAGCACATCAAGTAGTGTGGGAAAGTTAGCTCATGAGTTTGTAACTTATTCCAGAAGTTACCTTGTCAGGCAAATAAGAAAGATCACATACAAATTTCTTGCACTTAGCAGTCTCTCCTTTAGAGGTCACACCAATGGCCTTCCCACTTCCATTAAACTCTACCTATTATTAGAATAAGACAATGATGCAAGTAATTTCATACATAGCATTAGTAGAACATTGAAAAAAAAACCCTATCAAATATCTATCACACCATGTGGAAGCTCAAAACAAGATAATTGGACTGTTGCCAAATAACTTTCAGAAGATGACAAAAAGATGCAACTTTTATGATTCGTATGCTAGGATAACCAACATTTAAGTCATAATTTTGCAAAGAAAATATCATTCCCATTGAGACATAATAACTACTCAAATTTTAGAACTGCTTCATTGTTTAAGGGGTGAGCCTTGAGGCAAATCTATTTAGCTTGAAATTAGGCAAGCACTAGTGCTTGACATATTCAAAAGCCTTAGAAAGAATAATAGCAATGACAATGATTATGTTCATTAGAAATGGTGTAGCTTTCAGTGACAAAATAATGAATTTATTGTGAAAAAATAATTATCTTTCTGGTATAGCTCACTCAAAAAGTCAAACATCAAACCTTTCATCCATTATACAAAGAAAGGGGCTATTTAAAGATGTCCCCAAACCAATTTAATGTATTTAGCATCCTATCTTTATTGTTAAATATCTATCCTAAACAGCTAACCCAAGAAAAATCAAATTTAACAAGGTGTAATTAATATCAAGACTTAACAAGTAATTTAGGTCGCTTACTTGTTTCTAGATATTTGCTAAAACAAAAAATGTATTTCAATATGTTTTATGAATATCTATAGAGAACGAATTAAATGTGTGAATTTTTGACATGTATAAGAATAAATTGATAGTTTATAAATGCACCTTCATTCTCTTCACAAAATCCAAAGTTGGCCGATCCAAGTAGCTGTCATCAAGGTGGAGTGCCAATGCATAACCAATAAAGTCAATTGTATCATCCTCAAGTCCATATTTTCTATGTTGAAGGACAATAGCAAACATTAGCATATGTCAAAATTGATGAGCAGTCAAATGTGTTATAAAAATACATAGCTTTTATTTAACAAAATAAAACACCCAAAAACAAAACTAGTCATTTTCAAGAATACCCTTTAAGAAATTAAGTAAAATTACAAACGAATTCATATCTTGTAGTGAGTACAAGCAAGAAAGTGAAAATGGGGATGAGATTGGCAATTCCAGAAGAAAGAGTTGGTGAACTCAACTTCACACCAGCTAGAAATATTATCTTCCCAATAGCCAAACACAATTAAACTTTCATTTTTGACCCACCTAAATTTTATTCAAAAATTCATTAGATCATAATTTAGAATTACTAATTTACCCTATTAAGTCAAGAAGGAAGAATCTTACAAGAAGTGGCAAAGTGAGAGGAGCTCTTTTGTTCTTGTTAACAAACAAAGTAAATATATGTGAGAGTAAAAAAAATAAAGGAAAGTATTAATTTGATTAAAAAATAAATCATTCTATTAGTATTGTTAGACACCATCTATTTACATTATAAGTAATCTAAATATTAAAGAAACAAATCCTTCATTCCACTTGCGAAGCATGCAAAACAAAAACAAAATAAGAAGAGACAGAGGAAGCAAGCATATAAAATTCATACTCAGAATCCATCATCCAAATTCAGCAAGAGCAAGTAGATAGTTTTTTTCATCTCACTTATCTCTAAATTAGACCTTGAAATAATATCAATCTTAGATCCTCTCAAAGTGGTTGCATCACCACCATTGCTTTTTTTATCATTACACTCCAAACTCTTCTTACAAATCACACCATAAATCTCCTCTAGTAGCCTTAAAAATGCCTTTCCACGTTGTCACCACTAAGAGTTGACATCTTAGAGAAAAACAGGCCTTGATCCTCTACAAACTCCCCTGCGTCTTCACTTTGAACTACTCTTTGGTCCATTAGATTAGCCTTATTTCCAATCAACATAATCGCTATGGAATTGTCAGCGTGGACCCGTAATTCCTCCACCCATCCAACCACATGATCAAGGTGGCTCTCTTAGTGATGTCGTACACTAGCATAGCCCCTAATGCTCCTCTGTAATATGCACTCGCAACAGCTTGATACCTGTGGAGATATTTTCATCATTTTATAGGCAAATAATTAATATATTGTTGCTTTAGTAATGGTACTTGAAAACATAAAAATTATAGATTTAACACTAACAATACTTTGATCCTTATTTTAGAAATATTAAATTTAGTACCCTATATTTATTAAATATCTAACCTAATATAGGAATCGGAGAGATATAGTATTGATCAGGTTCTTAGGAACATTTTTAGACCAAATCTTTTCTTAAAAATTTTTATATGGATGATGAGATTAATCAAGTTAAATAGTACAATAGATGAAGAGAGAGAGAGAGAGAGTAATGAATAGTAGACAAAATTAGATCTGAGAATAGTAGATCCCTGCTTTCGATGCAGTACCACCACCTCTGCCTTTTAGAGCCAACCCCTACTTTCGATCGAATGAACACTATGGAAGACCTCACCGCTCTAAAGGTGCTGTTGACGATGGAAAAGCTCCCTCCGCCCTCACCATTGGACACTTACTCATGGAAAATATTTAAAGAAGATGATATGGCAGCTTGATTTGCCCCCGATTTGCCCCCCTTAAATGGAGACAACTAGGAGTTTGCTTCTGAAGAAAATATGGAGAAAAGAGGTATGGCAGCTCTACTTGAGGAAAGAAAAAAGAGAATAAGGCAAAGAAATAAGGGGCAATTAGGGTTTTTTAAAAGACAAAAATGAAAGTGAAAGTGAAACCCATACCTGCATTAGCGATGGAAAGCGACTGAGAAAAGAGAAAGAAAGGGAGAGAGAGAAATGAAAGTGAACGTGAAACCCTAAAAAATGCAAAAATATAAGGATTTTAGTTTAAAAAAAATGCAAGAGTATTTATTTGTATAGGGAAAAGACATTTTGGCCTCAAATACAAAACTATAGGTAAAGATTATTTCCAATTAAATTTACACTTCTCATTAATCGGATTCACGTAGGGATAGAGTATTTTTCGGGTTGTTATTCCTAAATATAGTTGACTAAAGCCTGAAAATATTGTACCTATCTAACCCCAATTTAAGTTATATAATCTGGATCTAACTCTATCATATATAGTAACTTAATTAGTTATTAATTACAAGATTATAATTAATTGCAAGGAATTGACTATCTTTTACGCCACATATATAGATTCCTCATTCGAAAAATCTTTTAGATTGGTACACCCTGACTAATTTAAGCTGCTAAATCAATTTTATATTTACATCATCTTACTCTAAATCAAATAACACCAACCATAGTTTAAAAAAAAAACACCAACCATCACCTAATAGTGTGGATTCAGGAATGCCATTTGCCCTATCTACATGTCTAGTTATTTAAATCTAATTAAACTACAATATCGGGCGAACAATAATAACTTACTCTACCTAACCATCACCCAATAGTGTGGATTCAGGAAGGAGGTTGTGGGGAAAGTACTCGCAGATGAGCCTGATTATTTTTTCTTTTGCCCCCTAAAAATAATTATTTTGTTGCACTATCTTTATTTTTTGGAGTTTAATATAGCATCCAATAAATTAAGAGTGATTACAATTATGATTCAAATCGAAATCGAACTAATTAAAATAAGAATCAAACCCTATCGTCCGCTGTTTTTTGTTCCAAATCTGAACTAAAACTAGAAATAATTGATATGTTACATTATAGTTATAAATTATAAAAATTTAAATTAGAACCAAACCATCAATTTGGGTTTCATATATATATATATATATATATAATTTTTATGATTTCAAAAGCCGTAGCTGCTCGTCAGTTAAAATAGTTTTTGAACCAAATAAGAAAAATAAACATTTTTTTGTTTCAAACGAAATAGTCTCTTAATTTTAAAAAAAATCCAAATAAAAATTTTGTAATGCAAAAATGTTTCAGTTTTTCAATTTTAACTTAAAAAGCCATCTTATTTATAAATTGAGCAAAATTGTCCAATATATATATATATATATATATATATATATATATATATATATATATATATATATATATATATATATATATATATATATATATATATATATATATATATATATATTCAAATTTAAAATTGAAACATTTAATTAAGTGAAAATATATCTTATCGTTTCATTTTATTAATTGAAGATATATTTATATTTATTATAATAAGTTTAGATTTATTTATTTTCTAGAATAAGTTGAAATTTATTGAACAACTAGTTCTATTTATTAGGATGCTAATTTTCATTTGATTATAGATAATTATATGACCACACATAATGAATACATAATTAATTAAGATATATGAAGAAAAATATCAATTTTGTTAGTTTTAAAAGTAGTTAAATATATGGTATAATAAGATTACATGTAAAAATATACAATTATAATATAATACGATTGTAAGAGAAAAAAATAAAATTAAAAAATTATAATGTCCCTGCTGGTAAAAATATATAATTAGAATTTCTAATAATTTAATATTTGATCAAAATTTTAAAAAAAATAAATTACAAAATTTTTCATAATTATTTAAAATAAGATAATAAATTTTATATTACTATTTTACAAATATTTTGTTTTATTAATCTTCATAATGTAATTATATAATAATTGTAACAAATAGTTTTTTATTATTATTATTATTATTATTATTATTATTATTATTATTATTATTAAAAATGTAATTTTTCTAAATAAATAACTTTAAATTTTGGGATAATTGATAAAAAAAATTATTATCACATCATAATATAATTTACAAATTTCTATACTAAAATAGAATATTCATTTCATATTATTTATATTAAAATTCATGTGATTAGAATAAAAATTTATTTTTTATTTTATTTACGACGACTAAATGACTACAATATTTTGTCGCTAATCTTCTTTACGAAACTATAATACTGTTAGCGACAACAAATTTCGTCGCTAAACCGTTGCAAAAAGTGGCGCTAAATTTTTCCTCCAAAATTTTGTCGCTAAATTTTTTTAAACTAATTTCGCGAACAAATTATTAAAAAAATTTAGCGATGGTACGTTATCGCTAATTCCGTCGCAAAACATGGCGCGTACATTTGCCGCTAATAATTAGCAACTGTTTATTCATTTCGTTGCTATTTCATTGCGAAAAAATGAAAAATAACCTTTCCACGACGAAATTGTAAAATAGTTGCGAATTCGTCACAAATTTTGCGATGAAAATAATGTCGTCGTTAATTTACATTTTTTTGTAGTGTGACCTCGTCGGGTTATATGAATCTCTACTAAAAGAAAATAAGCTTCAACTGACCCGATTAAGCTAAAGAACTATCCCAACCGGGGTGATTTCCAAAATTAGCCTTTTAAACCTGCAAAAATAACACAACTTAACCTTAAACACTAAATTTTCAAAAAATAATAACTTTAAATATAAAACACCTAAATTAACATAAATTACATTACAAAACACACTTAAAAACATATTAAAACATAGGTATAATTTAGGACTATATAATTGTAAAGTATAATTAACTAATTTGATCTTAAATAATGAAATTTATATGTTGCACATCATTAGGAGGGTAATTGAGTATGTTTGATCAATTAATTAGATAAAATTTTATATGTGTATATATAAAATGGTCATGGCCAAATGGTAAATCGAGTAAAATATAAGGTTTAAATGTTTGCTTGTCAATTTGGTAAGATATGAATGAAAATGATCATATGAGATAGACAAAGAAATTGAATTGATAAAATTTCTTTGCCCTTAGTAAGTATAAGATATAATTAGCTAGCTATAGTAGTCTGAGTCATGGCAACTCGCATTTGTAGCCCAATGGTATTCTACATAATCATATACTTGTCAACATCAATAGAAAGTCGAGAGTCATCTTACAATTAGTCAAAGCATTAACAACCAAAAGGTCACTTTGGTAGCATTTGGACTTTGTGGTCTTTACCCTACATATTTAGTTATGTGTAGATTCCACCTAATACTACTAGGGGTAAAACGGTTAAAATGCTAAAAGTAGTAAAAACAATGAAAGGTGGAAGAATAAACAAAGGTAATTAAGTAAAAATATATAAGAAAAAATTTGATTTTTTTGAGTAACTAGTGGACCATTAGATTACATATTGAATTGTGACTTTAAAATTAAGGTTAATAAATATATGTATTTAATTAGCCAATATTGGGAATGAGGTGATTCTAAATTATTAATAAGTATTCCTTAAATAAATGAATATGTGTAATGTGTGCGCATAAAAAATCTAAGTACAATATACACCATGAAGTAGAAAATGCTTAACATGCTATTTATTTATTGCACACCAGCACATTTAAGTGGAAAGGGGAAAAAAGGGATAGGATGTGCTGGACTGGGCCAGGTCTACTTCATGAAAAAATTAGGCATAAGATCATGTGAAAATCCCTAAAGGGATGCATTTATCCTTAAGAAAAACTAGTGTGAAAACCCATAAAGGGTAAACTACCTTTAAATAAATGACTACAAGTACTTGGAGTAATATGGAACTGCTAGTAAAGAGAGCAAATGGGTTAGCCTACACAACATCCATGCCTAGTAGAGTTTCTACTAGAAGCCGAGGAAAAGGGGCAACTAGTTGCAAATGCCACTGATGTCATAAAAAAGGTCAATAATAACTAGTGAATCCATCCTCGGCTATAGTCAAAAATCATGCAAAGCATATCAACAAGATCACACAAATTTTATAAGTTAGGATGTTGGAAAACTTGCCAAAAACATTAAATATAATTTTTAAAAGTACAAGACCGTCTCAAAGCATTGATCTTGTGGCCATATATGGTAAAATTGCCAATGCTTAAATGTTCTCTATCGATAGTTTGGCACTCAATTTAGGACACAAGGTAAAGTCCTGAAGGCAAATAGTAAATTGAAAATATGGAACTGCAGGCCCTAATATTATACAACTATTAAAAGAATGTACATGTCAGGCTGAACCCTCCTTAAGAATCGAAGGTCGAAGTAAGGGGCCAAGATGGAATTTTCCCAGTTTTTAGGAGCATCAAGTAATTTATATAGTTTCTTGAGAAATGGGGTAGCCATGGTTATAAGATAGTAAAAATAGAATACCTAACCTAAAAATATACTAAAACAAGAGAGAATGAAAAAAAGGCAATGAGACAAAAAGAAAACACTTAGAAAGAGCTTACAAAAGGTCCGCTGCTTTAAAATAGAGATCTAAAGGGATATTTATCGATCAACCATCGAGTCACACTTATGACTCAGTCAATCACACACATGGCAATGTCTCTTGTTTGCTTGGGATATGGTATATTTAATTTTTCATGTTGAATGCATATCATATCTATATTTTTGCATATATTTTGCATATGTTATCTTTTGTAGGAAAAAATGCATATAAGCTCCCCATGTGAAGCTGGGCACCTAAACATTTAGGGAGGATTATTGTCAAAAGCTATTCTTAAAAAAATGATTGCACTTAATATAATGCTAACATCTTGTTAAACTTATATAAGGAGTAACTTCAACCTAAACCTTATGCGCTCACTAAATCATTGTAGCAATAGAACTTGCAAAGCATTACCAATCGAAAAGGGTAAGCTTATAACACCCTATACTCAACATTAGTCAAGTGCTGACATGTCATATGTGGAGTTGCTAATTTTATTATTCTTTGCTTGTACAATGAAACTGGTCATTAATATATATTTTTATCTCATTATTTACTTGGAAAAATTACTATTTAGTTGGTAAAAATTTTGGCAGCATAACGGTTGCACTGGTTACTAGCCTTTGTAAATTTAAAAATTTACACTTCCAAAATGTTCACCATGACCTTAACTTCATCAATACCATAACAACTTACTTCCACAATCAACATTCATTATAATCAATCAACACATATAATAACATCCATTATTTCATTCACAGATATATACATAAGTTCCTTCATAACCAAATAAACTTGTTATATTGTACAAATACATATATCAATATCTTTATAGTTTACATGGATATTCTATAGCTACACTTTACATATACATGCCAAATTAAAATAAACTTTCTTCTCTAAATGCTATAGTTTGAACTTTATCTACCTATCCCTTTGATCTACACTAAACTTTTTCTTGTACCTACGCATAGTAAATATTACATGTTAAGATGCCTAATGTTGGATACTTAACTAATACATTTTAATATAATCATGCAAGTATATTTTGTCAAGCTATCTAACTCATATCTTTATCAATACATATATCTTAATTTTCATGCTTTTCTTTAGTCTCTAAAGTTACTCTTAATCAAAGTTTACCATTTTGTCCTTAGTTTAATAATTTTAACATAAATTATGATTTTGCCCTCATTATATAAATTTTATTCAATCATTATAATTTTGCCACTTTAAATTTTCATTTAATCATATTTTACCATTTTGCATTATTAAGTTGCATCTAATCTAAAATTTCCAATTTGCATTTATTACATCTGCTTGTGAAAATTACAATTATACCCCTAAATTGTTAATTTCTTCATTTACATGCAATTTTACTCTTAATCGTCAATTTAATCACTTATTTACCATTTTGCCACTAATATCTCTATCTTATTACCAAATTTACTAGTTTACCCTTATTCTTCATTTTAGTCCATAATTACCATTTTACCCCTAATTCAACTTTCTTATTTGTTTTATTCTAATTTTTCGATATTCTTTATTCTATCTCTAATTTATATTAATTCTTTATTTTAATTAATTTTCTTTCGATGATATTTTCAATGGAAACTATATGGACGGATCAGATGCAAGGGAATTGGACCCCAAAGGTCCATAAAAGCACTATTTCACATTTTTCTCATTTTCTTAACAACTATTTTTTTTTCTTTCTCTTTTTTGGTGTGGATCCACCAATGGTCCACTTTTGCAAGTTAGCTCGACTCGTTACTGCGATTGAAGTCCCTATGAATAGACAATTACATCACGTACTTTCGATTTCTCTACTAGGTACTATAAGCAAAACAATTCTCATAATTCCAATCCAAAAGTTTATATCATTATCACACTTTCTTCACATTACTACATTATGTAACATATAGATTTCATATATCATGCATCATTCACATCATTTTTTCTTCCTTACATCATTTAATACCATTTATATCATCATTTCCACATCAAATCCATATACATCATCACCCGGCCATATTATGTTTATTCTTATACATATTGTTTTCTTGCCATAAATGATTTCTACCATAATTTTAAGTTATATTTAATGCATTTTTACTATTTATTCACTTAAATTACATATATTGATACATGTACCCTTACTTACATAATAGGTGTACATTAGGTATTTTCCATTTCATTCTTTTTTCATCAATCTAATCTAGTATTTTCACTTAATTATCATGCATAACAACTTGTTTGACAATTATTTGAATTATACAAGCCTAATATACAATTATGTAACACATACGTAATCAAAATTTAGATAAAATGTAAAAGTTTGGTAATCCACTAACTTGATTTGCCTTTTTGCACTACAAGAAAATCTGAAAATAGCAATGGAAAAATAGCAACAGAAATGAAATTAGCTTTCCGATATTTTGAAATTATTATATGTATTGTCATATGCAATATTAATGATAACAATTTTCCTATCACATAATTTATACCCATCGTATTAATATATATAGAAAAGAAATTTTGGGTAAAGTATATATATATATATATATATATATATATAAGAAAGAAAGGAGGAAAAGAAAAGGGAGAAGAGAGAAGGGAGAGGATGGGTTTTCTAACCCTCAGTCCACCGATGCCGTTGTGGCGACTGGACCATCACCAGCAATGCCTTTCATCGCCGTTCTCCAGCCACGTCGTCATCCCCCTGCCCTCATGGTGTCGCGTTTGCTGCCTCTTGTGTCTCGATCCTCTCCTATGATCGAAGCTTCTTCCTTCCTCTCCGGCAACATAGGGCGGTAACCGACGAAATAAGCAGCAGTCGCGAACCCCTGGTGGTTAGGCGAGCTAGTAGAAACTCTCTCTTCGATTGTCCTTCGCTGCAATCAGGCCAATCGACGAAGAATACATCCTTGACTTTCGGTGCAGATCTAGGCCGTGAACGAAGTCCGTTAGGCGCATGAGCACCATCGTTAGAATTCTCTCGCCATCAACTCCCCGGGTGTCTATGGTTTTGCGCCGGCGAGGCTCTGGCAAAACTCCGGTGGACAAAAGGCATAAGGAAAGAGGTAGAAGCAAAGATAAAGACTCTGCTAGGGCTAGTGAGAGACTTAGAAACTGGGATAGAGAGATGGATAAGGATAGGGATAGGCATAGTGAGAGGGACAGAGTTAGGGACTATGATGGAGAGAGGAAGAGGCGGAGGGATAGAAGTAGGGATAAGGGCTGGGATTTCGGGATTGATATGACAAAGGTCTCAAATTCTAACAGTGATTCTTTGGGAGGGGGTAGAGACAAACTAGAAAGGTATTTTTTTTCGGATGATGCTATTTGTCTTAAATTGTTTGTGCCTTCTCTTTTTTTTATTCATTTTCTTTGCATGTTCTTGATCAAATGATATTGTTATTGGCTTCAGAGATGAAGATGAACATAACGATTTTGAAGAAAAGATTACGTTAAAGCTTGCTGAGCAAGAGGAAGATCTTGATAGAATTAAGGAGGAGAGTAGAAAGCGCAGGTAGGCCATTCTTGAGAAATATAGGAATAAGTAGGTGCAGAAGCAAAATGAGACTCAATCAAAGGATGCTGGAAAAGGTGTTTTTATGATTTATCTCTGTATTGTATTAATTTTTCTTTTAATGCATGCACTTTTAAATTAGGATTGAATTGTTCCATTATTTACAGGCGTTTAATTTTAAGCATGCTTGTGATGTTGGTCTGACCTTAATGAACATATATGGATGGATGTGTGAAAAGGTTCTTACAAGGTGTATCTAGAGTTAGTTCTTCTTTTCACGTGATAGTGTGTAAAAACTATGAATGCTGTGTGCGATCCATTTAATCATACGTGTGCATATTATTATGAAATATAAGCTTGGAGGAATGCCATACTTCAACCATTAATAAGCATTAAAGAGGTGAAACGAGATCAGTATTAGAAGATGTATTTTTATTATTTTGGAAGTTCACTTAGGGTCTGTTAAGTATTATTTTCAGTCTCACTGTTATTTATTATACTCTTGTCTTGGTTGTATCGGTTGAAAGTAATGAAGTAACTTGCTAGGGGGCAGTTGCATTAGTGGGTTATAAAAAATCTAATGCAAAGGCAGGTTAACTAGCCTTCACAATTGCATCTTCTTTCCCCAGCCTCAGTCTGACAAACCTCTATTGTTTAGGCTATCTAATGCTTGGGATTATCACAATCTGGTAAAAAGCATGACCTCTGATACACAGTTTAGCTAATGTGCTTTCAGTTTGTGTCCCAAGATGTAATTTCCTGGCCTTAAACCCCCTGTTGAAGTTATGGTGAAGGCATATCAACCATTAGGATTCTTTCTGCTTTTCTTAAACTTACAAATAGTGGATATATTTACTTATCGTTATCATAACTGAAGCAGTATACTAAAAAAGTGATATTAAATTGATTTTTAATTTTCCATCAGCTTAATTATACAATTCTTAGAAAATTCCCCAATTGGAGGTACGTATGGATTTTGTTTCTTTTAAAGTATTCCCTGTTTGGTTTGAATTGATTTGTTGTGTATGGGAAAGGTTTTTAAATATCTTCTGGTTTTATAGAAGATGTAGTAGTTTTTTCATACAACTAGCCAACTTTGTTTTAGGAGTAAAATATACTGTCGGCAATTTTGTAAAGAAATCATTGAATATTAGTCTTTTTAAGAAACTAGAATCTTGCAGTTCAATTAGTGTACAATGGGTTTTGGTTTACCTACTAGATTTCATGTCTTAGAAAATTCTAAAGCAGCAGCCAGTAGAAGTTTTTCCACCACAAAACAAAATACAGAGATCTAAATAAGTCTCTTTGTGTATCTGAACAAGAATGAGATTCCGATAATTATTTTTATTTTTATATCTATGAATTTGCTAGAGAAAAAAATGGACATTTTTGAAATAATATCAGCTCAAAATGCACTTATGATAAAACAAAATATATAGATGAAATTTCGTAAAAAATAGTATACCATTCTTATAATGAATGAGAAATTGTCTTCTTATAGTGAACCTTCTTTGATGTAGCTTAGGTTGACAAAAGCATTTCAATCATTATTCATTTGGTTCTAGTTCTGATTCATTCAACTTTTAGCTACTATACAATGATTAGTTATAAATTTTAAATCTAGTAATTCATTGTTGTTTTGTGAATGTGGCTTCTTATTGGTTTGCTCCTATTTTCTTGATTAGTAGCTTTTGCTTGAAGATATTTGTCGTTGGATACACTTGAATCACAATAATTTGTTCTTGTTGTTAGATTTGTCAGCTGGCTGAATCAAACTCTAATGCAATTGTTGGTGTGTGGAGGAAAAATAGGGATAAGCTTGATCTTAAAGAAGAAACTGCAATTGGAGTCTGAATTTGTAGAGTAAGCTTATTGGATTTTTCCATTGGAAAGATGCCACAGTCTTATGATTTATGATCTCTATTTTCTTAAGGTACATAACTATGGGATTTGTTTATTTGACTTCTTCCATCAAACCCAATAAGGGGCACCAATTTAAAGATATTGACTAAATGCTCACGCTATCTTTTAACAGCAAGTATTAGTTTAATTTTTATTCTCATTCTCTCTCCTGTTTCCTTATTTGTGTCCTCAATAGCTTATATATCATGATCAGGATGCATAATTACTGAAATTTATCTATTTATTTTGTTGATTCTGTTACTGCCTCCCGTGTTTCACTAAAATAGAGGGACTGCTTTATCTTGCATAGGTTAATTCTCATAGGCAATAAATATTTTATCAGGTCCTTATTTGTGGCAATGTGCCTTGTCTCTACTTTAGCTTTTTATTTTGTATCTAGAAAATGTTAGTATACCTATTGAAGCATCTGCATTATATATGCTATTTCCTTACATAATTTATAGGTGCTAATGATGACATGAGCTTCATTATTGTTATGGGCGAAGATCAAAACTATTTTCCTGCTTCAGATGTAATTGCTTTATGCTAACATATAATATATATAATTATACATTTGTTTCTCTTTTGCCTGTTCTTCATTTCGTTCAAGTGCCTTGAATTCATTAATCAGAAAACGAGACCATTATCGATCAATGGGTTTGTGTGGCTTCCTTAGTTACAGTAGCTAGGATTAGGTGTTGTGTCTTACAAGCCGAAGGGATGTTATTTTCATTTTGATGTAGAGATATTTTGGTGCTGCAATTGGGAAAGCAAAGCAAGTTGCTTTTTGGAATTTTTTTTCTCTATGATCTACCAAATGTAGAATCTCTAAGTAAGCTCCACAGATAGATATTTCTAACTTCGAAAGTAATTATGTGAAAAATCAACAATAATTTAGTGACGGAATAGCGATAGTATTTTCGTCGCAATTATTTAATAATACTGGCTGAATTAAGCAACGGAACTTAATTAAGTTGCTAAAAATAGCAACGGATATTGATATCGGTTGCTAAATAAATTGCAATGGATATTGATTTCGGTTGCAAAAAATAGCAACCGAATTTCTATTCGGTTGCTAAACATAGCAACGAAAATTCTAATTCCGTTGGTAAAAAAATAGCAACGGAAATTGAAATCCGTTGCTAAATTTAGCAACAGAAAGCAATTTTCGTTGTTAAATTTTACCAACCGCCAATTTTGTAACCAAATGTTCTGTTGCTATTTTCCGTTGCTAATTTTTATTAGCAACGGAAATCCAACAAATTCGGTTGCTAATTTTCGTTGCTATTTGTTAATTTTCTTGTAGTGTTGCAAGCTAGTTCTCTTTTTTTTCCATTTTCTCCTTCCTTTTCTTTCGTCTTCACCTAGGTTGAATTTCAAAGTAGGAAGCTGCTCAATTTTTCTTTAATTTTTAACTAATTTTTACATGTATACAAAGCTAAATACACTAATTCTAACATAATTCCACAAAAATTTTAACTAAATACTTGGTTGATAAAAAATCTCCTTTTCAAAAGCTTCTAATTTTATTGATATTTTCTTCTCTAATTACTTGTTTTAGGTAAAGAAGATAACAAGTATTTAATTCTATATGGAATTTCAAGCTTGGAAGAAATAAAAATGGTGGACAAGAGAAAAGTAAAATTTATCCATGTAGGGATGGAAGAAAATGATCCAATTTTCCTAAAGTTTCTGCATGTTTCTATCCTTATACACACACACACACACACACTTAAATGGATGTCTAAGATTAAATCAATTATTGTTTAATCTAAGGTTCATTAATGTACCACTTGTCATCCTTCTTTTGGTTCAATACTCATTTGACTCACACCCTAGTAAGTCCTAACATGGACTCAAATATGTGGCTAAAATTAAATTAAACACTATTTGATATGATGGTGATTAATAGGCCATTTATCACCTTTTAATTGTCCTCACATTTTCTTTGCCAATTTTTCATTAAAAAAATAGTCCAAAAATATAGAAAAATATTTCTTAGGGTTCACGTAAATTTTTGTGTCAAAACTATGTCATTTTAGTAAATTATTCAATTTATAATTCATATTTTATGTCAACTTTATTTTAATTTTGCACTTCCAAAATTTGATTCATATTATTTCTAATAATCTCCCATGATCAAAATAATTTTATAAAGTCCCAGATAATTTTTTTATGCTTGGTCAAACTTTCAGTTAATCAGAGTATAATTCATGTAAAATCGTGAATTATTTTTATTTTCCACTTTTGAGATCCTATTTGACCTTAATTTCATACTAAATTACATCCTTAGACTTTCTATGAATTGTACTTCTTAGTGCCTATGAAAAGTGCTTATAGATCTCGGATGGTACTATTCACCTCGATGGCATTATTCACAACTTAGAAAGTACTATTCATATAGTCGAGATTTTAGAGGTGCTACAAAGTTGATAATGTTTTCAAGCTTATTACACTCATATCATCAAACTTAAAGATTAATGCAGCCTCATAACTACCTACCACTAGGATGCTCACTCCGTTGTAGGGGGTAAATGCAAAGGCTCTCATTCACAAGACACCCCAAAATGCGAGACAATCTTTGGTCACCCTTGTTGGGTGCAATCAATTAATATTACTTGATAGAATCATAAGATCTTAAACTAAATATATGAATTGTACACAGGTCCATAAGGCTCAACCATAGTCATATTTAAGTCCTCCCAATAGGCACTTATTTTAACATTTGAAATTAAAAGGCACAGTCACAACACATGTTCCAGGTTGGAAAGTTCATCCCAATTTTAGGAAAAGTCTCTTAAAAGTACAAAGTCCTTTCAACAAGTACTCAAAATCCTTTCAACAAGAAAATGAAAAGCCTTCAAGAGTAAAAAGTCATTTTAAAAGGCACTAAATTTAGTAAAATCCTTTCATTAGTGATGTAAGCACAACCAAGGATTATTAAAAGAGGAATGCATTTAAGGATGAGTTAGCATTGCCAGATGGACTAGTGGCTAGGTCAAAAGCTAAAAAGTTTAAGGAAGTACTAAAAATATATGTACACCGAATTATGGAGGCAATGGATATTTAAGAGAAAAGGGGCTGAATTATGCCATATCTGACCCAATAGGGCCGAATGGATAAGAAAAGATTTAAATGGGCTTGATTAATTATTTTAAGCTAATAGCTTTGGGTAGCCCAAGGGACTTATTTTATGATGTTGTGCTTATTTTGTTTTGATTTATTTTGTTGGACCTTAATCTAGCTTAATAGGCTTATTAAAATGAGTTGGGTGTTGATTAGCTTGGCTAATTTAATTTAATTCTTTTAGGCTTATGGGCTGTATTCAGAATTAATTATTGTAGGCTTAAGTTATTTTGGTAGGATGCCTAAGTTTAAAGGCCATTTTACTTATTTTAGGGTTTCTTTCTTTTAAGAGGCTATACATGCCTCATTATAAATATTGTAAGGTAGATTTTGAAGAATTGTAAAATATTTTCCTATTTTCTTTTGGCTTAGCTGAATTCTATAAAAGGAAGATTTGCTTGTATTCTTCTTTTGCATCAAGAAATTTATTCTTATCAAGGTATTTACTTGTGATGAATTCTATTATTATGAATTTTTTAAATTAAAGTAATTATATGCATCTCCATTCATATTATTGATTTCGGGTTCATTAAGGTTGGGGATTTCTTTTTTTTTTTTCATGTTCATGCCATATTGTATATTTAAGGGGTTATGGGTTCTTTCGCCTTGGGGTTCTACATTATTTGCTATCAAAGCTTGGATTAGGATTAATTCTTATTTATCCTTTATTTATTTGTTGATTTTTATTTTTCTTTAGGATCCTAAAATTTAAGAAGCTTTATTTATTCTGTTCTTAGGGTTTCAAAATTTAGGAGGCTTTATTTAGGCATGTTCTTTATGTTTTATTATTATTGATCTTAAATTTTGGGTTATTTGCTAATCTAGTTGTTATTAATTATAAAAAAAAAATTATGGTTGGTGACATGAATATTAAGGCTTCACTGTTTAGGGCAAATTTGTGGTATTAAAAAATAAATTAGAATTGGGGTTGGTGGCATGAATATTAGGGCATCATTATTTAGGGAAAATTTATGGTATTAACAAAAAAAAGAGGCTTAAGTGATATTGGCTTGAACATTAGTGAGTTGCACTATTAGGCCCAATTTGGTGTTAATTAATTATTTGGGTTTAGTCCAAACTTTTGATTGGGCCATAAATTAAACTAAGGAATTAATTTATAAAGGTTAATTAGATATTTTGGCTTCTGTATCTTGATATAATTAAGACGTATTTGGTTATTCTTTTTGTCTTAGCTTATATATTTTTGGTTTCCTTATTTGACTCAGCATGGACATTTTTGTTCCTTATTTTTATTTTCTTAGTGTCATCACATATCTTTACATTAAGTTGATTTTTCCATTAGTGTAATTTCATTTTTTGCATTTTTCATTAGTTTTGTCATTTCTTTCATTCTAAGTTGCTTTTTTTTTGGTGTTTCTTATATCTTTTGCTGCCATTTATGCCATAAATAACAATTAGTTCCTTGTTACATAAAATTAGTATATTCGGGCAGCATATATACCTTTATCTTGTATGCTTATTCTAACTTTCTTCGTTCTGGTATTTTGCTTCTAGTATTGAGCCTATCTTCTTTATTAAGTGTTTTTTTTGCATTCTTAATTTTAATTTGCTGTTTATGAATCATCTTGACTTGTAATTGAGTTTTGAAGTGCAATTGAGGATAGTAAGCTTGAGAGGGAAAAGGCTTGAGAGTGTAAGCTTTAAAGAGGGTAAAAGCCAAATTGAGTGAAACATAAGGGAAGTGCCATCATTTTGAGTGAAACACGTAAGGAGTGAATTATGAGGCTTTTTTATTTCTTACTAACATTTACTTATAGCTCATAATACACAATGTCAAGAATGGAAAGAAATAAGGCTATGCATGAGAAAGAGGATGAAAATGTGCCTGATTTGAAGATGATGTACATGGCATTCATGAGTGGGTCTGAGAAGTTAAGTACTAGGATGGATGGGATGGAAGATAGGCTTAATGAAAATTCTAGAGCCTAAAATGAAAGTAGGTCAATTGATAGCCATAAGTAAGGAGGAAGAATTAGGTAGATTACATGATGAACATAAAGATGAGTGCAATCCATAAACGGTTATGTAAGGAGAGAAGAAAGAAAAGAGAGAAGGGATAGCAACGTTAATGCTATAAAGATGAATGATAACTCCAATTTAGTGTTTATTTTTTAGTATATTTTTATTTGTGTTTTTGTCTAATTTTGCGTATTTAAGTGTTTTGTGTGCTAAATCTTTATCTTTTTGCCAAAGTAGATTATTTTGATAATTATTGATTTTTAGTGTTCTTATTGGTGAAATTTTTACTTTTTATGCAGAAGTTTGACTTTGGTCATGGCTGAGAGTAATCGGTCTCAGCTCTTAAAAAATTCAAAAACTTACCGTTTAACTAATGGTCATAGCTGAGAGGAATCATTTCCAATCGCGACCAAGGCATTTTTCAAAGAGCTCTATCCAGAATCATTAGCAACGACTAAGAGTAATTTGTCTCAGCCATAACCCATTTAAAAGTACACCAGTAACTACTTAGCCATGGTAGAAAGTGATCAGTCTCAGTAGTGACTGGCTTAGAGTATTTAAGGCAAAGTCTATTTGGCAAAAAGGGGAAGGAGACATAGATTTTCATTTTCTCTATATTTTTCTACAATATTTTTAGGGTTTTTAGGTTTCTTTTCAATTGTAAACACTTCATTTTATTGATTTCAATAGTTTTAATATATTAAACACAAAATTTTCATTAGTTGATTATATTTCTAGTTTATTTTCTATTAAGACTTTGCGAAGATTTTAGAAGAGAAGCTCATTCATATTTTTAGGTCCAAATTTATCAACAGGTTTAAGAGTTTCTTTCTCTCTTATCTTTTTATTTTATTTAATGTGTAGTGAGCAGTGAGTTTGTTACTTGGGGATCTATGAATCACCATAACATGTAAAACTTCAAGCTATATATATATATATATATATATATATATATATATATATATGAGATCAGATGTTTCATTTCTCTTTGTAATGATCTTAATATTCATTTTATGCAAGTATTTCATCATTCTCTTATTTAAAATGAATGGGTTTTGTGCTTGTTTGGATTAAATATCATTATGCTCTATTTTTACATGTTTTAGCTATACGTCTAATAGCAATTTCGTAGTAGGGGCTATTAGAACTAAAGTTATAGGCACTGTAGATTCAATAATAGGTGAGGAATAAATAGGTATTAGGTTGATTGGCTTTGGAATGGGAAATCAATCCATATCTAGGATTTATTAGACCCATGTTTAAGGTACCTACTTTATGGGCTCCAGAATGATAAATCGAATAGTTAGAGTAGTTGGCTTTAGAATGGAAAACTCGGGTATTGTTGGGTTATCCACATCTAGATCATATTAATTTTAAGCTAAAAATAAGTTTTGCATGGGGTATAGAGAGGATTAGAGACTTAAGTAGTATTTTTAGTTATTGTTTAATTTTATTTTCCATATTCTTTTTTTATTGCTCTTGATTGCTTAAATTTTCAAGGGAATTTTACTTTACTCTTGTTTAATTAATTCTAGTAGATATAATTCCTTTCAACAAAATAATTGCAAAAATTCTTTGCATATATTAGTAATTAATCAAATTTTATCTCACAAACACAATGTCTAGGGTATGATATTTTTTGGTTTTGAATATATTTCTTTATATTACTTGCCGGTTCAGTACACTTATTGAGCGTTGGTCAAGTTTTTGGTATAGTTGTTGGGGATTGGAATTTTTGTGTGAATTTTTGACTAATTCTTTAAGTGTATTTTGCTTTTTTTTTATTGTTGTTTTTGTTTGTATGTTCTTTTTAGGTGATATGGTGTATAAACTAATTGAGATTACATCAATTAGCACCATTTGATCTTGACCAGTAACACATCAAAATAACTTAAGACTTATTTTTGAATAATAAGTCATATAAAATGCTTATTAATATACTTAAACACTTAACCAGTAACACATCAAAATAACTTAAGACATACTCAAATGTACATTAAGTAAGTTTCCATAGTCATATAAAATACTGTGCCAATTTCTAACTCATTTAAAGTAAGAAAATTCCATAAGAATTCTCAACTCACATAACTTATAAGACCATAATTCCATGTAATTATACTTATACATCATTCATAAAATAATTTATCAAATTACCCTTTGACAATTTCGTTAATACCGATTATATCCTAGATTTGTCACCAACCTATGGAACCATTATCATTCGCTTTATATATATCTATAAACATGTTATATTCCTACTAGGATGAAGTTTAAGGCCCTACATTTTGCTCCTTTTTAAAAGAATTTCATCCTTGAGATTCATACCCGACATACACATAACGGATATAAGTTGAACCCCTTAATGTCATTTTGGATTCTAGTATCATACTTATCGGAGTTCATATCAATATTGTCTTATTTCCATAAGGGACTCCAAATTAGCTATATCAAATTGACCAAATCGAGCTTGGCACTTAACATTAACATGTCATCAATAATCTAACGCGTCTTTGATTTTGGTACTTTTCTAATCTCTATTGTAGATTTCAGCTATTTATTTATTGGTTATGCGAATAATTTAATAAAGGATTAGATCACTCATTTAAATAATTCAAATCATCTTAATCAAATCAACTTAGCCTTCATTTAGGATCAATGTCGTATCAGAAACAACAAAAGAAGGCCTAACATCAAAATGATTACCTTTCTTACAAATCATTTTAGTAATTTATTCATCAAATGATCTCATCTAACAGTTAAGAAATAACCTAATTTGGTAAGCCTATTTGTTCTTACTCAAACCATACCACCTCTCTAGGGAATGAAAAAAACTAAAAGGTTTGTACCAGATCTCGTGGCAGCTTAGATTAGAGTTACCCAATGATAAAGCATTATTCTTATTAAGGATGGAGAATGAAAGCTCTGAGTCCTGTCCTTGATTTTCATAAAGTTTTTAAAGGTTTTTATTGGCCTTTGTCCTTTTGCACCTTTTTGGGGAACAAAAATTGCCTTTTTTCAATGATAGACAATCTACCCATTTATTATTGCCTGTCTGTGGTGATAGGAACCTTATAACATATACCTTGGCTATCTCTCACACCCCATTTATGGTGATAGACAAGCTGGTCGTCTATCATTACCATATGTGGTAACAGGTACCTTATGATAGACACCTTGCCCGTTATCCTGTGATTTCTAAATTTATTTTCTACATTTTTTAAGAGAAAAGGGGGGATTTTTTGGATGATTTTTATATGAAATTCGATATGATCTCTTAGGATCAGATCGTGGATTTAAACCTTGAAAATTAGAGTTTTAAAGGGTTTTAAATCTTAAAAATAAGACTTTTAAGGGGACTGAAAAACTCTTTTAAATAAATAGGAAACACTTTATGGTTTTAGAGCTATCTTATTCTCTTACTTCTTGTTCTTCTTTCTTGGGTGGCTAAAAATTCATCTTTTTAATTTGGAGAATTTTGGAGTCAGCCATGGATTCTTAAGAGTAAAAAATAAGTTTTATCTATTAAGAATGAAAAGGCTTCTTTACATATTTTCATAACACCAAAAACATTTTAATTTTTTTAAATCATGGCAATAAATCAAAAAGGAGCTTGGAGCATAGTTCTCTAACCTTTTCAAAAGGAAACCGAGGGTAATATTCTATGTTTTTATTCTGCTTTGAGTTTAATAATTGATAAATTGCCATGCAGATGCGTTAATCATATGTAGAAGTATTTTCTATTTGTTCTTATTTTTTATGCCATGGTTAGTTAGATTAAATGTTATTTTAATATTTTGCCATGATTATATAAATATAATTAAAATATGTTAGAAAGACATGTTTTATATTTTTTTAGCATTGATGCGTAATTGCTTTTCTTAATTAAATTCTATTTTTATGCTAATTTAATTGTTTTAACATGATTTAATTATGTTCTCGATCTTTATAATTAGCTTTCGCATGATTAAAGGTAGAATAATGCATGGCTATATTGAATATAAGTTTTGTTTGATTAATATTTTCTTTTTGCCTATATTCTATAGATTTGTAGTGTGATAGATGTAACACTCTTATACCTTAAATATCACAATGTAATTTAATAGTTATTCCAATACAATATATATATATATATACACACAAAAATCAATTATACCTATATATGCCACAGATAAAACAAAAAATTTTCTCTTTCCTTGCATAAGCCTGTCCAAGTTCTATGCTTATCCCTTCAAGTTCCTGTTTATCACCTTCAAATACCTGCACGTAGTAAATAGCTACGTGCTAAGTACACTATGCATAATGGTGGATACCTAATGACCTATTCTATTTGAATTAATTATCATTATTTTCTTATCCTCACATTTTGTTTCTCTATTCCATGTATCGATTCCTAATTTGCATTGCCATTCTCAATTTAATACCTCGTACTGGGTTATCAATTCATTCTTAACATATGTATGTCATCATATAAATACTTTTTGGTCTAACAATTATTTAGAATCATATTTATTACCAATTGCTCATTTCCAAATTTAGTGACTGGGTTATGATTTACCTCATGTTTTTTTCTTATCTAGATTTGCATTCACTACTTCATTTCTTTATCCATTATATGGCTCAGTTCTCATTACTAAGTCTTACTGACTTTCATGTTGAACCATGTCCTTTGTTAAATAGAAATTTTATCTTAAAGTGTTTATCCATTCAAATTTACTCTTATTATGCTTGTTTAATTCTAATATCATTGTTGTTGTTTTAATTTAACTTATTTATGAATATTTCACTTAAATGCTCATTTCTTATTTTATTTGCACAGGTCAATTCTTACACTTTAACTCAAAAATTAATAATTAAATTCAAGTCTTTATATTTGCATTTTTGCTATAATTTCATGCGGTTCCTAACTTGTATTTTAATACTAGATTTCACCTTTATTTTTCAAACCTCTACTATTGTTACTAATTTACAAATAGGCCCCTAATTTAGTTTTCAATTTAATACTCGTCTCTTTTTTGCTACTCAACTCTTAAACTATCATTAACTTTCCCTTAAATTATTATTATGTTTTGTTGTACTAATATATTTTTAATCTTCATCTTATAGTTTAATACTCATATCCAATAAACCAACAACGTTTTATTTTCTCTTTAAGCCTCTGTGGCCCATTCTTAACTTAAGGTTTCTTTTGTAACTTACGGTTTCCTTTTTACTTTTATCCTTGAATTTACTTTCATTAACAAGTCCTATTGAAATGTACATATGCATTTTCCCTAAATCATTGATCTTGCCTCTTGCGCTTTTTAGTTGTAAAATTACCATATAACCCATATATTATTGTTATTTTCTTCATCAATTCTCTTTTATTAATCTATTTAGGTCACTAATTTTTTTTACAGTCTATTTCTTAATTACCGCCCTTTGTCTTCTCAATTATATTTTAATCCTTTTTTTATTCTTTACTTACTCTTAAATCACTCACATGTACTTATTTACAAATTCAATTATTTCTCACCATAAATTACATAATTACACTTTCTATATCTTTTGTTTTAATACCTTTCCCCAATTTCATTTTAATTCTCATAGTAACTTTACGTAATGGCAAAATACTATTTTGTCCCTGTTAACTCTATTATTTTCTTATTCTTAGCCTTGTTAATTTGAATTTATGTTCTTAATTGTATAATTACCTTTTGATTCCTTTTTATTACTAATTTTATTTTTTGCTCACTTATTTTCCAATTTTAGGTGACAATTACATTTTAATCCCTAAACTTTCATTTTATGACAAGATTCACTAATTACAATGCTAATTTATTCTTTTCAATCCTTTATATTCTTTATTTCATTTTACCCTTCAATTTACACTTTAATCTTTAATATTTTCTTATGCAGTGGTAAATTATTGTTTTATCCCTGTTGACTTTATATTATTAAATTTTCATCCTTTTTACCATTTTATCTCTTTTAACTATATTTTTAATGTAAATCTACACTTTACCCTTGATTCCTCACTTAATTACAAAATTGCCCTTCTAATTATTTAAACACATTTTTCATATTATTTGTCCTCAATTACATGTTTGGCATTTCGTAATCAATTATTTTATTTACCACAGTTTCTTAATTTTTATTCTAATTTCATTCAAATTAAGAAATTAAGCCTTAATTAAATATACTAATTACATTAATTAAAATCCTAATATAATTAACTGCTCTATTTAATTCACACAATAAAATCTCATCTATTTTAAATTTTTAATTATTCCTTATCATTTTTTAATTTCCAATATTCTTCTTTAATTACTTACTTATTTTAGAATTATTTTTATTTTAATAATAATTTTCACTATTATCCTTAATTTGGAGTAAAATTTCACTTTTACTCCCTAATATTCTCATCTTATATCACAACTAAGTTTTTGTCGCCATCTTTTATCAAAATTACATTTAGGTCTTTAAATGTTATCATAATGACATTTAAGTCTTATCTTTCACTAATATGACATCTAAGTCCCATATTTTACTCAAATGACATCCAAGTCATTTCTTTTCCCAAAATGACATCTATGCATTAATCTTTACCATAAGAACCGTTTTACCCCTAAGTTCTTCTTTTTATACACTTTTCACCATACTTTTGCATTTTTAACCTATAAATTACGTTTTCCTTCATTTTAGTCCTTCAATACAATTTTTTTACATAAATTACATTCTAGTCCTTATTTTTATAACTTTATTCACTAAATTATGACTTTGCCCTTTATTTACAAAATTTATTCCCTATTTCTATTTTTGCCCTTTTAATTACAATTTCGTTATCTTTTGACTATTTTTACCTTTAAACACCAGGTTTACCATATTTCTTTCATTTTCATCCTTAATTTTTGTATTTGTTTGTTATTTACCATTTCCATCCATTTTTCATGATATCATCATTATCATTTTAGTTTTACCCCTGATAGTTTTTATAGTAATAAAAACCCTCAAGTTGGACATGTTGGATAGGGGCCCATATATCTAATATAAGTTGAGGTGATCACATAAAGGGACAATGCCTCAACTAGCATCATAATATTTCTCCTTTCTCTTTTTCTCATTTCTATCATCTTTTCTCATATTCATGGTGTGAAACCACCTTTGCTCCACTATTACGAGTTTCCATAACTCGTTATCATGGTAAATGTCCCTATGGCTAGAAATTATATCATATGCCTCTAGCTTTGCTACTAATTACCAAAGGCAAAACTATTCTCATTATATTCACATAAAATATTTGATATTTTTATAATTTTCAACAATTTCACATTATGTATTAATCACACTTCATACAATGTACATCAATATCACTCATTCATCATGTAACTTCATTTTCATGCTTTAAACAATCATACTCACATCAATTTAATCAAAAATACCATTCCACTACTAATAGTAACACATTTTCCATAATTCTTTTCATATCATTTATAGTTCCTATCATGTTTTTAAGGTTTGAATCATGTACATTTAGTATTTCTTTATGATTTCTATCATTTATTATTTCACCCATTCATAATTTACCATTCGACCACATTATATCACATACACATAGATTTGTTTAATTGATAAAATACATTTTTATCATGTTTTTAAGGTTTAAATTATGTACATCTAACATTATTTAATCATTTTCATCACACTATAGATGTTGATACTAGATTAGCCTCTGTTAATGTTACCAAATAAGGATAATGCTATTTTGAAAATAGGTAAAAAGTAGCAGTGCCTTCACTTTTCCTATCCCAACATTTTTTCAAACATGAGAAAGTGTTTTCATCATGTTTTAAGGGAAAAAGTGTTCTTCTAACAGGCACAGTATTTGGCGAGAAAGTATCTATGATTTGGACCTTTTGCTGACCCAGGAAGTGAGTTACGGACTTCACTCACTGGTTAAGCCCATGACTCATTGTTTGAGTTATTAACTAAAGCCCTTATTCACTATTTACTTTAGCCAATTACTATCTGATGAGTTATGGTCCAGAGTCCATGATTCACCAGCGAGTCACGAATTTGGTCTGTGACTCACCGTATTCAACATTAAAAGATTTTAGGCCCTACTAATTTAATTCATGACTTACAATCCCTAACTTAAGAGTTACACCCCTAGTCTATGACTCAGTGCTTTACAACAAAATCTTTAGGTTTTAATCCCATAAAATAGAGGATCATTTGGTTAAAAAAACATATATCCTTGGTTTTAATCTTAATCCAAAAATTAATTAAGAAGGAAGGCACTCTCACTAGCTTTAAATCATAGCTAAATTGAAAGTAATATAAGAGGTTGTCCTCTTATTAAAATTTATTTAACCTCTTTTTGGTTTATTTTGAGCTTCAAAGCCCTTTATTTTGTATTTTTCCATGCAAATTCTTTGTGTAAATTTATTTCTTTAGGTTTATGGCTTATTATTTTATAATTTGTGTATTTTGGAGAGTTATGCATGAATTTGTGTTTTTTTTATGAATTTAGTTGAATTTTCCATCTTCTATGGCCATTTTCTCTCTTTAGAATTTATATTATCTCGCTTGATCAAATTTATAAATTTAGGTTATTTGGGATGTTTTAATCTTATGTGAAACCTTATGTGTCAATTTTAATGTGATTTTAAGAGTGTTTTGCATGAGTCTTTGACCTTAGAGTTAGGTTTCAGAATTTAAAGCTACATCTATGGTGATGTTCCAATGTTACTGGACCATTCTCAGCTGACCCATGGATATGGTCCATGAGTGAGTCACGAACTTGGTCTGCAACTTGCTCATTTTGATGAGTCCGTAACTCACCTAAGGATGAATAGTGACTTATTGAAAGGGGTTTGATTTGCCTCCGTTAGTTCATGACTCGATCCATTATGGGCTGTGACTCACTTCCATTTGATTTTCTTTGTTTTTCTTTATTTCTTTTATTTTTTGACGGTTTTTTGCTTGTATTTTTGTATATTTACCTATATTCTTTAAGGATAAGTATCCTATTATTTATTCCCTTTTAGCGTTATATCTAATCAATTCACTATTTTATTTTTAGGTGCATGAATCCCTAGAATTATTTGGAGGAAATGGGTGATATGAGATAGACCCAAAGATCTATATCTATAATTATTTTATTTAATTTATCTCAATTATTTGCATACTTTAACCTATATAATTATTATCTATCTATAATAATGTAATAAAAGGGAATTTTTGGCATGATATTAAAGGAAATCACATTAAATAAATTTTTACTTAATTAATTGGGTTTCATTAAAAAAATGGAACAATATCCTATTTTGTTGTACCCATCATAATAAATAAATTCTTTAAATTATGCATGAAAAACCAATATTTTCAGATTAAATTAATATCATTATTTTTGTATGTTTATACTCCTATTAATTTATTTATTGGTTTATTTATCTTTTCTTAACATGAATAACAATGTTTCATTTAAGGCCATAAAATTATAAATAAATACATGATCCTTAACTCTAACATGTTGGGACCAATCCCGTTAGATGCCCATAATCTATGAATAAATTTTATTGCTTTTTATATGCTAGCATATTTATTCACTCGCCTTATTATAATTCTTGCAACATATGAGAAAGGACTAGCATAATTGTGCATAAGTAAAAATTTACATTAACCATTAATCAAGTGATGCGAGTAAAAATAGTATCTGAACTCTCTAGTTTTGGTGTCACAAGGTACAAAAATTACTTTCCCAATGTTTTATTAGGTAGCAGCTCCTAAATACAGACCTTGTGATTCTCAGCAAACACCTTGTAAAGTAGTCAATAGCATATATATATATGAGTGAGGATACCTTAGATGTTGTTTCATCCTTTTGAGGATTTGAGTCATTGTAGATTGGGTTGAATCCCTATTTATTATGAAGCAATTGACTTTCACAAGTTAAATGAAACTTGATCAAATCTCGGGTCCTAAAAGTGGGCTTTCAAGAGCAAATCAGATGCCTACAGGATTCGACGAGCATCACAGTTGTAACTTTGCTAGGGGCTATTTGAGATTTCATTTTAAAAATAACTTGGTTAATATAATATAAATGTTTGCTTGTGGTTTGATTATGTTAGTTCTTTTCTAACTTAGGCTACATTAAAAGTATGCTAGGGCCTTAAAATTAAGTTAGGCATCCCTATTTGATGAACGGTGTATTCTTGAAGCATGAACCTATATTCACTCAATGTAAAAAAGCATTAGAGAGGACCACCGACCTAAGTTTTGTACTTATTAGGTATATTAAGTGGTGATCCAATTGGTCATTATGCTCGTGATAAGCTAGACCTATTGGTAGGGACCACACTTAGGTAGTCCTAAAGTTACACTACTAGATAAAAGTCCTATATAGTGGTATAGATAATTCCCTTAGGTAATATGTACCTTAATACTTTGCTTGCTATTTGGATACCAATATACTTGGTTAAATTCTAACAAAGCAAGATGGAAGGTATCAAAGACTGTCATACACCAGTAGCCCTATTTTGTTTTATTTGAATAACTAAAGTAAATGGAAATCGACATTATATTTGATTGTATTTAAATTAAGAGAGATTATTGCTAGGTTTTTCATCATGCATCACATTTGTTCTTCGGGTTTCCTATTAACACATAGATCAACCCTACTTAGGAAAGAGATTATGAAACTACCAATATGGGAGAAATAAGGTTGGAAGGCTTATTTTGATTTACGCATGTGCCTTGTAAATGATATATAACATATTCTTGCATTTCATGCATAACCATACAGCACGCTAATAAATTTTTTCAATCATTAAAGAATCATTCACATGGTTTGAGAATTCAACTTGCATGGAATATATGAGTATCACCTGGATAAATTTTAGGAACTTACTTAGAGGGAAGCCATAGTAGCTTTACTCTATGTATTAGGCTGAAGTATTAGAAGGCTAGAGCCTTGATTAAGGGTTAGTAATTAAAGCCACTATAGAGCAAATAGGCTAGTTTAAAAGTTTAAATGGGCATCTAGTTAGAAGGTCTTTGTTAGGATAGTTTAAGGTGCCATCGGAAATAGATTTAGGTTTCGCTAAAATCTTTGAAATAGTATCTAATGGAGCAAATATAATGGATTCGACATTAGGTGAACCCATTGATAATCAAGAACTGGATAAAAAGGCTTGATGAATTTTAAAAGAGGATAAGATCTATAATGATAAATATAATTAATTCCATAGCACAGCCTACTGGCTAGCCACCAATGGCAATTGCTGCTGCCCATAGATAACCTATAACTATTGGAGGCACTCCTATCATTATCTAAATAGGTCCTTATTTAGTAGTTAAGTTAAAAGGCATTGGATTGAGAGTTCAACTTATACAATAGTGAAAAGATAAGGAAGTTACACCCTAGGAAGATTTTATTCTTAAGAAAGAGGAAAAACTGCCTGTACTACAAGCTTAAAGAGGAAAATAACATAGGGTGGAAGACCCCATTTTTAAAAAGATTGAGGAGAAGGTAAAAGCAATGGTTCACATATTATTAGCAGGAAAAATTGTTAGGCCAGAGTAGAGAGATTTGGAAAGCGATGATATGCTCCCTTAGAGGTTTGAAATGCTTAACCTACCTAAGTTTTATGGTACATCAAATCCATTCATCCATATTAAGCAATACACCTTGGTCATGAAGAGTACCACTCTAACCAAAAGGCAGAAGGTTGAATACTTCAGCCTTAGTCTCAATAGTTTGCTATTGATTGGTACTATAATCTGGATAGGCACACCAAGGAAGATTGGGATAAACTGATAGAGGAGTTTTTAAGGCAGTATGAGTAGCACGAGAATGAAAGTTACTTTGAAAGACCTCAAGTTATTACAGCAGAAATCGAATAAATCCTCCCATAAATATCTCATAAATATCTTATAACCTGGAGGAATTGAGTCATAAAAATGAAAAAAAAACCGATACTCCTGATCAAATTAGGCTTTTCAATCAAAATGCTAGTCCTTATTTAAAGGAAGTTTTGAAGATGAAAGGATTGAAGGATTGGGAATCCTTGAAGAGCTTTACAATTGAAGTTGAAAGGGAGCGCCTAGCTAAGAAAATAAGTTCTATGAGTAGTGGCAATTTCAATGATGGGCATCAAGGATATGGAACTATAATTGGGAAAACTAGTGGCACTGCTACTACTGGAAAAATTATTGAGGTGTTAGCTGTTGAAGGCACTCAAAGGCATTATTTTAATCTTTATAGGTCCTTAACTTTGGTATTAGATCAATTAATAAAGGAACAGAAGTTGCATCCTCTACTGGCCAATCTAGCCCAAACCCAAGGTTAGCCCAACCATCGAGCTGATCAATATTGTGCATTTCACCAATATACAAGTTGTTTTATAGATCATTGTAGAACCTTGAGTGATATAATCTAGGATTTTATTGACAATAAGTAGATCACTAATCCAAAAAAATGAGAAAAGAAGAAAGGAAATTATAGTTCGGTCTAACCTCCCATATCTATGATCGGGTCGAGTTTGCCGAAATGGTAGGTTTTGTATGATTTATATGGCAATGTGTATCTAGCCATCATTTATCCCAAATAGGTAAATATAAAGTAGCAACCCAAGTTAAAGGTATATGTGGTTAACTATTAAGAATTACCTGATGAAAAGAAAGGTTACATGGCCCCTTCAATTTGTGAGATTCGAAAAATAAGAAGGATGTGCGAAAGGTAAAATTGATCACTCATAGTAGTCAAGTAGTACAAAAATTGATCACTCATAGTAGCCAGTGGACCCTCAACCATCATTTATAGATAAAGATCAAGAAGAAGATCAAATTTTTAAGTAGTTAAGGAATACCCTAGTTCAAATTTCTGTATGGTATCTACTTAGGCAGTCACCTTTTCATAGATAGAAAGTAGTGTAAGCCTTATATGAGTCCAATGTTATCGCTACTATCTCACCTTTAGAACTACTTAGTTTGGTAAGGTGAAATGCTGGAGAAAACATTGTATATAATAATGGGGATCCACTTGTAGAAGGTCGTAAGCGTAACCATCCTTTGTATATAAAGGCTTGAGACAATGGTAAACACACCGCTTGTGTGATGGTGGATGATGGCTCTTCAATTAATGTGTATATGTTGGTAGCAATTCTTGCCTTTGGATTGAATGATTCAATGCTAAATAAGTCCAATCTTGTAGTCACAACCCATGACAACTTCTACAAGTAAGCGGTAAACACTTTCAAAGCTAATGTTCAAAATAGGGGGATTAATGTTGAGGTAAAATTTGTATTGTTGTCGATACCTACAAACTTTTCTATGATACTAGGGAGGCCTTGGTTTAATAAAATTAGAGGAGTTCCTTCCATTATTAACCAAATGATCAAGATTCCTTATAAAGGCAAAGTGGTCACTATAAAGGCTACCAGATAAAATTAGGTTTCTATGTTGGGAATAGCTAATCAACCCTTTAGTGGGTTCTATATAGCCATTATCAATGACGATTACTTGGGTTATTGAGACTCCACTCCACAAGTTGTAAACATGATGAAAAGAATGAGTTTCTTACCAGGAGCAGGTTTGGGTAAGAATTCTAAGTGTCCTTTTAAAGCTACCACTGGTACAGTTTAAACCATTCGAAAAGGATTAGCTTATAAAGGGCCTGATGAGAAGGAAAAAGGTTTAGTGAAGTCAAAAGGTATACCACATAATCTGGGTAGCTTTGTTCCCATGTTAGCTCCACTTAGGTACTGTGGTAAGGATAAGCCAATGGTAATTGGAAGGGAAATTGCTCTAAGTTTTGAGATCTTTAATAATGTTTTTACTAGGTCAGTGTAACCATCAAACCTATAAAAGGGTTATGAGAAGGGGAGATTATGATCAAATTATCTGATTGGGATGAAACTCCTGACGAGATTGTAACTCCAAATTTGCTAGCTTCCAAACTCAAGAGAAAAGAAAAGGTAGAGTTTGAGATTCCTATGCCTGAAGTGAAAGAGGGTACTGAGGAAGTTGATACTTAAGCTGATCAAAAGATTTTGAAAGATGCTGGAAATAGAGCAAGCTCTTTTGAGGCATCAAACATAGTGGGTGTACATGAGGGTGATTTTGTAGATACAATTTTTGTACCTAAACTTTTTAACAATGATGTATATAGCTTAATTTATATAAATAATATGAATAATTTTGCTTACTTATTTGATGTTTCACATGATTTTATTTCGTATGAACATGTCATAATCATCTATATTCGATATTAATTCAACAAGTGCTACTCCATTCAATCTTGGTACTCTTGAAAATCCAAAAGAAATTTTGGTAGCATCCGATATAACCCTTGAGGAGAGAAGAATTTGAGAGAATGTTAAAAAATATGAAAGAGTATTTGCCTGGACCTATGAAGATATGACAAGAATTTATCACGTAATCATCGAGCATGCCATTCTCACTTATCCTGAATATAGGCCTATCAAGCAGAAACTCCAAAGTCTTAGGCATGAATAGGTAGAAAAGGTCAAAGAAGATATATGGAGTAGATAAATACCAAGTTCCTTATGGAGATCCAACATCCTACCTAGTTGGCAAATGTTATTTAGGTAACCAAAAAAGATGAAAGAGTTTGAGTTTGTGTCGACTATAGAGACCTGAACAAGGCATGTATAAAGGATAATTTTCCACCTCTTCATATAGATGTCCTGGTAAATAGTATAACTACTTGTGAAATGTACATCTTTGGCAACTAATATGCTGGATATAACTAGATTTTGAATAAGAACATGGATAGGATCAAAATGGCATTCATCACTTAATAGGACATGTATGCTTATTGGGTTATGCCATTTGGATTAAAGAATACATGGGCTACTTATCAGAGAATGGCCTTGAAGATTCTAGATGATTTGATCCATAAGGAGGTAGAGGTATATGTGGATGATATAATAATTAAGTTAGTTACTTGCGAAGGTTATTTCGTGGCCTTAGAGAAATTATTTAAGAGAATTGACAAATACAACCTTCATCTTAACCTGAAGAAATATGTATTTAGAGTCACTTCATAAAAGCTCCTAAGACATGTAGTGAGCCAAAGAGGAATAGAAGTAAATCCTAATAAGATGAAAGCCATTCGAGAAATGCTTATGCCACAAAAAGAGAAAAAAGTTCGAGGGTTTTTGGGCATGTTGTAGTATATAGGTAGATTTATTAATAGATTGACTTCAATTTTCATGCTAATCTTCAAGTTACTTCAAAAAGATCAACCAGTGATATAAAGTGAAGAATGTCAGATGGATTTTGACACCATAAAGAAATACTTTTTGTGCCTATCAGATAATGTTGCACATGTTTTTTACACAATTTATTATTATTGATGGAGTTCTCTATAAAAGAAAACCAGATGGAATATAGTTAAGGTGTATAGATAAAAAAGAAGCCAAGAAGATTATAAAAGAGATCCATGCCGAAGTTTATGGCTCTCATATGAATGCTTTGGCCTTGGCTCAAAAAATAATACTTAAGGGGTTCTTTTGGCTTGCCAGAGACATAGATCACTCTGAGTATATAAAATAATGCCAATTGAGCCAACAATATGTTAATTTAAGGCACATGCCTATGTTAGAATTATGCAGTCCCACCTCACTATGGCCCTTTGTCGCTTGGGGTATGGACATCATAGGGATGATCAATCCATTAACATCGAATCGATATAAATTTATTGTTATGGCTATTAATAACTTTTCAAAATAGATAGAAGCACAATCATATTAGAACTTGGGTGCAAGGGAAATAGAGAAGTTTATAGAAAAAAAATCTAATATGTAGATATGGGCTCCTACATCATATCGTATCTGATAATGGGTCTCATTTTCTAGGAGAGACTAAATGGATGCTCAATAAATATGAAGTTCAACACCATATGTCTTTGCCATATCATCTTTAAGAGGTTGGAGTGGTTGAAGTATCTAATAAGAATGTTAAAAGAATTTTGGCTAAAATGGTAAGGACTTATAAGGATTAGGCTAATAAGTTACCTTTTGTGCTATGGAGTTACAAAACTATAGCTAGAACTTCAACTGGAGCCACTATGTTATCTTTGGTGTATTGGATAGAAGCTATCTTATCTATGGAGATCAAGCATCAATCATTGTGAGTAGTCTTAGAAGTTGAGCTACTAAAAATAGAATGGTCCACATAGAGATTATCACAACTTAATCTATTGGATGTAGAGAGAGTGTGAGCCTATTACCACAACCAGGTTTATCAGAGATGGTTGGCAAGATCTTTTGAAACGAAAGTTAGGAAGCATCCCTAGGAAAAAAGAGATCAAGTTTTAAAGAAAATAAGGCCAAGCTTACCTAACATTGAAGGTAAGTTTAGGCTAATATGGGATGCCCCATTTATGATGAAAAAAGTACTATCAAAAGGTGCTACGATACCGAGTGTTAAACACCCCAAACTAACATCTCTATTATAAATAATGCAATTTGCTTAAATCATGTTATGTTAAGCAATTAAGTCAATTAACATCTACATGCATTCATATCACCTGATCCGTCTAATCATATAACTTGTATTCTAATTAGGCTTCTCACATCTTTCATGTACATTTCATTTTGAATAAGTATAGTGACTAATTATGCAGCCCATTATCATAATAAAACTAGATTCTACTATCTTAGTCATTTCACTATCATGCATAGCATTCATTATTCCATCAAATTTGAATAAAGTCATTATAGCTTCTAGATGCATGCATATATCGGCATTCTCACTATGAGCTTATTACAACCTTAACCTCCATATGACATACATATATATTACAAACTTTATACATATTAAACATGTAAGGAACTATACAAAATTAATTTATCAAAATTCCTACATCAACTTCTATAGACTGGTGTTGGCCTGTCCTGATGCAGAAAATGTTCCTGTGCAAAAGCTTTGACTACCAAAACCTAAACAGATCAAAATAACATGTGCTAAGCTATACAGCTTAGTGGGGATACTAAACAGAAAGACAACCACTCTCAGTGGTCGTCAGAAATATAGGATATACAAAAACAATTGAAAATAATAAAATTTACATATTAGGAAAAAGTATAAAATAAAGCTCAATAACTTAAACAATAAGGTAGCCCTTCAATTAATTTGGCATACTTGAATCTAAACAATTCATAAAGAGATTTGTACAAAATGTAAATAGATACCAATACATGCTTAAGGAACCACCGTCAAACATGATAATCCATATATCAGATGCATAAATCATACGGTGATTAACTATGAAATAATAGTGCTTTACTTTAGCCTGCTTATGTTTTAAGAGTGGATAATGGGATCGGTGGATACCCGAGAGTACCAAACGGTGGATATCCGAAGATATCAAAACTATGAACCCAAATAGGGTTAACTGTACAGTGGACCTATCAAGAACCTAAACAGGGTCAACAAGCAACCCAAAAGGGGTTGTGAATCATCCAATCGAATCAACTGTACTTTTGACAAAAAAGGTTGACGGTGGCAGCTACAATATCCCTATAGGTGCCTATCTATCCATAGTTGAACTCTAGCAGGAGGCAATACAGTTTTTCATGTTCATTTAAAATATCATGCTTGTACTTATCTCATACACCTTGCTCATGCATATCATATTACAGTTACAATTCCCATTGTATAAACATGCATTCATGTAGAAATTCGAGTGTCGGTAATTGAACATACCTCTCATCATGAACATATACCTGAACATGCTATCTTTAGGCAACACATCATATCACAATCATGTTATCATACATATAGGATCAATGATAATTTAATAACTTCATACTTTCACATATTCATATACTTCAATGAGGGTTCCAATATATGGTGATAACATATCTTTACAACTTTATTTCTATAAGTCATTAAATTAATCTCATGTGTTGCTTTTACATAATACTCTTATATTTATATTTTAAAATGTTCAAAACTCACATATTAATGCCTTATTATAAATTTAATAACATGTTTTAACATACTTTAGATGGGTTTCAAAATGTTAGGGTAAGTGTTGATATTTGATAAGGCTAAAATCATGTATACCTATAAAAGGAAAGGCCCACGGCTAAGAGCAATTGGTCCTAGCCGAGTCTAATGGCTGATGTAACACCCTAGTCTAATGCCTTTATCATGTATCATGTTATACCTTTCAATCATATAATGGTAGGTCATTAACCCGAAGCTATATACATTTATCATATTAGAAGTCTATTTATATAAGTATCCTATACATCAAATAGGATTTCCCACAACTTCAGTCCTTTAACTAAGCATGCATAATGGCTTATTCTATCACATACTCATCAACTTCCATGTTAGTTATAACTATCTTTAACTTCATATCATATCATGCATAACATTTATCAAATGATCTAGCATATTTATAACTAAGCATTTTAGCTACTACATGCATGCATGCTTTAATATTCTTTTACTACTACTTATTACATTACTTACTCCATATTACAAATTTATATATATTTAGGAGCCCTTATTATACATATTAAACGTGAAAAAGAACTTGCACCAAAATATAACCAAAAAGAATCCTACATCAACTTCCACGACTTAGGTGTTGGCCTGTTCTGATGCAGAAATCGTTCCTGAGCTTAAGCTTTTACAACAGTACCTACACGGATTAAATAACCCGTGCTAAGATATAAAGCTTAGTGGGGATGCTAATTTTGAAAGACAACCACTCACAGCGATTGTCGGAGACATATAATATACAATAATTGATAATAACAAGAATAACATATTTCAAATAAATAAATGACAGAATAGAATATCATTATTAACAATCAAATCTCATATTTATATTCACATGCTTGAAAATTTAAGACATAACATAATAGGATCAATATCAAAATATCCAATTATCACATATGCAATGGAAAATATAGTTAAACATATTATCTCATATATTATGCTTTGTTTATCTAATAGTTAACTGTAACGCAATATCACAATAGTTTAGCCTGTTTAAGTTCTAAAGGTTGATAACAGGATCGGTGGATACCAAGGTATCAAAATGATGGATATCCGAAGATATCAAAACTATGGACCCAATCAGGGCCAACTGTACGATGGACCGGTCAAAGACCCACACGATGGCAAGTAACAACCTTAATGGCTATGCAAGATCCAATAGGATCAACTATATTGTGGACCTAAAAAGGTCGACTGTGGCAGCTGCAATATCCCTATAGGCACCTATCTATCCAACAATTGAACTCGAGTAGTAGGTAAAAATAGTTTCTGAGTTTATTTAGTATATATATATATATCATGCTCACACCAATCTATAATATATTTTTCTCATGTATGAACATAACATCATACTTATTCCTCTAGTGTACAACATGTATTCATGCACACTTATAGTAATACAATTATTTGTGTTTGAACATACATATCATATGTACGCATCACATGTCATTTTTCATTTATTAAACATCAAATAGGAGAACATACCTGTTGGTCACTAATAATAACACATCTCTCCATTTAGTTTCTTTTATCATTTAATATCTTGAGAATTCATTGAACATCCTTTAACTAAATATATATATATATATATATCAATATTCTACTTATGCGAATGTTTGGCAAGTTATGATTTTATACATGATATGTAGGGGTGTCAAAGAAATAGCATAAAGTGTTCACTATACCAACAAGTCGTGAGCGCGACAGAAGTGAAAGTAGCATTTCACGTCAGTACATTGTCGAGATCGCGATCAATGTTGCGAGCATGACATACCCAGATTAAGCAACTTATAACAATTTTTCACTTCAACAATTCTTGTATAGATTCAATTTTATGCCTAATTAACATGCTTATGTTTTACTTTATTAAAGCCCCTATTTCATGTCTTAAAATTTGGGATACTTCAAATTAATACTTTCAATAGAAATTCCATAAATTTATCATCCACACTTAATATGACGAAATCTTATAATTCATCTAACTCACGTTGTTGCCATGTTAAGTTTCCTTATAACACTGAAATTATATGAACACAAGAAACTATCAGGTAAGCATAAATTCCTTCTTCACTTTTCACATACATTAACACATCAATGCTTATATCTAAAGATTTTTTAATTTCATTTGCTATAAATTTTACTAGCTAGTTTAAGTGGTTTTCACAACTTCCACAACAACACTTCACAACTAATTCTATTTTTTTTCTTTAAATCAAAATTTCAATCAAACACAAGAAGCTAAGAATTCTCTAATCCCATACCTTGGCCTAATTAATCTTTAGCTAATTAATCCTTAGCAAGACCTTTTCCTTTATCTTTTCTACCTTCTCCTTCTTTATCTACAATATAAATCATTCTCTAATCCATCATTTCCAGCAGCTAATCCCAACCAAAATCCACATAAAGAATGAAGAAGAAGAAAATGATGAAGATTACCAAAATTAAACCATACCTTATTAATCTATATCAATATTTTCTTGAACAACCCACATGCATGCAATTGTCTTCATGAATTTATAGTAAATTGAGAGATGAACATAAAATTGAAAGAGATGAAAATGAATTCTCTCCTTTGGTGCCATCCCACTCTCACCTTTCTCTTTCTTTCCACTAAAACCAACATATATATAGTGCTATGGTAATTATTTTTTTTGGTCCTTCAAGGTTTTGCATGTCACACCATAGACACACACTTTTTTGCATGCTATAAATTATTCCCACCAATTAGTCTATTTCATAAATCAACCCCACCATTTAACCCTTTCCTTAAATTGGCCTCTCCATTATTCTTCAATCCTCAATTGACCCCTAAAATATCATAATTACAAATTTGCCCCTAATCAATACTTTGTACTCTAATTATACCCTCGATTAATATTAAACCACACCATTAAATTTTATTTTCATGCAATTAAAATAATAAAAACATATTTTTTCCCTTATCCCAAACTTATATGAATTTCTCATTTAATTTTTAATCTCAATCAAATAAAAACCCCTCTCAAAACATGAGATTTCAATTAGGGTTATGTAACGGGTCTCACAATTCTTTCCCCCTTAAGGAATTTCATCCCCGAAATTCATACCTAATTTAAAGAATTGAGGATATTGCTTTTTCATGGCTGCCTCTGGCTCCCAAGTTACTTATCGTACACTATGATGTTGCTAGAGTACTTTCACCAGAGGGATCTGCTTGAATAGTTCCAACCATCTTCTCTGCCTCAAATTAAGTTATTTAGGAGTAAGCAAGTACTTAAGGCTTTTATGATATGTATAAATCCTGCATTTTCCCCATACAAGTAATGTCGCCAAATCTTTAAAGCAAATACCACAGCTGCATGCTCTAGATCATAAGTTGGATAGTTTTGTTCATGGGTTTTCAACTGTCTGGATGCATAAGCTACAACTTTACCATCTTGCATTAATACACAACCCAAACCAACCTTAAAAGCATCACTGTACATTGCATACTCTTTTCCTGACACAGGTTGAGTCAACACTGGAGCTTCTGTCAACATCTTCTTCAACCTTTCAAAGCTTGCTTGACAATGATCAGACCATTCAAACTTGATATTCTTCCTTAATAGCTTAGTGAGGGGTGAAGTAATGACAAATAACCCTTCACAAAATGATGATAGTAACCTACCAACCCGAGAAAACTTCTAATTTCATGTACATTCCTGGGTGGTCTCTAGTTAACAATAGCTTCAATTTTATTTGGATCAACCCTAACACCTTCAGCAGATACAACATGACCTAGGAAAGAAACTTCCTTAAGCCAAAAGTCACATTTACTCAATTTGGCATAAAATTGATTCTCTTTTAAAGTTTGTAATACAATCCTCATATGTTCAGCATGCTCAGCTTCATTTATGGAGTAAACTAATATGTCATCAATAAACACTACAACAAATCGATCCAAGTAGGGTTTGAATACTCTATTCATAAGATCCATGAATGCAGCAGGTACATTAGTCAATCCAAATGGCATCACTAATAATTCATAATGCTTATAACGAGTTCTAAATGCAGTCTTGGGAACGTTCCCATCTTTAACACTGAGCTGATAATATCCAGATTGCAAATCTATTTTTGAAAACATACCAGCACCACTTAACTGATCAAATAAATCCTCAATTCAAGGCAAAGGATACTTGTTCTTCAATGTCACTTTGTTCAACTATCTATAATTGATACACATTCTCAAAGAACCATCCTTCTTCTTAACAAATAAAATTAGAGCACCCTAAGGTGACACATTGGGTCTGATAAAGCCTTTGTCTAACAATTCATGTAGTTGAACCTTTAACTCTTTTAATTTAGATAGAGCCATTCTGTATGGTGCCTTGGAGATCGAGGCTATACAGGTAACAGATCAATAGACAACTCAACATCTCTTTCTAGAGGAAGACCAGGTAATTCCTCATGAAAAACTTCTGGAAATTCATTCACAATCGGTATATTCTCAAGCTTCACTATATCCCTTTTTGAGTCAAGGGCCACAGCTAAAAATGCTTCACATCCTTTTTTGAGGCAACACCTAGCTTGCATTGCTGATATAACATTAGTGGATAGCTTAGAACAATTGCGTTCTACTACCACTTCCTTTCCTTCATCATCCCTAAAAGTTACTATTTTCATTTCATAATTTACCACTGCATGATGCTTGGATAACCAATCCATTCCTAGAATTACATCAAACTCATGAAAAGGCAACACAATCAAATCTGCTGGAAACTCTCTCCCTTTAACTATTATAGGACAATCTTTATACACCTTATTAGCAATTGTACTATGTTCCAATGGACTAGTTACACATACTTCAAAATCTAACTGTTGTGTTTTAAACCTATCTCTACCTGAAACCCCAATACAAACATATGAATGAGTAGAGCCAGGATCAATGAGTGCATTTATGTTACAATTACAAAGAGAAAAAGTACCAGCTATAACTTCTGGGGTATTCTATTCCTCCTAAGCCTTCATTGCATAAGCCCATCTAGCAACCATTTGAGTAGAATGTTTATCAACTATTTCTAACATATTCAGGGACTGAGATACATGATAAACTGATCCACCCATTCCTCTGCCTCTACCTCTTCCAAATAGGGGTGCATTAGAAGCTCCGATGCTGTCCTGTTGCTTAAAACCCTGATCCGATTTCAAAGGACAATTTGCCATAAAATGTTCAGCACTGCCACTTCTATAGCATTCTCCAGCCAGTTTCCCGCAGTTACCCCAATGGTGCCTGGAACAATGGAAACACTTAGGTGCTTGACCCCCACTCTGTCTTCCTAAAGCTTCCTTCTAATTTTTAAACTTGGCAGAAGATTCTTGTTTCTTTCCTTTATTAGAAGAACAAAAAATAGATTATGCAGGCTGACATCCTTGAGTTCCTCTAAATCTTTTTCCAGTAGATAATCCTCCCCTGGGACCACTTCTTTTATACTCCCTCTCTCTTTTAGCTATCTCATACTTTTCAATTTTCATAGCAGTTGTAACCAGTTGATTAAAATCTACCACATTTAAAGATGTGAATCCGAACAATTTTTCTTTGATTTGATCATTTAGTCCATCATCAAAGTGCCTACATTTAAACACTCTTATCAACATTTCCTTGGGAACATAGTTGCATAACCGGCTAAATTCTTTTTCATATTCAGCCACAGATAAAGCTTTTTGCCTCAGACTCAGAAATTGCTTCAATTTCTCCTCCTTGTAAGCCTCAACAACATATTTCTTTCTAAACTCCCCCTTAAAGAATTCCTAGGTAAGTGGGTCAAGTAATTATAGTTGTCTCAAAATCAACTTCCACCAATCATAAGCTATGCCTTGAAGTAAGGACACATCACATGATACCTTGTGATTTGTAGGGCAGTTAATTTCATCAAATATCCTCTCCAGCCTCTCTAACCAGAACTTAGCTTCTTCAGATTGTTCTAGATTAGTACCCATAAATTCTTGTGCCCGATGCTTTCTAACTTCAGATATTAGAGCCTTGGGCATAGTCATTCTTTGCATAATCTAGGCCATATCCTAAGAAATTTTTAACAAGGCCTCTCCAAGAACTTCGGTAGGAATTTCATTTAGATACGACAAAGAAGTCATTGGATTAGGAGGATTTGATCTAATAGGCAAATTACTTTCAGCTGATTCTTCTATAGTATCCCTAGAGGAGTTCTCCATCTTGAATCAATAAGAAAATAGGAACTTCTGCATTCGGCCAACACAACACTATCTGATATTAAAAGATCCTATACACACATTGCCCAAAAAAGGCTAAACCTAGGCTCTGATACCAAATTTGTAACACCCTAGTCTAATGCCTTTATCATGTATCATGTTATACCTTTCAATCATATAATGGTAGGTCATTAACCAAAAGCTATATACATTTATCATATCAGAAGTCTATTTATATAAGTATCCTATGCATCAAATAGGATTTCCCACAACTTCAGTCCTTTAACTATGCATGCATAATGGCTTATTCTATCACATGCTCATCAACTTCCATGTTAGTTATAACTATCTTTAACTTCATATCATATCATGCATAACATTTATCAAATGATCTAGCATATTTATAACTAAGCATTTTAGCTACTACATGCATACATGCTTTAATATTCTTTTACTACTACTTATTACATTACTTACTCCATATTACAAATTTATATATATTTAGGAGCCCTTATTATACAAATTAAACGTGCAAAAGAACTTGCACCAAAATATAACAAAAAAGAATCCTACATCGACTTCTACGACTTAGGTGTTGGCCTGTTCTATTGCAGAGATCGTTCCTGAGCTTAAGCTTTTACAACAGTACCTACACGGATTAAGTAAGCTGTGCTAAGCTATAAAGCTTAATGGGGATGCTAATTTTGAAAGACAACCACTCACAGCGATTGTCGGAGACATATAATATACAATAATTGATAATAACAAGAATAACATATTTCAAATAAATAAATGACAGAATAAAATATCATTATTAACAATCAAATCTAATATTTATATTCACATGCTTGAAAATTTAAGACATAACATAATAGGATCAATATCAAAATATCCAATTATCACATATGCAATGGGAAATATAGTTAAACATATTATCTCATGTATTATGCTTTGTTTATCTAATAGTTAACTGTAATGCAATATCACAAGAGTTTAGCCTGCTTAAGTTCTAAAGGTGGATAACAGGATCGGTGGATACCAAGGTATCAAAATGATGGATATCCGAAGATATCAAAACTATAGACCCAATCAGGGCCAACTGTACGATGGACCGGTCAAAGACCCATATGAGGGCAAGTAACAACCTTATGGCTGTGTAAGATCCAATAGGATCAACTATATTGTGGACCTAAAAAGGTCGACGGTGGCAGCTGCAATATCCCTATAGGCGCCTATCTATCCAACAATCGAACTCTAGTAGTAGGCAAAAATAGTTTCTGAGTTTATTTAGTATATATATATATATATCATGCTCACACCAATCTATAATATATTTTTTTCATGTATGAACATATCATCATACTTATTCCTCTAGTGTACGACATGTATTCATGCACACTTATAGTAATACATTTATATGTATTTAAACATACATATCATATGTACGCATCACATGTCATTTTTCATTTATTAAACATCAAATAGGAGAACGTACCTATTGGTCACTAATAATAACACATCTCACCATTTAGTTTCTTTTATCATTTAATATCTTGATAATTCATTGAACATCCTTTAACTATATATATATATTATATATATATATATATATCAATCTTCTACTCATGCGAATGTTTGGCAAGTTATGATTTTATACATGATATGTAGGGTGTCAAAGAAATAGCATAAAGTGTTCACTATACCAACAAGTCGTGAGTGCGACAGAAGTGAAAGTAACATTTCACATCAGTACATTGTCACGATCGCGATCAATGTCGCGAGCACAACATAACCAGATTAAGCAACTTATAACAAATTTTCACTTCAATAATTCCTATATAGATTTTATTTTATGCCTAATTAACATGCTTATGTTTTACTTTATTAAAGCCCCTATTTCATGTCTTAAAATTTGGGATACTTCAAATTAATAATTTCAAAATAAATTCCATAAATTTATCATCCACACTTAATATGACGAAATCTTATAATTCATCTTACTCACGTTATTGCCATGTTAAGTTTCCTTATAACACTGAAATTATATGAACACGAGAAACTATCAGGTAATCATAAATTCCTTTTTCACTTTTCACATACATTAACACATTAATGGTTATATCTAAAGATTTTTTAATTTCATTTGCTATAAATTTCACTTGCTAGTTTAAGTGGTTTTCACAACTTCCACAACAAAACTTTACAACTAATTCTCTATTTTTTCTTTGATTCAAAATTTCAATCAAACACAAGAAGCTAAGAATGCTGTAATCCCATACCTTGGCCTAACTTCCCTTTAGCCAATTAATCTTTTGCAAGACCTTTTTCTTTATCTTTTGTACCTTATCCTTCTTTATCTACAATATAAATCATTCTCTAATCCATCATTTCCAGAAGCTAATCTCAACCGAAATCCACATAAAGAATGAAGAAGAAGACGATGATGAAGATTACCAAAATTAAACCATACCTTATTAATCTATATCAATATTTTCTTGAACAAACCACATGCATCCAATTGTCTTCATGAATTTATAGTAAATTGAGAGATGAACTTAAAATTGAAAGAGATGAAAATGAATTCTCTCCTTTGGTGCCGTCCCACTCTCACCTTTCTCTTTCTTTCCACTAAAACCAACATATATATAGTGCTATGGCAATTATTCTTCTTGGTCCTCCAAGGTTTTGCATGTCACACCATAGACACACACTTCTTTGTATGCTATAAATTATTCCCACTAATTAGTCTATTTCATAAATCAACCGCACCATTTAACCCTTTCCTTAAATTGGCCTCTCCATTATTGTTCAATTCTCAATTGACCCCTAAAATATCATAATTACCAATTTACCCCTAATAAATACATTATACTCCAATTATACCCTCAATTAATATTAAACCACACTATTAAAATTTATTTTCATGTAATTAAAATAATAAAAACATATTTTATCCCTTATCCCAAACTTATACGAATTTCTCATTTAATTTTTAATCTCAATCAAATAAAAACCCCTCTCAAAACATGAGATTTCAATTAGGGTCATGTAAGGGGTCTCACAACTGTAATTGAGATCAGAAGGTGCATATGGCTGAGATAAAATGGTCTCGGTCGTGCCTCCCTGAAATGCCATACGAAAATTCTTTATACAGTTTTTCTAAAGCAAATTGCACATCATTTTAGACCTCCCAAACAGAATTTTAAGAAAAATGGTTTTCTACAACTTTGTTCCTTATGTTTTTAGTTTCTAAAACATCAAAAATATTTGCAATATCATTTCTATAACTCAGGATAAATGGAATTTACCAAAGACTGTTCATTAGGGTAGGCAACATAGAATTCTGATTTTCATGTAAAGTTGAAGAAATTTTATAGGCATTATCAGACTTTGCTTTCTTCGTAAAAATTGTAGATTTTGAAGTCTATTTTTTGTAGGAATTAACCTCATGTCATTCTGATTAGTGTGCACATAGATATCTCAATTTTACTACAAACTATTCTATAACCAAAATTAACAGTTCACCTAACATTCAATAAATCATAAAAATTATTTAGAGATTTGAATGGTTGCAATTGTAGATTTCTATTTAGAGATTTTACTACAAATTGTAGATTGCAATTGTAGATTTTGTAGGAATTAACTTCTACAATCTTGTAGGTATATGTCATGTATAACTTTAGAAATTTGAATGGTTGCAATTGTAGATTTCTATTTTAACTTATTCTAAAAGTTCAGACATTAGGTCAAGAGGTTTTCATCTTATCCTTGCATGTACACTTCTTAAGTATTATTCTCTTTTTAATTACTTAAAATTCAAGTCATTCACCACATGATTCTACCAAAACATCCAAGAACAATTAGAAAGAACCTCTTCCCATACCTTGGCTGAAATCTCCCTTCACTTTCAATCTTTTGCCACTCCTTTGCCTTTGGTCTTTTTACTCTCCTCTTCTCCTTAAATCAACAATTCATTCATTTAATTTCAACATCAACTCCCACATTCAACTCAATCCATCATCATTCAAAGAAGAAGAAGAAGAAGAAAAAGAATGGATTAATTATTAAGTTAGAATATTTACCTTATAATTTTACACTAATAATCTTGATTAGTCACCACATGTAAGGATTTCTTCTTTGGTTACTTAGAGAGATTAACCATGAACACATGAGAGGAAAAAAAGAATTTTCTGTAACTCACTTTAAGAATTTCATCCCAAACACCCTCTCTCTTCTCAAAATTGACTTTTATACTATCAAATAAAATCCGCTTTTTGGTCCCTTAAAAATTTGCATGTCACATAAAAATCTTACACCTTTTTGCATGCTTAATATTGACCCCTCCATTTAACTCTTCTCTTAAATCAACCTCTCCATTTATTCTTTCTCTTAAATTAACCTCTCAATTATTCATTTATTCACATTTGCCCTTAAAGATGCCATATTAACAAATTGTCCCCTAAATTAATACTTTATACTTCAATTATACCCTTGAGAAATTTTAAACTATAATATTAAATTTTATTTTCATGCAATTAATATAATAACAAAATATTTATCACTTGTCCCTTACTTTATATGGAATTTTCATTTTTAATTTAATCTTAATCAAATAAAATCCTACTCAAAACATGCAATTTAAATTAGGGTCATGTTAGGGGCCTCACAAATCTCTCCCCTTTAAGGAATTTCGTCCTCGAAATCCATACCCGATTCAAACAATTGAGGATATTGCTTTCTCATGGCTGCCTCTGGCTCCTAAGTTACTTCTTGTTTACCATGATGTTACTATAGTACTTTGACCAAAGGGATCTACTTGTTCCTCAATTGCCTGATTTCCTTAGCCAGGATTTCCTTTATTTCCTCATCATAATTCAGCTGTAATTGAATATCTTGAACTTGTAACTTATGAGATTCATCGAAGCGATATCTTTGAAGCATGGACATATGAAATACATCATGAAGCTTGGCTAATTCCATAAGAAGAGCCAACCTATAAGCCACTGGTCTGACTCTTTGAAGAATTTCATACGGACCAATAAACCTTGGACCGAGCTTTCCCTTTTTCCCAAATCTAAGTACCTTTCTCCATGGAGGTACCTTCAAAAACATCTTGTCACCTACTTGATACTCGATATCTTTTCTTTTCAAGTCAGCATATGATTTCTGCCTGTCACTAGCTTCTTTTAGCATCTGCTTGATGACTTGAACTTTTTCTTCTGTATCTTGGACAAGTTCAGGACAAATTATTTTACATTTAGTCAATTCAGTCCAACAAACTAGAGTTCTACATTTCCTGCCATACAAAGCCTCATATGGTGCCATTTTAAAACTCTTCCGATAACTGTTATTATAAGTGAATTCCATTAAGGCCACGTATTTATCCCAGCTTCCAGAAAACTCCAAAGCACATCCCTTCATCATATCTTATAGAATCTGAATAACGCTTTTGGATTGTCCATCCATTTGAGGATGAAAAGCTGAACTGTACTTGAGCTGTGTTCCCAAAGCCTCCTGTAGACTTTGCCAAATTCTTGATGTAAACCTTTGATCTCAATCAAAACTTATAGATACAGGTGTACCATGTAACCGTACAATCTCATTCACGTATAATTCTGCAAGCTTATCCATAGAATAATCTGTTCGAACCGGTATAAAGTGAGCTACTTTTGTTAACTTATCCACTATTACCCAGAAAACATCATATTTTCTTTGAGTAAAAGGTAAACTGATAAAAAAATCTATGGAAATGTCTTTCCACTTCAACTGTGGAATCGAAATGGGATTCAATAGACCTGAAGGAAACTGATGTTCTGCTTTCATTTGTTGACATGTTAGACACTTAGAAACATATTTAACAATATCTTTTTCCATGCCAGGCCACTAGTAAAATTGTTTCAACTCTTGTTACATCTTGTTCCCCCCTGGATACATAGTAAATGCAGTATTATGTGCTTCATGCAACAATATTCTTTTCACTTCCTTGTCATTAGGAATACACAACCCGTTATGGTAGTATACACCACCATCTTTGTTCACTAAGAAATCTAATTGATCTCCTTCATAAACTACTTTGACAATCTGTTGTAACTTTTCATCATCCTTCTGAGCATTTATCATTGTCTACCTAACCATGGGCCTAGCTTTAAGCTATGCTAGTAATGCACCATCTGATGCAAATTTCTATCTGCACTATTTTAACATCAATACTGCCATTGTCTTACGACTCAAGGCATCAACAACCACATTTGCTTTTCCTAGGTGGTAGTCAACTATACAATCATAATCTTTGAATAATTCCAACCATCTTCTCTGCCTCAAATGAAGTTCTTTCTGAGTAAGCAAGTACTTAAGGCTTTTATGATTAGTATAAATCCTGCGTTTTTCCCCATACAAGTAGTGTCACCAAATCTTTAAAGCAAATACCATAGCTGCCAGTTTTAGATCATGAGTCGGGTAGTTATGCTCATGTGATTTCAACTGTCTAGATGCATAAGCTACAACTTTACCATCTTTCATTAATACACAACCCAAACCAATCTTAGAAGCATCACTGTACATTGTATACTCTTTCCCTGACACAGGTTGAGTTAACACTTAAGCTTCAGTCAACATCTTCTTTAACCGTTCAATGCTTGTTTGACAACGATCAGACCATTCGAACTTAATATTCTTCTTTATCAGCTTAGTGAGGGGTGAAGCAATGATAGAGAAACCCTTCACAAAACGACAATAGTAACCTGGTAACTCGAGAAAACTTCAAAATTCATATACATTCCTGGGTGGCCTCCAATTAACAATAGCTTCAATTTTATTTAGATCAACCCTAACACCTTCAACAGATACAACATGACCTAGGAAGGAAACTTCCTTAAGCCAGAAATCATATTTACTCAATTTGGCATACAACTGATTTTCTTTCAAAGTTTGCAATACAATTTCTCAGATGTTCATCATGCTCAGCTTCATTTTTGGAGTAAACCAGTATCTCATTAATAAACACTACAATAAATTGATCTAAGTAGGGTCTGAATACCCTATACATGAGATCCATAAATGCAGCAGGTGCATTAGTCAACCCAAATGGCATAACTAAAAATTTATAATGTCCATATCGGGTTCTAAATGCAGTTTTAGAAACATCCCCATCGTTTACTCTGAGCTGATAATAACCTGATCATAAGTCTATCTTTGAAAAGACACTAGCACCACTCAACTAATTAAACAAATAATCAATTCTAGGCAAAGGATATTTGTTCTTCACTATCACTTTATTCAATTGTTTATAATCGATACACATTTTCATAGACCCATCCTTCTTCTTAATGAATAGAACCAGAGCACCCCAAGGTAACACACTAGGTCTGATGAAGCCTTTATCTAATAATTCCTGTAATTGAACCTTTAACTCTTTCAATTCAGATGGAGCCATTCAGTATGGTGCCCTGAAGATCGGGGCTGTACTAGGTAACAAATCAATAGACAACTCAACATCTCTTTCTGGAGGAATTCCTCGGGAAATACTTATGGAAATTCATTCACAATCGGTATATTCTCAAGCTTCACTGTATCCCTTTTTGAGTCAAGGACTAAAGCTAAAAATGCTTCACATCCTTTTCTAAAACAACGCCTAGCTTGCATTGTTGATATAACATTAGTCAGTAGCATAGAACAACTTCCTTCTACCACCACTTCCTTTCCTTCATCATTCCTGAAATTTACTGTTTTCATTTCATAATTTACCACTACATGATGCTTGGATAACCAATCCATTCCTAAAATTGCATCAAACTCATAAAAGGGCAACACAATAAAATCTGTTGGAAACTCTCTCCCTTGAACTACTATATGACAGTCTTTACACACCTTATTAATAATTACACTATGTCCCAATCGACTAGTTACACATACATCAAAATCTAACCGTTGTATTTTAATCCTATCTCTACTATATGACAATCTTTACACACCTTATTAACTTTTAAAGCATTATGTTCCTTCCGAACCTTTATTGCATAATCCCATCTAGCAACCATTTGAGTAGAAGGCCTATTAACTATTTCTGACATATTCTGGGACTGAGATCCATGATGAGTTGATCCACCCCTTCCTCTGCCTCTGCCTCTACCTCTACCAGATGGGGTTGCATTAGAAGGTCCCCGATTATCCTATTGCTTGAAACCTTGATCCTTTTTCAAAGGACAATTTGCCATAAAATGGTCAGCACTACCACATCTAAGGCATTCTTCAGCCAATTTCCTGCAATTACCCTAATGATGCTAGGAAGAATGTGGACACTCAAGTGCTTGACCCTCACTCTTTCTTCCTAAAGCTTCCTTCTCATATTTAAATTTGACAGAAGATTCTTATTTCTTTCCTTTATTAGCAGAACTAAAAATAGACTCTGCAGGTTGACCTCCTTGAGTTCCTCTAAATCTTTTTCTAGTAGATGATCCTCCCTTGGAACCACTTCGTTTGTGCTCCCTCTCTCTTTTAGCTATCTCATGCTTTTCAACTTTCATAGTAGTTGTAACCAGTTGATTAAAATCTACCACATTTAGAGATGTAAATCTGAGCAATTTTTCTTTGATTTGATCATTCAACCCATCTTTAAAGTGTCTGCATTTAAAGACTCCTATCAATATCTCCTTGGGAACATACTTGTATAACCAGCTAAATTCTTTTTTATATTTAGCCACAGATAGAGCTTTTTGTCTCAGACTCAGAAATTGCTGCAGTTTATCCTCCTTGTAAGCCTCAGTAACATATTTCTTTCTAAACTCTCCCTCAAAAAATTCCCAGGTAAGTGGATCAGGTAACTGAGGTTGTTTTAATATCAACTTCCACCAATCAAAAGCCATGCCTTGAAGTAAGGACATAGTGTAAGATACCTTGTGATTTGCAGGGCGGTTAATTTCATCAAATATCCTCTCCAGCCTTTCCAACCAGAACTCAGCTTCTTCAGATTGTTCTAATTTAGTGCCTATAAATTCCTGTGGCCCATGCTTCCTAATTTCAGTTATTAAAGCTTTGGGCATAGTCATTCTTTGCAAAATCTGAGCCATATCCTAAGAAATTTTTAACAAGGCCTCTCCACTGACCGCAGTAGGAATTTCATTTCGATGTGATGATGAAGTCACTGGATTAGGAGGATTTGATCTAACCAAAAAATTACTTTCAGGCTATTCTTCTATAGTATCCCTAGAAGAATTCTCAATCTTTAATCTATAAAAAAATAGGAACTTTTACATTAGGCCAGCACAACGCTATATCATATTATAAAATCCTATACTCAAAATGCTCAGAAAAGAGTAAACCATGCTCTGATACCAAATTGAAACACCTTCTAACATCTCTATTATAAATAATGCAATCTACTTAAATCATGTTATGTTAAGAAATTAACTCGATTAACATCTACATGCATTCATATCATCTGATCCATCTAAACATATAACTTGTATTCTAATTAGGCTTCTCACATCTTTCATGTACGTTTCATTTTGAATAAGCATAGTGATTCATTATGCAACCCATTATCATAATAAAACTAGATTCTACTATCTTAGTCATTTCACTATCATGCATAGCATTCGACATTCCATCACATTTGAATAAAGTCATTATAGCTTCTAGATGCATGCATATATCTGCATTCTCACTATGAGCTTATTACAACTTTAACCTCCATATGACATACATATATATTACAAACTTTATATATATTAAACATGTAAGGAACGATACAAAATTTATCAAAATTCATACATCAACTTCTATAGACTGGTGTTGGCCTGTCCTAATGTAGAAAATGTTCCTGTGCAAAAACCTTGACTACCAAAACCTACACGGATCAAAATAACCCGTGCTAAGGATACAGCTTAGTGGGGATACTAAGCATGAAAAATAACCACTCTCAATGGTCATCAGAAATATAGGATATACAAAAAGAATTGAAAATAATAAAATTTACATATTAGGAAAAAGTATAAAATAAAGCACAATATCTTAAACAACAAGGTAGCCCTTCAATTAATTCTGCATACTTAAATTTAAACAATTCATAAAGAGATATGTACAAAATGTAAATAGATACCAATACATGATTAAGGAACCACCATTAAACATGATAATCCATATATCAAATGCATAAATCATACTATGATTAACTGTGAAGCAATAGTTGTAAGGACCCAATCATGGCCTTAATCGGATGACCGTTAATTAAGGCAAAATTGGATTATTTTGCAATTATTGAGGTTAAGTCCCAAGAGGGGTATTTTGGTAATTTTAGCATGTAATCATATGAGTTAAGTTAAATTATAATTAAAGAAAATGATGTAATTGAAGTGAATTAGAAAGTCTTGGGGTTAAGTTGGAAGAAATTGAAATAATGGGGGTTTATTTGTGTACAAGGGTATAATGGAAATTTCCCTTGGTGAGATATTTATCCCACTTAATAAATTAGGATTTTTGGGAGAGATGGGGATAAGCATTTTTGAAGGATCTCTCTCTATCTCTATCTCTCTCTCTATGGTCACGGTTTGGAGAAGGATTCTAGGGTTTGTGAGTTAACATGAAAGCTAATATTTTTCCTTGAAGATCTCTTCTTTCTCTTCTTGTTATTTATGATTTCTGGTGATGAGGGATTACAAGATCATGTTGTTGTCACCATGTGTAAGAAAAAGAGAGAAGCAAACAAATTAAGTGAAAGAGAAGAAGGAATCATGAGAGAAGGAGTTAGATTTGAAGCTTTATTAAGGTATGGAACTATTATGTTTATTTTATGTATGGGAGGATGGTTTTGTTAGTTGAAAAAGGATCTATGAAAATTTAGGGTTAAGTTCTCTTGGTTTTTAATCGGGAGTTTAATATGAGTTTTGACGAACAGAGATCAAATATATTTTCCTTGTAAGTGTCTTTGCCGAGTTGTGAAGTTCTTCATAAGTCACGCATTCGTGTCCGACTCATGAAGCCCTTCATGAGTCATGAAATGTACCCCCCTTCTTCTTCACTCGTGAAACCCCCTCACGAGTCATGAAACATACCCCTTCTTCTTCACTCGTAAGCCCCTTCACGAGTCGTGAAATGTACCCCTTCTTCTTCACTCATGAGCCCCTTCATGATTCATGAAAGTTAGCCATTTTTCTTCACTCGTGAACCTCATTACTTTACTTCACTCATCAAACCCCTTCATGAGTCATATTTCAACTTCAATTCTTAAACAGTTTGCTGCCTAGTCACTAGGGGCAGACCTCAGTGTTTTGTAAATATCTGAAAATATAGAAATGATATCAAGATGATTTTTAATGTTATAGAAACTATAAAAATAATGTAACAAGTTTGTGGAAGACCATTTTTGCTGAAAATACCTTTTGATATGTCAAAAACCACTTGAAATTCAAACTCAAAAAATTGTCTATGGCTGTTCACGACTCATGACATGTGTTACTCGTGAACAAGTGCAAGAGACGTGAAGTTTTCTCCATGTCACGAGTAGTGACACCCCTCACAACTCGTGACACTTTCCTACTTCACCCAAACATGATTTTTAAGCCCTATAGTGTCATCATAGCTAGTCTAAAACTTTTTAAAGTAACTTTAAAGCATTTTAAGCATAAAATAAGGATAAGTTGTGACACTAAACATGATTAAATGAAATGATATATAAGAATAAAGTTAGTAAATGAAAGCTAACCTTAGACTACATGAAAATATTTACTTAGATTTGATGGTATTCTAATGATTATACGCATGTGATTTGGCCTTGCCCAAAGTATTGCACATTGATATTCCTCTACAATGACATGAGAATAATATGACATAACCTAATGACAATAAGGTAGTAGTTGCAAGATTATAAGTCTAAGTTGAAAGAGTTGAGACATTGCCTTTTCTTTAGGCTTAATCATGAGACCGTAGAAGTTCAATTATGCTTTAAGTCATAATGGAATGTAGTGATTAGCCTTGACATAGAGGAACATGCTTGTCTTTTTGCTTATGCCATGTATTTTACTATGTAAACCGCATACCCACAGGTAGTGTGTTAGCATATAAGATGGGATAATATTGCATAAACGTACCTGATGGTAAGATAAAATAAGATAAAATGTACAAATATGATGATTTGATACATATATGATCACGTTAGGGTATGTAACTTGTGGTCCATAATCTAATAGACTATAAAAGTAAACTAAGGGTTTAACTAAGAACAAGTGTTGTCCTAAGGATGTATTTAGTGTATTCATCTTATTATATCATCCATAGCTACTTAATCATTGTTTAAGTGATTATGTGTTGATATGAATGACTATGGTATGGTATGAAAGCCACTCCCGGTGAACAAGAACAAGGTATGTCATTGAGAATTGTTGATGAAGTAGGTAAATTACAATGTCTATTATTAATGTATCTATGTCTATTGTTGATGTATCTATATTATGATAAGTGGTCTAACTCAATATGTGAACAGGTATAAATAACAAAATCATATATTGCCATGATTCAAGTTGCATTTATATGTTTATAGATATGCATTTAACGTTATAAAGACTTTTAGTAGCAAGATCCATATTTTTATGTTTCCTTATGGAAACCATGCATAACATTGTTTATGACGAGATAGCTCAATGAAATGTTATATTTTATTATGTTTGCATAATCATGCAACTATTATGATATGAATGAACGAAATTGGATGCAACTATGTTATCATATGATAACATCTATATATAGTGGAGCCTATAGCTCAATATGTAAATATGATTAGAATGATATGCAGTCTTTTATAAAATGAGGATTTCAGCCAAATGATGTACTAAGTAAAGAATAATATGTTAAATCAAAGACTTTTTTAAAGTGGTTAAACCTGTGGGTCTTAGTTTAGTTGTGGATTAGATAGGCATGCCTAAGGGGATATAGTTGGAGCTGCCAAAGTTGACCCCGTTTGGGTCTTGTTCCTTAATGGAACCATCATTCGGCCCCTTTTGGGACCATAGTTTGTTCCTTGCTGGAACCATTGTTTGACCCCGTTTGGGTCCATTGTTTGATATATTTGGATATCCATAGTTTGATAGCTTTGGGTATCCATTGCTTCCGTTATCCACCATTGGAACTAGTGCTTAGGCAGGCTATTAAAGATGATAAAAATGTACACAAGATAAAAGCAGAACATATATTAATTGCTTCACTTACGTAATGTAAGCATGATGAATGGCCTATTACATTGCTTATCATGATTTCTTTTGGCAATAAACCCTTTCAATGAAATGAAGTCATTGGAATGTATATCTTTGAGATTTAAATTGCCATGCTTTGATAGAATGCATACAATGTTATAATAAGAACTGTTTGGGCTATAGCATACACAATGAGTTTCATATGCTTTGGAAATTTTGAAACGTATGTATGTAATAATTGGACCTTTATTGGTAATCATGATACGTAAAGATGTTCTCTATGATTTCATGCAAAGTTGATTAGTTAATACTTATAAATGTTTACACTTATATGTGTACTTCCATAATTCTTACATAAGCTAAAGGATGGTGTATGACATAATATGATGTTGGTTGACATTTAGTTGCCATAATAAGATAGCATCAAGGAATACATGGTTGGGAACAGTAGTTGTGAGTTATAATTTCATTCCATAATTATGATTGTATGATATATATATATATATGAAGTAATCATGCCTAGCAATATCTTTATAGAAGTTACATGACACATGCACTTCTTATGCTTTGAATGAAAATTAAATGCATATTTTATGTAACTAATGAGATTAAATCCATACGATTGGAGGTTGTACCATAAATAATAACGAGGTTAGAATTCATGAATGAAAGGATTAAGAGGTCTATAAATTATGCTAGTTTATCAAGAAAGAGTTTTCAATTATCAAAGTAAATTGAAAAGCCTTTCGAAACTAGCCAAGTTCATGACATGCTTTACATGTATGTAAGTATATTAGTATTATTAAGTTGAAGATCCCTTTGAAATATTCATTATGAAATAATTAATACTGCAGACATATATTTACTTTGTTTATGAAGGTTGTAGTGTATTAATGATAATTTGGTAAGATTTTGTCCATAGAGTTTTTTCCCCACTAAGCTTTATAACTTAGCATAGGTTTGTTTATCCGTGTAGGTTTTTGGATAAGCTTCATTTTGGTTTGATAGCTATCGTAGCTTGACCATCATTAAAGAGAAGATCGAGCCAATTGCAATTGTGTTGAGGATTCTATTATGTATTGTTGGCCAATTATATTAGGCCCTCTTATTTATAAGTTTGATTTATTTATTATGGCATGTTATCATGGCCTGTGTTATTAGTATTATTCGTATTCCTACTGATCTCTATTAGGTATGATGATGATTGATGATGATTAATGATTATCCATGGTTAAGGGATTAGGGTGTTACAATAGTGCTTTACTAAAGCCAGCTTAAGTTCTAAGAGTGGATAACGAAATCAGTGGATACCAAGAGTATCAAACGGTGGATATCCAAAGATATCAAAACTATGAATCCAAACAGGGTTAATTGTACAGTGGACCGGTCAAGAACCCAAATAGGGTCAACAAGCAACCTAAAAGGGGCTGTGAATGATCCAATCAGATCAACTATACTTTAGACCAAAAAGGTCGATGGTGGCAGCTGTAATATCCCTATAGGCGCCTATCTATCCATAGTTAAACTCTAGTAGCAGGCAATACAATTTTTTATGTTCATTTAAAATATCATGCTTGTACTTATCTCATACACCATACTCATGCATATGTTCATATTAAATTACACAATTCTCCACTGTATAAACATGCATTCATGTAGAAATTCGAGTGCCGATAATTGAACATACCTCTCATCATGAACATATACCTAAACATGCTATCTTTAGTCAATGCATCATATCACAATCATGTTATCATACATATAGGATCAATGATAATTTCATAACTTCATACTTTCACATATTCATATACTTCAATGAGGGTTCCAATATATGGTGATAACATATCTTTACAACTTTGTTTCTATATGGTGATAACATATCTTTACAACTTTGTTTCTATTACATATTTTATATTTTAAAATTTTCTAAAATCACATATTAATGCCATATTTTAAGTTTAATTACATCTTTTAACATACTTTAGATGGGTTTCAAAATGTTAGATAAGTGTTGATATTTGATGAGGCTAAAATCATGTATAACTATAAAAGGAAAGGCCGATGGCTTAGAGCATTCGGTCCTAGCCGAGTCTAATGGTTGTAATTGAGATCAAAAAGTGCACATGGCTGAGACAAAATGGTCTCAACCGTGCCTCCCTGAAATGCCATATGAAAATTCTGCATATAGTTTTTCTAAAGCAAATTGCACATCATTTTAGACCTCCCAAACGTCATTTTCAGCAAAAAATGGTCTTCTAAAACTTTGTTCCCTATATTTTTAGTTTCTAAAACATCAAAAATATTTGCAATATCATTTCTAGAACTCAAGATAAATGGAATTTACCAAAGACTGTTCATTAGGGTAGGCAACACAGAATTCTAGTTTTCAAGTAAAGTTTAGGAAATTTTAGAGGCGTTATCAGACTTTGATTTCTTCATAGAAATTGTAGATTTTGAAGTCTATTTTTTGTAAGAATTAACTTATGTCATTATGATCATTTTACACACATATATCTCAATTTTACCACAAACTATTCCAAAACTAAAATTAACAGTTCACCTAACATTCAATAAATCATAAAAATTATTTAGAGGCAAAATTAAGGCTATGTTACTTCCACAATCTTATAGGTATATGTCATGTATAACTTTAGAGATTTGAATGGTTAAAATTATAGATTTTTCTTTTAACTTATGCTAAAAGTTCAAACATTAGGTCAAAAGGTTTTCATCTTATCCTTGCATGTACACTTCTTAAGTATTATTCTCTTTTTAATTACTCAAAACTCAAGTTATTCACCATATGATTCTACCAAAACATCCAAGAACAATTAGAAAGACCCTCATCCCATACCTTGTCAAAAATCTCCCTTCACTTTCAATCTCTTGCCACTCCTTTGCCTTTGGTTTTTCTACTCTCCTCTTCTCCTTAAATCAACAATTCATTCATTCAATTTCAACATCAACTCCCACATTCAACTCAATCCATCATCATTCAAAGAAGAAGAAGAAGAAGAAGAAGAAGAAAAATAAGGGATAATTATTAAGTTAGAATATTTACCTTATAATTTTACACTAATAATCTTGATTAGTCACCACATGCAAGGATTTCTTCTTTAATTTCTTAGAGAGATTAACCATGAACACATGAGAGGAAAAGAAGAATTTTCTATAATTCACTTTAAGAATTTAGTCCCACACACCCTCTCTCTTCTTAAAATTGACTTTTATACTATCAAAGAAAATTCCCTTTTTGGTCTCTTAAAAATTTGCATGTCACATAAAAACCTTACACCTTTTTGTATGCTTAATATTGACCCCTCCATTTAACTCTTCTCTTAAATCAACCTCTCTATTTATTCTTTCTCTTAAATTAACTACTCAATTATTCATTTATTCATATTTGCCTCTAAAATTGCCATATTCACAAATTGACCCCTAAATTAATAATTTATACTTCAATTATATGTTAGAGAGTATGCCCTAGAGCCCATGTAATAGGGATATTTTTCATATGTATGAAATTTATATTCTTAATAAAAGGCATCATTCATTTATTAATGCTATGTTTGAATACATGAGTTTGTAAATCTTAAATTAATAAATGAAGTCCTAGGTATTATAAACACAGTGCAAAGGCAATCATGAAGGTGTTCATGATGTGAGATGTCTATTGCATGCAAATGTGTTAACATCTAAATATCCCTAGTCATAGAATTAACAAGATAGGACATTCTTAATTCGGACAGACTAGCACATGTTATGCTTATTGAATGGTTCAAGCAGTGGTTCTCATAACTGTGAATATGGAAGATAATAAAAGCTAACATGTGTATGCTTGTTAGAAGAACAAGTTCATTGGAGACCTGCAAAGAGAATCCTCACATGGATATTAAATCTATATCAGTGAGGAATCTCTTCATAGCGGTTGTGCAAGTATCCTTAGACTTGAGATCACCAAAGTTATCTTAAGTAGCAAGTGGTATACTTTGACTCCATAACTAATTACTTCCAACTGGGAGTGAACATAGTTAGGAGATTGGGTATATCATGATCTACTTAAAGATAGTTGAGTGATTGACAAAGGATTCACCATCCCAGATTTAACAAGGGAAGTTATCTCGCATGATTCTATAATTGCCTTGTTCAGAGAATCTCTGGCCAGAGTAATATGCCGAGATGGATGGAGATCCATGAAGGGCATTTTAGGAACAATGGTTAAATTAATAGAACATACATAATTAGATTTAAATGAGTTGACAGAAATCCATACTCAGAATCTAATTGAGATAAGAGTGGTGAAAGGAGTAATTGCACGGTAACTGTTTCTATGGAAGGGTACAGTCAAACCACATGACTTTCCTGATATTTGGGTAGTCATGATGCCTAGCTAGAGGCCAATCATGACTTGTATAATGATGTATCAAAAGTATCAATAGGGATTGATAAGATGATTTAAAAGAGTTTAAATCATGTGAGTTTTGAATAGAACTCACAATTACTTATTATACTGCCAACATAGACAGGAACCCAATAGGTCACACACATATAGAGAAAAGGGTAAAATGGTAAAATGACAAGGATAATAATATTTGATATTATAATAAAGGTAGAGAAGAGAATATGATAATAATTAATTAAAGAGTTTAATTAATTATGATCAAATAAAATTGTCCGCGAAACTTTTGAATAATGTTCTGCAAAATTGGACCTAATTGAAATAATGTATTTCATGATTAATTATTATTGTATTATAAGTGTTTTATGACTACTATAAGTGTTATAGGACTGGTATAATAATTAATAAGTCCATTGGAGCAATTATTAAGGGCCAGAGGAATGAAGCAGTAGGCGAAAGCCCTTTTGTAAGGGCCACACTCCTACCTCAGAACAGAAGGCCTTAATGGCCTATTTAATGGACCAAATTAATTTATATATGTTACATAAGTGTTATGGAACCCACATATTTAATTTGGTTGGATTTGGAATCTATTTGGGTATTTAAATCCAATTAGTTGCACAAAAGGGCCTAGTTTGTGGGTTTTGTGCATAGACTTTTATGAAAAGGTTTAAATTGGATTTAATTAAGCCCAAATGATTATAATTAATTCCAGAGGCCCAATTAATAATTCTCCAGCAATTTTAAAGATCCCAATCTCATTAAGGAGTTGGAATTTTAACCTAACTATAAAAGGCCAACTAATAAGAATTAGGGTTAAGTGATTAAAACAAAAAGAAAGTCTTTTCTCTTAATCTCTCTCTCCCTTTTGTGCAAACTCCTAAGCTAGCTCTTGGGAATTTCGGCCAGCCCTAGTTAAACACCAATTTGTTGGTTCAATTTACCCCTCTCTAGTGTGGATTACTCATTGGAGGTGTTCGATTTTGGACACTGTGGTTTGCGACAACCCGGTGCGAAGTAAAATCAATTGTTCAACAAAAATCAAAGGTGATTTTTCTTATTCTTATATAGTTATATTGTGTATTCATGGCAAGATCAGATCTAATGGTAAAAAAATTTTAAAATTCCGCTCATGTATGTGATGCATGTAACCGTTAAAATCCAACATTATACCCTTGAGAAATTTTAAACTATAATATTAAATTTTATTTTCATGCAATTTATTTAATAATAGGATAATTTATCACTTGTCACATACTTTATATGGAATTTTCATTTTTAATTTAATCTTAATCAAATAAAATCATACTCAAAACATGTAATTTCAATTAGGGTCATGTTAGAGGCCTCACAGAGTGACAGTGATGTTAATGAATTTAAGGAGACCTTTAACATTGATAAGCTGAAGAGGTTTCACGACTAGACTCAATATATATATATATATATATATATATATATATATATATATAATAAAAAAATAAGGGAATATAGCCTTGCAGGTCAAAATTAATAAATAACAACCTTGATAAAATTGGTTGCCTTATCAAAGGGGAAACCGAAAAAGGCATCTTGGGCAAAAATTAGAGGTAGAGTGAAAATATTCAATCAATAAAACCCAAGAGGGCTGATTGAGGTGCTTTCATAGTTTGATCTTATGAATGAATAAAACCTATACTTATAAACCTAATGTCATAATAGTGATCATGTGCAGTGAAATTTTGTAAAAAAGTGTCATCATATGTAATGCAATCTTATACATTAATATAAATAAGAGTAGTTTTATTATGCATAATTTAAATTTGTCTAGTTCTATAACAAAAAGTGATATATAGTTTCTCATACGATATATTTGAGTTTAAATATCATCCTTTATTACTACCACCTAAGCTCAGTCTTTGCCAGTATGATATGTTGCTGAACGTGGGACTAGATAACGACCTTTTATATGTAACAGGGGTGGTAAAGTCATAGTTGGGTTTTGAATGTCAACCTTAGCATACAATTGAGCCCACAAATGATGGTAGCCAAAAATTATCCTCGCTAATTTTTCTTGGAATAAGTCCTCGCTAAATTGTTGGGGATAATTCCCTCGCTAAAGCGTGAGTCATATGCCATTTGATTTATGAGGATTTGGTGAGGACATTATTCTTGCTAATTTTGCTAGGAATATATCCTAGATAGGTAATTTTTTTTAAATAATTAATAAATATGTGTAAAATATAACGGGACAATTAAAAATGCAATTAACCTTTCCAAAATGTTATAGAGAGAAATAATTTTTTGTTGATATTTTAAAATGCTTATTTCTATTTAAGGGGTCAATAATTAATTTAAATGTATTAAAGGTGTGAATAAATTAGCTAGAATAGAATTCTTGCTAATTTAGCTATAACTAAATTCTTACCCTTTAAAATTTTTAGCGAGAATATCTTCCACGCAAATTAAAGAGGTAATTTTCCTTGCAAATAAAATATTTTACAAAGAAATTTCCATATAAATTTAGCATGGTAAGATGTGTCACCAATCTCCTAAAATCGTAATTCTATATTAGCTGGATCAATAATGATTTTGGTGGTATCCCCATTTTAAGGCTTTTTATACTTAAAACATTATTTCTCCTCTCTCTCTCTCTCTCTCTCTCTCTCTCTCTCTCATTCTCAGTTATTCCTATATCCCAAAATTGTGAAAAATAGAAAAACCTAATTCCCAATAATTATCAATTTTCAATCAACTGTTGTTGCCATTTTTCAAGTATTGTCGATGGCTCAGCCGATTTTGCCATCTCTGATGGTTCTCATGCATTCATGGTAAGTTTACTTCCCGTTTATTCCACAGAAACATGTTGATCTTCTTGTTTGGTGATACCATCTTTGGTGGTTCTCATAACTTATCTTTTTTTTTCTTCTTCGATTAGGTTTCGAATGATTATGTTTGGTTTGGATTTGGTTTTGGTTTGGATGGTAAAGAATAGGCAGAGATCTACATAATTTGTCTCTTACGATTGAGTTTTGACCTCTGCACGTCTCTTTTTCCTATTGTTTAATCCTTGTCTCCGATGTTCCTGGACTGTTTTTTTTTTGTTCAAGCTCACTAGGTTCTTCCTTATGGCAATAGATGGCTCACCTCACTCTTATGCTATTTTTTATTAGGCCTTGGTTTGGGGGCTTGATACCTTACTTTGCTAAACATTTTTTGTTATTGTTTTCTTATTCAGGCATCTAACTACCATCTAACATGAGATGAATAGATTATGGGATGGGTAGTTTATAGATGTGAATTACAATGGGGTTTATTAGGGTCTAGACCACATTTTTGTTTTTTTTTTGGCTTTTTCTTGTTATTTGAGTAAGTGTTCTATTTTGTTTATTAGCTGTTGATGGAGTAGGGTGGTTGTTTTATGCATTTTTGGAAGTTGTTCCTGGACATTTAGCTTGAAAATATGGACAGTTGACCTATCATACCGGCTGATTGCAATAGAAAGTAAGTATTTCACTTGTTAGATTTGTGATTTTGATGGTATCTTTGGGTTTGACACTATTTTACTCTTAACATGCAAGTGGACATAGTGTAGAAGATGACTTCCTTTTGCACTTAAAAAGTTTAATTAATTAAATTATGAACTTTTGATATACTTCAACATTTCTTTTTGTCATTGTATGTCTGTAAACATTGGAGAGATTGTTGAAAATTAAATGTTTAGTTTTGAAGGAGTAAACTTAAAAAACACAGTCTTTTGGATTCTTTGTTGTAATGTGAAGTACCCATCTAATATAGAACTTTAATATTTTATGAATTACGACCCATCTTTGCAATTTTGTTAGGATAAAATAGTTTTTTGGGCCCCATTGAATTTTTTCATGTCATGAGATTTTTAAGTGATGTTTTCATCTAATATTCAATGGGATTGAAGGTTGCTGGATTATTTTCATTTTAATGACATACTTTCTTGGTTTGTTTGAGAAGATAATAAATTATTCCCCTATGCTTTTACCTTTTTCTTTGTTGATAAATATTTTTTTTTGTATAATACAACCTAATTAAACCTATAGTAAAGTTATTTGTGGTCGTCTTAAATACATTTAGCTTGTAATATGTTGTTTATCAATTTGATATTTCCTTAAAATTTTACTTTTCCTTGTTGCATGTTTGTGTCAAATAAATGGTTTAGAGTTATTATTTTCAGTGGGATTTGATTAGGTTTATTTTTAATAAACAAGTATAGTGGGTTGTAGTTGTAAATTATTTGAAAGCTTATAATTTATTTTCCCTAAACTAAATAATATAATCTGTATGAAAGTGGATAATTTGAATGGAATTGGGTTTGATATTTTAAGTTGACAATGTCTTCATCTAATTAAGTGGATGGGCTATTCTATATTTCCATTGTTGATGTTCTTATTTTTCATTGTAGATTTATTTTTTGCATCTCTTTTGGTTGAACTAATATCAAGGCATATTGTTTTTTTCCTTGTCGATTTTATTGATCACTAGTAATTAATTAAACCAGAAGAAACAATCAAACCAATCGTGTAAGTAGTGCTTCTAGATAACAACTCTTCTTCATATTCTTAACCTCTAATTTAAATATAAAGGTCATTGAGATATATACATGAAATGGTTAACTAGTACATTTACAATTTTATTAATTAGTCCTTTAATATCAAATTTTAAAAATTACCAACCATAAATCTAGCTAATAATTTACTCAATTTACCCATTCATCAATTTTGATTTTGCAATTTGATTAACCATAATTTATAATTTTTAACCTGTTAAAATTTTAGGATGTAAAAAATATTAGCGAAATTCTAGAAATCTCATTTTGACTATGCAAAGTACAATTTAAAATAAAAAAATAAAACATACATATGAACTAAACCATAAATAATTATTCAAAGTAAAATATAAAATTGTAATTGTTAAGAAAATTAAAATTCAGGGAACTGACATGAATTTTTCGTTGTTGCAAGTTAAAAAGAATAAGTGACCTCAAGATAAATTTTTTAGGAAGAAAATTCTTCATTTTTGTTACTCTAATCATAATTTTATCATCACCTACTGCAACCATAAATATTGTATAAAGGAAGTGTTGTGAAAATGGCTTTATAAGAGGCACTCTTTTTTCTATTGTCTAATACTTGCCCCTCTTTGATTTCACATATTTAGTGTCCTTGGATATCTTGATCAAACAAATGACCTTCAAGTGCATTGCAGCAAGATTATGTATTTGAGATTGGTCATTTAACGAGGTTTTTGTTTTATGAACTACAACTTGCAATGAACAACTTCAGCTCCAAAAGAGGTTCTCTATTTTATGGCTTTATCCAATTTGCTTCACTTATTTCTTCAGATTAGTTAATTAGTTATTTCATTATAACAATTTGTTAATTATTTGTTTGTTAATTAGTGTTTTGTTTGTTTTGTCACTTGTATAATTAATTTATCTTTGAGAATTATTTCTTTGAAATTTGATATCATAATGTTCTATGGAGCACAATGAATTGGATCTAGCTAATGTAACTACTCTCTATGTGCTATGATTATTAATTGACTGAGGTATCATGAACTGAGGCAATTTCAGCCATTTTGATCTAGCCATGCTTGTTTGCTTTTTTACTGGTACTCTAACATAGTATTTGGTAATGTAGTGTTGCAAAAAGAAGTAAACGAAACTAATTTAGAGATTACTAGAACTCTAAAATAGTTTTTGTTGAATCAATCCCATATTGGTTGTTGGATTTTATGCAGTAAAAGTATTGTATAATAGTTAACTTTGGAATGAACCCCTAGCTAAATTCGGCTAGGATGAATTTTGTTACAAAATGTTTTTCCTACAATTGGTTTATGGAATTGATTAGAACTCACATTTTATTATAATTTTGTTCTTGTTAGTCATAGTGAGAGCATTTATGTTTAGTGGGATATATAAAATGAGATAATTTTGTTCTAGAAAATTACCATAGAGATCTTTGTTGTTTGGCATGCTATACTGAATCTCTAGTGCTTTACGATTACCTACTTAAATTAAATTATTGAGTCACTGCTTAAAGTAATTGAAAATTTTGTTTGTTATTGAATCTTATTAGATGGAAATGAATTTATGGTAATCAAAAATATTTAAATAATATTACATATATTGGCAATGGAGTTTTTTCTTTATTTGTTTTAACTTAAGAATGAATGAAAAAAATGTGTAGTTGTTTATTATTGAGAATGTTATTTTTCTTGTATTTAATGGGCATTTTTGGGAGTTCATTTATAAGCAATGATGGCTAATTTCTTCAAAGTTTTCATTTTTCCATGAGATCTGACATCTGAAAAATAAAAAATCATAGTTTTGAATCGTTGCAAGTGCTGAGTTTGTGGATCTCACAAATATGTAAAATGACAAAGGTTGAAGCATTTAATTAGGTCTAGTATTAGATAGATAGCTTAATATTATTTATCGTTATTATTCTTTGCTTATTAATGTTCTTTGAATGTCTAAAAGTAGTACAACATTTTGCCTATGGGAAGCTAAAAGTAAATGCTTGTACCTTTTTTCAGTGTCTCCGGCATTATAGACACAGCTAGCTCATTCATAAGATAAGTCAATGACTTCATAGATTCTAATACGTGACCTACATCTTTAGCAGGTAGTTCTATTATTTATTTAATTTTATTATTTAATTGCCAATATTTAATTACCAACTTTAAAGTAATACAACTTTAATTTTTAATTACGAACTTTAAAGTAATAAAAATAGTAAATTACTTTTAGTTATATTATTTATTTAATTATATGATCACTTGATTTTAGTTGGAATTAAGGACTGTTGGTGTATACTCTTATAGTGTGCTTTCAAGCAATGTTTGCGTATACTCTTATAATCTTGTATGTGTTGGTGTAGTGGGCAATGATTGTATTTTTTTCACTAACATTAATTGATATCTAATATGTTTTATTTTATTATAGATATGTCAAAAAGGAAGCACATTCGAGTGGCAATGGTTTGCGGAGTTCATGCAAGACATAGTCTTTTCAGCTTAGAGCTTGCAAAGAAAGTAGGAGGGAGAAATGATCAGTACAGACACCATCTTCAATTGCACCTCTACAACCTCCAATAGCGTAGCAAGTAGTAGTAAATAGAGATACATCTACTCTGCCTTTTACTCAAATTTTTGCATCTCATCCACTAGATACAATGCCTCAAATGTCCCTGACAACAGATTTTGCACATGATAATGGAGATTCACAAGACATTGTTGATGATGATTATAATGATGGAATCCCTAATCTAGAAGAAATTGTCCTTGATCAATCTGGAAAGATAAAAGTCACCATTCGAGATGGAAAGTAAGAATTAAAAATTTAAAGATTTCATTTTGTGTTTATATGAATTGATCCTTGCCAATAACATTATTGTATTTATCATTTTTATCCTATTCAAATTTTTAGAGCCAAGTAGTATGTGTTCTTGCAAGATACGTAGGATTTTTGAGGGAAGGCTACAAGAAGGAGGATCATGTTGGTTAGTTATCTGTCAAGAGACAAAGGATGTATATTTTGAAGAGTTTAAGGTAAATCTTTACATTTTTAAACTAAATACCTATATATAATTATATCTATATTCCTTGTATTTATTTTAATTATGAAACTTTTTAATAATGGATGTAGAAATTTTTGTCTTAGGATCTATTAAAAGAGGCATTGGTCAAGTTTGCTTGGAAGAAAAAGGCAACCATTAGATATGGTGATTTTATATCTAAGATGAAAAAGAGAAAAAATCATCCAAATTATATGTCGGAGTCTGTTTGGACTTTATGGCAAGAGATGTAGAGCCATACAGATCTTGTCAAGAGAGCAAAACAAAATTCAAAAAATAGACGTTGTGGTAATGAATATGGTATTGCTTTATCATGCCATATTGGAGGGTCTATCTCCCTTGCCGTGCATATGAAACATTTGGTAAGTTGACGTTGACTTTAGCATTATATATTTGATGTGATCATTAGATGAGTTGTTTTGGGACATAGAAGTGGTTAAAATGGTTGTTATAAATGCACTGATTTTTATATAAGTGTAAATGGAATTTGAGTTATATGATAAGCAAAATATGTTTGATGTGATTATTATGTGTTGCTTTAGGGCCTAGAAATGGCCAAAATGGTTGTTTAGATGCATTAATCTTTATAGAAGTGTAACTATGAATATTTTTTCAAGTTTGATAATTTGGATTTGACTTATTTTTAGGAAAAATGCTGCCAAATTTTCGATAATACCTTAGTCTATTTTTACAATTTTTCTTTTTTTTTTTCTTACTTTATTCTATTTTAGGCTAATAAGAAATGATGACGGCCCATAGCTTGTGAAGTTTTCTTGTACACCCATAAAAAGAAGAATGATGGAACGTCTTTTGTTAATGATATATGTAGAGTGATATATGTAAGTGTAAATATTGATTCTCATCAACATTTTTGCCTTCATTTTGAGAACTTTCCAACCGAAGTTGCATGCTTTTATCCTAAAAAATCCATTTTATCTTTGCCTAATTTTGATAAGACATTTGAAATAGAGTGTGATGCTTCTGGTGTAGGTATTAGGGTAGTGTTGATGCAAGAGAAGAAACCATTTGCCTACTTTAGTGAGAAGTTTAATGGAGCATAACTCAACTATTCAACCTATGATAAGGAGCTATATGCCTTAGTGAGAGCCTTGGATGTGTGGCAATATTACCTTCCTCCTAAGGAGTTTGTCATTCATATCGATCATGAGTCCCTCAAACATTTGAAGGGACAAAGTAAATTGAATAAAAAGCATGCTAAATGGGTTGAATTTATTGAACAGTATCCTTATGTTATTCAATACAAGCATGGAAAAGATAACATTGTTGCTGATGCATTGTCAAGGAAATATACTTTAATTTCTACACTTAGTTATAAGTTTCTTGGTTTTAAGAATGTTAAGGAACTATATGTTGGAGATCTTGATTTTGGTAATGTGTATGCAGCATGTAAGGATCGAGCTTTTGATAAATTTTATAGCCATGATGGGTTTTTGTTTAAGGGTAGCAAGCTTTATTTGCCTAAATGTTCTATACGTGATTTGCTTATATTAGAGTCTCATTGTGAGGGATTGATGGGATATTTTGGGGTGCATAAGACTTATAACATGCTGAATGAGCATTTTTATTGGCCTTATATGAGCTGGGATGTGGAAAAAGTATGTAATTCATGTGTTACATATAGGCAAGCTAAGTCTAAGAATATGCCCCATGGTTTATATATGCCTCTACCTATACCTAGTTCTCCTTTGACTGATGTTTCTATAGATTTTGTGCTCAGATTGCCTATAACTAAACATGGTAAAGATAACATTTTTATAGTGGCAGATAGGTTTAGCAAGATGGCTCACTTTATTGCTTGTCATAAATGTGATGATGCCATAAATATTGCTGATATATTCTTTAGAGAAGTTGTGTGTTTTCATGGTGTTCCACGTACCATTGTTTCTGACAGAGATACAAAGTTTCTTTCACATTTTTGGCATGTTCAATAGGGTAAGTTGGGTAAAAAGTTGTTATTTTCTACTAATTGTCACCCACAAATAGATGGTCAAAAAGAGGTAGTGAATAGAACTTTGAAAACTTTACTTCATGCTATAGTGGGTAGGAATCTCAAAATATTAAAAGATTATTTACCTTTCATTGAATTTGCTTATAATAGAAGTATTCATTCTTCTATTGGTTTTTCACCATTTGATCTTATTTATGATTTGAACCCACTAACTATGCTTGATCTTTGTCCATTGCCTTTACACAAGATTTCAAGTTTGGATGGTAATAAGAAGGTGGAATTAGTGAAATCCTTGTATGAGAAGGCAAAAGAAAATATTAAGAAGAAGAATTATAAATATACTGAGAGAGCAAATAAGGGAAGGAAATAAGTGTTATTCAGCTCTGGAGATTGAGTTTGGGTACATTTTTATAAGGAAAGGTTTCCAAACCAAAGGAAGAGCAAGTTGATGCATGTGGTGATGGTCCATTTCAAGTTTTGGAGCACATCAATGATAATGCTTACAAGATAGATTTACCAGGTGAGTATGGTGTTTCTACTACATTTAATGTTTCAAATCTTTCTCCATATGATGCAAATGCAGATTTGAGGACAAATCTTTTTGAGGAGGGAGGGAATGATACGAATCCACCATCAAACAAAGATCCTTTAAAGATTCCTAGTGGTCCAATTACAAGAGGGTGAGCTAAGAATCTGAGGATGGCCATGTCATCTTATGTTTAAGGCTTTGTTACACAAGAACTCAATGAAGATGCCTATAAGAAGTGTTATAGAGAACTTGAAGTCAAGCATAAAGTACTTAGCCTTTTGGAAGCAAATGAAGAAATTGAGCCAATTTAAGTTATAAAGGGCTTATACAACTTGGGCTTTAATTGTACAAGTCATGTGCTTCATTTAAAAGTCACATGACTCATTTAAAGTTGTATCATAATGGGTTTAAGGGGCTATTTTGTTTGGCTTTTAGTTAGGGCTTTTAATTCATTAAGTTTAGTTGGATTATTTAATAAGCGAGGCCTTATTTAAGTGGGCTACATGCCACCTTCACTAAGGCCCATTATTTTGGGTTTGTTTTAATTCTTTCTATAGGATAATGGGCTTTGTTTTTTCTTGTAAGGCCATAAGAATTTCGGCCATTACTTGCTAAAGGGTTTATCAGACTTTAATTAGGGTTTTAAGAGTGAATTAGGGTTAGCCACCATATAAATAAGCTAACTTAGGTTGTAAACTTCAGAGTTGATTAATTATAAACTTTGAGAGTTTTTCTCTTGGCTTACCTAGATTCTTTAGAGAGGATTATAAGGCTTCTTGCTTCTTTTCTATTACATCAAGAATTAGAAATACATATCAAGCACATGGTTCTGGCATTTTTCATATTCTTTTTTCCCAATTACTTGCGTTTCCATTCACTTGTTGTTTGGGGGTTCAATAGGAAGGGTGTTTGCCTTCTTTTTCCTTTGAAATCAAAATGTATGTTCAAGGGATTTTGGGTTCTTTAACCTTGGGGTTCCGCATCACACATTCATGTAACACTTTCTTTAAACATGTGATCATGCTCACTGTTGAGCATGGCTATTATATACTTTGCTCTTTTTCATCATGTATATATATATATATGAGCAGGGTAATCAAAAGCATATACACGTGTATGAATGACATTCTATAACAATATATCATGTTTATGATTGAGAATCTTTATTCCATGGTTTAATCTTTCATCATCATATACTTATGGACTTATGGATAATATACATACATATACATATTCATGTTCATGCATAAGCTTTCTCTATATGTCATATCATGCAGACTTTGTGAATAATACTTTACTATACTTGAAATTTGCTTCAAAGCATGTAACTCTTTCACATACAATCTTATATGACATTTCAAGTAATTGTACATGAATATATATCATTGTTCTCATATTCTTTAGCATGGTAATTCATACGTATAATATATAAGCATGTACAAGTTATCTCAACTAAGTAATATGTATAATAGTTCATATATTTGTTATATGACATGCTTCATCAACTCTTTATGCCTAATTGCTTTACAAAGTAATATTAGCATATATTCTTAAATAGGCACTTCATATGCACATTATTATTCGCAATTACATTGTATTACACACATATAATAATTACCTTTATATGTATATATATATATATATTTATATATAATCATATAAAAGCCATATATTATAAACTTTCATATTTTTCATTAAAAGTTCTACTATATGGTAACAACATATCTTCAATCCCGTGTATTGTTTTGTCATCAATACTTAATGTCCTTCTTTACAACTTGCATTATCTATGGCAATATGTTAATCACATGTTTAGTGTCACAATTTACCTTTATTTTATGTTTAAAATGCCTTAAAAATATGTAGAAAGGATTAGACAAACTTTGGTGACCAATTAGGGTTTAAAAATAAAGTTTAAGTGAAATAAGGGAGGGTCATGATTATTACTAAATGAGTACTGACCATTACATACATTATGCACAGAGGCAAACTTCCAGTTCCATCTTATTTACGATTTTTAACCCTTTTAACATTATCTTTTGGCCAAGTAGCCTTCTACAAACTTCTTCCTATATGTTTCAAGTTTTTGAAATATTCAAAATCATCTTAAAATCATAAATAAATGTCATGATATTTATAAATTACTAAAGACTGTTGCTATTGATAAGCCTACAGGTTGTCCGATTTTCAATCTAATTTTTGACATAACTAGAGGCAGAATTTAACTTGGTTATTTTCATAGAAACCTCGATATGGAAGTATATATTATATCCTAATTAGATTTAGTCATTTTTATCTTTAAATGTCAATTTATTAACAAAACACTCCTGATAGGTCCAACAAACTCAAAGACAAATTCATCAACAAAAATACCCAGTATTATCACTACTTTGAAAATTAATAGAATAACATAGACACTGAATTAGACTAAATTTTCATGAAAGTTGTTATCATATGTTTCTAGTTTACTTAGAATTATGTCTCATAGAAATCTGACCCTTATACAATAATTATACCCAAAATACTAAGGTCAGCTCACTGTAACTGGACATTAGTTCGCATCTGATTTCAACTCAAGATTAAACAAACTTAGAGGTAGAATCAAACAAAGCTTTCTTTTATAAAAACATTATTCCATAGAAACTAGTTCTGTAGCACCCTTATCCTATAATCTGTACATATCACTTTATCCAACTCATTACACATGAGTTACTGTGTAACATAAACATATAATCAAACTTAATATATAAAAGTGCTACACTTTTAAAAGAAACTATTCAATGAACGATAAAAGTCTCTTTTACACTTTACAATAATTGTTTAACACATTTGTTTTTTTACATACAACATCTCTAATACCACAAAATCTTTACTTTATACAAAGAGCCCAAAAATACAAGTCTATAATTGTCTCTCTCGTTGACTTGAGTTGGCCATCCAGCTGCAGATATCACCCCAACAACCTACACGGATGAAACACCCGTGCTAAGCTACAAAGCTTAGTGGGGAACTAAAAATATGAGAAATGACCACTCACAGTGATCGTCAACAAGCACACACCATGTCTCAAATACAACAATGATTTATCACAATGAATAAAATTTAACATTCATATCAACTTATGAAATTCATAAAAATTCAATGGTAACACTTACATTTATGCTACATTTACCATGTATAATAATGTAAGCTCAATGTCCTATGACTTTAAATTCAACTAATAATCATGTGAATAGCCTTTGAATTAATACTAAACCATACTAGCATAATTATCCATTATCTTTTTATCTATACTCGTATGTCTCTGGTATAAACCCATTAGAATTAAAATGGAAAAACAACACTTCCAAATGCCATGAGATCTTTATAATATTATAAGGTTACTTTATATAGCATAAGTTACAAAAACAAGCCTATCAATTAAAACATAACAACTACACATCATTGCCAAACTATTCTTTTATACCCAGTTTATAGGTTTTAGATATGCATACATGACACCATAAATAACAAACACACATTCACTAAATGTATACATATAAACAATATGAACATTTGAATATAATCATAAGAAAACTATTTCAAAAACAATGGTTGATACCGTCTAACTTATATGCTTATGCAATTATAAAATTGTTGCATCCATTAAATATTATAATACTCTCTAACCTAATAAAAATTCCTTCATATATCATGAATTGACATACATCTAGAAAAAGACTTATGATCACAAAAGACCCATATATGTATACCATCAATTTATCCAAGGTAACTTTGGTGTACAGCCTGCACTATTCTAAAGAGGTGGATAACGGGTTATACGGTGTTACCCGAAGGTATTAGGTCACCCGAAGGCACCAAAGAGATAATAGGTCACCCGAAGGCACCAAAGAGATACCCGGAGGTATTAAACGATGATCCCTTGTAGGGATAAAACTGTATGATAAATTGATGGACCCAAATGGGGTCAAACAAATAACATGGACCCAAATGGGGTCAATCAAATAACATGGACCCAAATAGGGCCAAACAAATAACATGGACCGGTCAAGCGGACCCAAACGGGGTCGACTACAACCCACATGAGGGTTGTTTGAATTAACTTTAACTTTTAAACCCAAACAGGGTCACTATACTTTTAAATTCAAGTGGACCTAAACAGGTCAAAATGTTCAGAAGCAGCTGCAAGGTACCCTTATAGGCATGCCTATCTATCCACTTCCTAGACTCAAAACAGGCAATAAAATCAATTTACTTTATCTTTCATTTAATCATCCATATTCTTATATGCACATGTATACTCTTGTGTAACTGTAAACAATAAATTCATATACACAATCATGTGTAACTTTCTGTAAATCTGTGAGCGTATTCGCTATTGGGTATTACCATTTAATACTTGTAATCTTATTCAATCATGTAACTATTCCGCATGTCAAGACTATACTTATATAATGCCATTTGTACCCATACATATTTATGTAAATATATATATAGTCTCATATCACATTGCCATTGTATGCTTTAATAAGATTTCTATAACTTAGTCTGTAGCACTATAGATTTGTATTTTTGCATGTTAACATGTAATAGCACATATGCCTAATCATGTCATTTTAATTAAGTAAAGACATATTCATATATTTCACTTTAACATATTCTTTGAATCATTACTCTAAAATAGTTTTCAAGCTTCGAACCCAACCATGTAAGATCATACATATCTATATATATGCACACATATATTCTACTAATCATATTACTTCTTTTCTTTACAGGTAGAGTTAATATTTCAAACCATAAGTATCATACGAACAGTCATGGGTAGCATTTTTAATATTGACTATTATGTATGTATTCATACCCACATTTGATCTCTATTGCAGGCAACACTATGTTCATGTTCATTTCATACTTCAAAGCTGTACTTATAGTATACCATTTGGACATGCATATAATCTCATCTATTAAGTGACATTCAATCATTTTCTATCTCATAGGGCAATTACATGCTCATGCACTCATAAATATAATCATAGATTGTACATACCTGTAGTACATTCGCATCTAGTAAGCTTGTTCTTGTAAGCATGATTATCAATATGTATACCTCAATCACTCATCAATCATATGCTATACATATATCAATATGTTACCATATGTCACACACATTTAACTTTCATCATGAACTTATACTTGAACATATGATCTTTAAACAACACATTATGTCACAATCATATTATCATACACATTTATGATTAACAATAATTTCATAATTATTCATGGTACTATAACTTAACTATTAATGCACAATTTCCATGATGCATAGGTATACATTCATAGACAATTTTCAATGTAATTGATACAAATCATGCAAATCTATATATATATATCCTTTGATACCAATCTATATACACATGAGTTTAGAGCTCTCGTATCATTGCATTCAAGGCCTATTTTGTTCAGTTATATGTGTATCACATGGGGGTAGCCAAATATACTGATAAAGGGGAATAAAAAGCAAAGTTATGGGCAGAAATCATGGTGTCGCGCTCGCGACAGTATGTCTGGCCCTATGACTTTTACACCTTGTTCCCAGAATCCTACAAACTGCTTAATAACGTAATCTTGTACTTCATTTTTGATATAGTAAACGGCCTTTTTAGAAAAAATTGTCTTCTACAAAGTTATAGATATACATTTCTAGTTTCTAGAAAATCAAAAATATTTGCAATATTATTTCTAAAACTCGAGATATCTTGAAATTACTAAAGACTGTTCATGAGCACAAGACTGCACACTTATCCGATTTTCAAGCTAGGTTATGACCCATTGAGAGACATAATTTGAGTGTGATTTCTTCTTATGAAATATTTTTCTATACGTCTAATTTAACACCTAATTGGAATCATCTAATTATCTATTCTGAAACTCAAAATATCACCAAATGAATACAGCTAGGTCCAGTGAACCCAAACCCAGAATTTTCAAACTCACATGCATGTTCTTTTAAACATCAAAGATTGATGTTTTATTTCAAGTTATTCATCAAATATAATTTTATACATTAGATCATAACTTTTATATATTAATATCAATTTAAAATAAACTATAATCAAGCTTTTAACAATCTATTTGTCCTAACTATATCAAATAACACATGCAAAGTAAAAATCTTACAATTACATCTCTCTAAACCATTTCACCAACTAAAAATGCATCTCTCTCATATATAAGTCCACAAATCCAGCAACAATAGCCTCATGCAGCAAGAGTAACATTTCCAAATATCACACTATATCCATTTTTCAACACAAATAATACATGCAAGAAGAGAAAGATGTTCCCAAACCTGTTTTGAAATTCCAACTCTCTTCAAAATCTTCTTTAAATTTTCCTTTCACTCTTAGTCCTTTGAGCCCTTTTTCCTTGTCTCTTCTACCTTCTTTTTATCCTTTTCATCAATTCATTCATTCAACAACAATCTTCCATCATTTATCTTAATCCATCATCAATCAAAATAAGAAGGAGATGAAGATGAAGATATGAACTATCAAGTTAAAATATTTACCTTATAGTTTTATACTAATGATCTAGATTGAACAACATGCAATTATTTCCTCTTCAAGAAGACCTTGAGAAATCATCTATAGCTTTAAGAAATGAGAAAGAGAAAGGAAATTTCTGTAACTCTCTCTGGAATTTCGTCCACCACCATCTCTTATTAGGTTTCTCTTTCATTCCACTAGCAAAAAGACTATTTATAATAGTTAGGAAAATTCCCTTTTTAGTCCCTTGAAAATTTGCATGTCATAACAATGACACACACCTTTTTGCATGTTATAACGTGACCCCTCCACTAACTCTTTTTCTTAAATCAACCTTTTTATTTATTCCTTAACTTAAATTGACCCCTCAATTATTCATTTATTCACATTTGCCCCTAAAGATGTTGTATTTACAAATTGACCCCTGAACTAACACTTTATACTTCAATTACACCCTTGAATATTATTATACCAACAATAATAATTTAATTATGATCTTATAAAGTTCATACCATATAATTCACACATGTATCACATAATTATTGATAACTTAATAACATTTTTGCTCCAATCAATATCTTAACTCTTCATAATTCATCCAATAATACTCAATTAGAATTTAATAATATGTAATTGCCCTTGAATTCTACTAGGGCCTATTTTGGGTCCTTACAAGTTCATAGTGATTTAACTTAGACTTTTATCAAATGAACACAAGCAAAGTATAAATCTTTAACTCCCACATTTAAAAACCATATTAGTAATTAAAAATACATCCCTCATATATGTTAATCCATAATTTCAACAACAATAATCACATGCAACATGAAGAAAATTCCCAAACCTGAACATGCAATTTTAATTCTTCAAAAATCCTTCTATTTCATTCTCTTCCTTCTTCTTCCAATCATCTAGTTCTTTAAAACTCTTGTAAGCCTCTTTAATCTAGCCTTCCATCCATGCATGCAACTTGAAATGAGAGGGCTTTACTCAAGGGAAGTGGTCAAAATTTACAAGAAAGGGGATGAGAGATTTTATGGACTTTAAAGAGAGAAAGTACAAACCTATATGAGAGAGTAAATAACAAAATAAAATCTGGTTTTTTTTGCTTTGTGTGGACGACCAAGCCACCTTATATATTCTTAAAAAATCTTCTCTCTCCTCCATGCAGGGCACCAAAGTGTAAAGTGCGTGTTAAAATCTCATTTAGCTCCTCCAATTATTTGCATGTCAAAAGTCTATCCCCATTCACTTTTTAATTTCACAATTATATCCCCTTGATTACTTTCTTTTATAAAATTAACTCCATCTAATACTTCTTTTAACATTAGCCTCAAGATTTCTATCGTCTTTTAATTTAGCCCATAAACTAATTTTCTCTTTTTAATTATAGCCTTATAAAATCATACCTTATAATTCACATACACAACACATCATAAAATTAGCAATTAATCACACTTATATGCCAATTGATCCTTTAACTATATTTCATTCCAATTATGCACACTTATATACCATAATACTAATTGACTCTCTAACTCTCTATCACATAAGACAATTAATCCACAAGGTCTTAACTTTTAACAAATTCATCTAATTAAGCTTGATTAAATATTATTAACATGATATTGCCCTTGAATTCTATTAGGACCTATTTTGGGTCATTACACATAACAATTCTATAATATCATACAGTCATAATCTAACATAATGACACAAACATTCAAACATTCATATACTATTTCATGCAAACAATCAAGGTTATATAAACATGTTAATTTTAGTTTTGTAGATATCCTTACACTATAGAGCTCGCATCTTTCTCCAAATTTATAAAACATTGCATAACTAATTATCTTCATTAAATCACTCTAAAATAATTAAATTACACCCTAGAAACCTTAATACATTAACTGGACATGTATATGTGCTTTGGATATCATGTAAGAGATTATTGGGAGCATACAAAATCCATGTTTTATCTTGGTCATGACCATAGTTACAAGCATGGTAGAAGGTGCATTTCAAAATACATTAACCAAGGAAGTCATCCAGGTACTCACGGAATTCTATCGATAGATTCTAGTGTCTAATTTGCACATTAATTTATACAATGTAAATGAAACTTTTAGGAGAAGTGGTATTTTAAAAAATTATTCCTCTATTTTTTTATTTTCTGAAAAATTGAAAATTATCTCGTTATCATCTCTAAATGGAAATATATTCAAGAAACACTATAGGCTATTCCTATTAATAAAGAAGAAGATATATCAGATCTTTAAACCAAAATATGACAAACTTAAAGAAGATTTAGAATTTGATTTCTTAAAGTAAAATCAAGATTTGAGAGTCTAGTTTCTAAACAACTTGAATTATTCAATTTGTTATTCAACAACTTGAGTTATTGGCAAAGAGTACTATTAGGTCACGCAAAGACTACCCTAGGGTTTCTATAGAAATATCCATACTCATCATCATATTAATTTTTAAATAAAAGTAATCAATTGGCCATAACATCCAATTAGATAACATTTACATCCAAAAGAATTTACTATTTTCATAGAGCTTTACAACTGTTTTATATCTTTACAACTATTAGATGTAGTACAAAATGGAAAAGTACAAGAATAAAAAAAACAAAAGATGAGATCTTCATACATTAACTCCTTCTAAGGTTGGCCTTTATGTTGCAGATCAAACCCTTTGCTAAAGAAAAACAACTGGAGTACCTACACAAATAAAAATCCATGCTAAGCTACATAACTTAGAGGGGAACAATCAATATGTGAATGATCACTCATAACGGTTATTCACAAGCATATTTAAACATGCTTTCACACAATAGTATATTATTTACATTGCTAATTAATAAAAAGGAATCATATTCAATGGCATTAACCATAACATGGATGATAACAAATGTAACATAAGGTTAATTATTCATTTTTCATCAACACATTTCTTTTTGTGAATGCTCGCCTAAGTTCTATAGGTATGGATAATGGGTGCTGTTGATACCTGTAGGTATCGATTATATGAATACCCAAAGGTATTATTCCTGTGGATACACAAAATATCAAACCTGTGGACCTAAATGGGGTCAAAACTATAGTCCCAACTGGGCATAAACTATAAATCCAAATGGGGTCAACTATTGTAGCTGCAAATGTAATCCTATAGGCATGCCTATCTATCCACAACCAAGTTCCAATGCAGGCATTAACCATATTCCTTTCCATGTAATTACTTAATGAGATACATCTTTATGGCATTGTGAATTTTCACAAAGCTATTATACCAAACAATAACATTAACACATTTTGATTAAGATTTCATATCATACTTTATTTAGAATACACATATAGATGCAATAAGCTTTAATTTAGTTCTTATATAAAAAATAGTTCCTACATCTCAATTGTTATAATTTGTGCTCATTCTTAGGTTTAAGATGTTTTGAAAGTACTTAAATAAGTTGGACTAAGTTTTGATTGTCATTAGGCTTCTAAAAATCAAGGTTAATATAAAATGGGAGATGGATACTGTCATTAGGTAAGGAATATTGACCATGACATAGGGTGCATGTTCTGGACTAACACCAAACTACCTCATGGTTAGTACCAAAAGAGTGTTGACCGTGACCTAGCTTATGAAAAACGATCACAATTATTAGGTAATACCTGCTGACCATGACATAGGATGCATTTTTGTTATGGACTAAAAATAAACTAGCTCACAATCATTAGGTCCCACTTGCTGACCGTGAGGTCCATTCTGCCCAGAGATAGATTTTTAATCCCAACTTGAACATAATTTTAGACCTATAAAACATCATTTCCAGCCAAAGTGATCTCTACAAAGTTGTTCCTCTACATTTATAGTTTCTAAACCATTAATATCACCTGAATACAACCTATAAATCTCAAGATATTAATTAAAAACCATAGACTACTCACAATAATAGGACAACAGCCACACATAAAATTCAAGTTCAATTTTCACTATTATACAGTAAGATTCAGGTTTTAAGTTCTTCATATGAAATATAGGTATATGAGTGTAGTTTCTATAGCAACTAGAATGACTTAATTTTTCCTTCTCTTAGTTAAGATAGAGCCTAAAAAGTCCGAGTAGGTCCAATGAACCATAAATAGATTTTTGGAATCAAAGTATTCTCATACAAATTCGATACACATCAGCTTTTAAAGGCAAAATTCATATCATTATATCCTCACAATATTAACTACACATCACATATGCATCATACAAGGCCATACACACACATATGATGAGAAGTTACCATACCTCTTTCGTGAGCACCTTTTCCTCCTTCAATCTTCTCTTCTCCTTTTTTCCCTTGTTGGGTTGTCCCTTTACAAAGGAGAGATTCATATGATATTATAGCATAAGAAACTCATATATTCTTCCTCAAATCAAATATAGATTTACAAGAAACAAAAAAGAGGAAGAGAGAAAGTAATTACACTAAGTTAGTAACCCCTAATTCCTCTATCTTCTTAGTGGTGGAGTTACCGTTTTTAGGGAGTGTTTAGGGGTTAGAGATGTGATAAAATGGCTATCTTTGGTGGGATGAAGTGGCCAGCCAACTCTCACTTATTCCATACATATTTCTGCACTTCTCATATGAATTCTAGATAAGAGTGAAATGTCAAGCTCTTATTAGTCTCTACTTAATCTTCTTTAATATTGCTTGTAAGCCCCTTCATTCCCCACATTCACACTGCTACCCCTAAACTTACCCTTTATCTTTTCAATTAAGTCCCTAATTTATGCTATTACCCTTACTTGAAATTTAATAATTGTACACATACATATATTCATAATCTTCTGTAAACACAAGCATGTACACTCCTAGGGTCTAATTAGGGGCCTTATATTTCTCTCCCCTTCAAGAAATTCATCCTTTAAATTCATGCCTAGATTGTAAAGCTACAAGTACTCTGCTCTTATGGCTTCTTCAGGTTCCCAAATGGCTTTTTCCATGCCATGATGTTGCCATAGCACTTTAACCAATGGAATCTACTTGTTTCATAGTTGTCTAATCTCATTAGCCAATATTTCCTTTAGTTTTTCATCATATAAGTAGTCAAGTTGTACTTGTATCTTTTGTAGGGGCAATATGTGTGACTAATCTAATCAGTATCTCTAAAGCATGTAAATGTGAAAGACATCATACAACTTAAATAATTCTTGAGGGAGTGCTAGTCTATAAGCAATAGATCTAACTTGTTTTATAATTTCATATGGCCAATGAATCTTGGACTAAGTTTGCCCTTTTTGCCAAATCTCAATACTTTTCTCCATGGTGACACATTTAAGAACATCTTATCTTCCACTTGATATTCAATGTCTTTCCTCTTCTGATTTACATATGATTTTTGTCTGTCACAGGTAATTTTCAATCTTTGCTTAACAACATGCACTTTCTCTTCACTATCTTTAACTATGTCAGTACCAATTAGCTTATTCTCAGCTAACTCGATTTAACAAATTGGGGCTCTGCACTTCCGACAATACAAAGCTTCATAGAGGTCCATACCAATGCTAGTCTAATAGCAATTATTGTAGGCAAATTCCATCAATGCAAGATATTTATCCCAACTACTGGAAAATCTATTGTGCTTCCCCTCATCATATCCTCTAGTACTTGAATAACTCTCTCTAATTGCCTATCTATTTATGGAGGAAATGTTGTACTATAATGGAGTTTAGTTCCTAGAGCTTATTATAAACTCTTCCAAAATCTGAAGGTAAATCTTGGATCACAATCAGAGATTAGGGATTATGGAATCCCATGCAACCGAACTATTTCATTCACATATAACTCTGCCAACTTATCTAGTGGACAATATGATCGAATCGATATGAAATGAGCAGCTTTGGTTATCCCATCTATGATTACCCATACTGCATAATGTTTCTTTTGAGTAAGAGGTAACCCTATGATAAAATCCATGGTAATATTGTTTCATTTCAATTGTGGAATGGGATTCAATAACCCAAAATGGAACTGGTGCTCCACTTTCACTTGTTGACAAGTTAGGCATTTAGAAATATATTCCGCCACATCTCTTTTCATCCCTAGCCAACAATAAGACTGCTTTAAGTCTTGATACATCTTATTGCCATAGGAGTGCATAGTAAAAATTATGTTATGTACTTCTTGCAACAAGGTTTTCTTTAACTCTTTATTATTTGGCACACACAACCTATTTCGATAATACACGCTTCCATCTTCCTTTATTGAGTACTCGGATAGGACTTCTTCTTAAATTATTTGAACTATCCATTGTAATTGTTCATCAACTTCCTGAGCATCAATTATTGTTTGCTTTACATTGGATTGAGCTTTTAGTTGAGCTATTAATGCTCCATCCGATGTAAATCTCCATCTACATTTTTGTAATGATAATCAGGCTATCATTTTTTGACTTAGTGCATCTACCACCATATTAGCTTTACCTAGGTGATAGTCAACTATGTAGTCATAGTCTTTGAATAATTCCAACCACCTACATTGGCTCAAGTTGAGCTCTTTCTGTGCAAGCAGATACTTAAGGCTTTTATGGTCTGTATAAATTTTACATCTTTCTCTATACAAATAGTGTTATTAAATTTTCATAGCAAACACTATAGTTGTTAACTCTAGATCAAGCGTAGGATAGTTCTATTCATAAGGCTTCAATTATCATAATGCATATGCAACAAATTTGCCCTCTTACATCAACATATAACCCAATCCATTCTTGGATGCATCACTCTTCAAAGTGTATTCCTTACCAGACATCGATTGAGTGAGAACTGAGGCTTCGATTAGCATATTTTTCAGTTGATCAAAACTCTTTTGACATTTGTCTATCCACTAAATCTGACATCCTTCTGAAGTACCTTGGTATGCAGTGAGGCAATAATGGAAAATCCTTTCATAAAACGACAATAATATGCAGCAAATAACAGAAAACTCCTCACTTTTACTACATTTCGAGGTGGTTTCCAATTGACAATGACTTCTATTTTAATCAAATCTACCTTGATACCTTCAGATGATATAATATGTCTAAGAAAAAAAACTTATTTAAGCTAGAAGTCACACTTTCTCAGTTTGGCATATAACTATTTCTCTTGTAGCATATGTAGAACAATCCTCAACTGTTCAGCATGTTTCACTTCATTTAAAGAATAGACCAGTATGCCATCAATAAACATAACTACAAATTGGGCTAAATAAGTTCAAAATACCCTATTCATCAAGTTTAAAAAGGCTACTGGTGTATTTGTTAACCCGAAAGGCATTAAAAAGAACTCATAGTGGCCAATTCTAAAAGCAGTCTTTAGAATATCCACATCTTTTACCAATAACCTATTAGAGAGTATGCCCTAGAGCCCATGTAAAAGGGATGAATTTCATATGTACGAATTTATATTCTTAATAAAAGGCATTATTAATTTATTAATGCTATGTTTAAATACGTGAGTTTGTAAATCTTAAATTAATAAATGAAGTCCTTGATATTATAAACATAGTGCAACGACAATCATGAAAGTGTTCATGATATGAGGTACCTATTTCATGCAAATGTGTTAATATCTAAATATCCCTAGTCATAAAATTAACAAATAGGTCATTCTTAATTTGGACAGACTAGCACATGTTATACTTCTTGAATGGTTCAAGTAGTGGTTCTCATAATTGTGATTATTGAAGATAATCAAAGCTAACATATGGATGCTTGCTAGAAGAAAAAGTTCATTGGAGAACTGCAAAGAGAATCCTCACATGGATATTAAATCTATGTTAGTGAGGAATCTCATCACAGCGGTTGTGCAATTATCCTTAGACTTGAGATCACCAAAGTTATCTTAAATAGCAAGTGGTATATTTTGACTCAATAACTGATTACTTCCAAATGGGAGTTGACAGAAATCCATACTTAGAATCTAATTGATATAAGAGTGGTGGAAGGAGTAATTGCACGGTAACTGTTCTATGGAATGGTATAGCCAAACCACTTGACTTTCCTGACATTTAGGTAGTCATGATGCCTAGCTAGAGGCCAATCATGACTTGTATAATAGTGTATCAAGAATATCAATAGGGATTGATAAAATGATTTAAAGGAGTTTAAATTATGTGAGTTTTGAATAGAACTCACAATTACATATTATACTGCCAACATGGACAGGAACCCAATAGGTCACACACATATAGAAAAACGGATAAAATGGTAAAATGACAAGGATAATAATATTTGATATTAGTGTGGGGATAGAGAAATGAATAAGAGAATAATTAATTAAAGAGTTTAATTAATTATGATCAAGTAAAATTGTTTGCATAACCTTTTTGAAATGTTTTGTAAAAATTGACCTAATTGAAATAATGTATTTCATAATTAATTATTATTGAAATATAAGTGTTATAGGGCTGATATAATAATTAATAGATCCATTGGAGGAATTAAAGAGGCCCAAAGAAGTGAAGTTGGCACAAAAACCCTCAAGAGGAAGGGTTACACACCAACTACAAACAGAAGGCCTTAAAGGCCTAATTATTAGACCAAAATAAATTAAATATATTTCATAAGTATTATTGAGCCTACTTATTTAATTTGGTTCAATTTGTAATTCATTTGGGTAATTAAATCCAAGTATATGCACGAAGGGCCTAGTTTGTGGATTTTTTGCATAGTCTTTCATGAAAGGGCTTAAATTGGATTTAATTGAGCCCAAATAAATTATTAATAATTCTAGAATCCCAATTAATATTTCTCTAGCAATTTTAAAGAGCCCAATCCTATTATGAATTTGGATTTTTAACCTAACTATAAAAACCCAAGTGATAGGGTATTAGGATTAAGGGTGAACAATTAAGAGAAAAGTTTTTCTCTCACTCAAAAAGCCCTAGCCACCACCTTCCCAAGCTAGCATCTAGGGTTTTTGGCCAGCCCTTGTTTCTCCCAATTCAACATTCATTCTATCCTTCTCTTGTGTGGATTACTCATTGGAGGTGTTTGATTTTGGAAACTATGGTTTGCGATAACCCAGTGAAAAGGAAAATCAATTGTTCAAAAAAAATCAAAGGTGATTTTTCTTATTCTCATTAATATCTATATTGTAAATTCATGGAAAGATTAGATTTATTGGTTAAAAATTTTAAATTCCATTTATGTAAGAGATGCATGTAACCGATAATTCCCAACATGGTATCAGAGACTCGATTTTGCCATGAATCTACAATTCTATATTTTTCTGCAGAATAAGTTTTATTTTTGAGTTATTTATTTCATGAACTTTAAAATACCATATTTGATTGTTGATGAATGAGAAATATTGATTTCTAGATATATGTGATCAAATATATATAACGAAAAATAAAAATGATTCTTTTGAGAAAGGAATCATGGTTTTGGCGTGAATGGCTTTTATTTTTCAATGATGTTTAGGGGCTGTTCTAAATTAAAATTTTATTGATCCACTCTAAGATCTTTTTGATGATAATTTATGTGTTTAATATGTGATATTAAGTGATAGGATCAAACAAAATTAAAATCAAACAAGTTTTGCATGAAAACTAGTTTAGTCGAAAAGTTTGATAAATTGGTGTTCTTCGTGTGTTCTTGGTATGTTCTTGGTGTGTTCATGTTTAGAACGATTTTAAATCTCCTGAACATGATATATCTAATATATTAACGTGTTTTTAATTAATTTGATTAATTAAAATGGGCCTTGAATTAATTGGATTAATTTTAATTCATTAAAACCACTTAATGGGCTTAATTATGTTTACGGACTTGGTTTAAATTAGTGAATGACTTGGTGGATCCAAGGAGATGATTTAAATCAAATATAATAAACTATAATTAAGTTTATTAATGGTTTTTAAGGACTAGAGTGGGCTTGGCTCATTCCAAAAGGCCTAAGTGGTCCAATAGACACAAAACTAGTTTGTGTGTGAACACATTTAGGGTTTAGTTTGGTGGGTTTCGGCCTACCCTTTATCTAAAGACCAAAATTGATTATTTTAATTATTTAATATGATTAATTAATTAAATAATCAATTAATAATTAATTAATAATCAATTGGATTGATTATTAAGGCAAGAACACATGCATGCAAAAGGGTTTCCTAAAATGGATGTTTCAAAAATGAAAAAGTTTCCTAATTTGATCACATTATTAAAATAACTCAAAAGAAAGTTTCAAGAGTTGAAACAAAGTTATTAATCCATTACTTTATGCATTAGAAATGCATATAAGGGTGTATGATTGGCATGATGGATAGTTATGGACAAAGCCCAATGTGATTGAGCATTATACATGTTTTGGCATAATGAGAACTTTCATGTCCCGGCCACTTGTTTTTTGTTTGTATTTCTTTGTCAAATTGAAATATGTAATTAGATTACTTTGATTAGAATTAGAGATAGAGATGGAGACCACTACAAGGAGCAAGATGGGCCAGATCGAGATCCAACAAGATTAAAGATAATGTAATTATTTTTTACTTATTTGAATCATGCATACTACCTAGGTGTGACCTTTTGATTTTCCTTTTGGCTTGGGGAAATCAATGTAGTAAAGTCCATAACTATACCATATTTGTATGCTTATATTTATATGATAGATATAGGATGCATACCAATGTATGCCAACCATGTATGATGAGACTTAATTAACTAAAACCCTCAAACAAATACTAAGGTATATAAGCCTTCCATTAATTTGAGGAGAACCAAAGTTCTTTAAAGTGTGGCTTGTTAACCACAATAAAGCTCACATTATATCAAATATGTTCAAATCTAATTAAATGGGTCATCTTAGCTAGCCCATTACCTTGTTGACCACAGTCAAGGCTAATGGTTCTAGAGGCAAGATTAGGGAATGCATATATGATATACATGCATCAAGAGTTGATAACCTAATGATCCAATAGTTGTGTAGAGACACAATTGGTATAGAGATACCTACCTTTCAAGGTTATGGAGTTTTTCTTATTGACAACAGTCAAGGTCAAATTACATATCAAGGATTGGATATTGGCCCACTAGGAAAACCATTGGATTTTTTCAGATCAAATAGTGAGGGCTATTAATTCGCAATAAAATAGTGGGAGTAAATGGATTAATTAAAGACCTAATCAATGCATACATATATATGAACATACTCTCATATGTTTTCTTTTTCACATCCAGGTCATCATCATGAGCACATCAAACATTAATATACGATCAATCTTGGATAACAAGCTGGTTGGAAGTAACTATTCAGACTGGATCAGGCAAGTGAGAATTGTTCTAAGAGCTGAAAAGATCCTTTATGTCTTGGATAAAGATCCACCACAACTTCCATCAGATGATGCCATTGATGAGATCAAAAGCACTTATCGTAAATACATTAACGATAGTAAAGTAGCAGCATGTTTGATGCTGGGTGCTATGTCCTCGGAGGTTCACAAGAAATATGAGATGATGGATGCTAGAACCGTCATTTTGCATCTAGAGGAGCTTTATTCTTCTCAGGCTAGAACTGAACAATATGAGATTGCTCGAGCTCTATTTAGTTGCAAAATGGTGGAAGGCACTATGGCTGCTACTCATGCATTGAAGATGTATGGGCACATTAAGCATTTGAGTAGACTTGGCTATATAATGGATAATGATCTATACATAGATTTAATCTTATACTCGTTGGCTCCAAGTTATGCACCTTTCATTCTTAACTTTAACATGAACAAGATCCAAGTAACCATTCCTGAATTAATCAACATGCTCAAGACAGCTAATGGATCCTTTAAGAAGGATCCAAAAAGTATCATGGTTGTCACTTCTGCTAAAGGCAAGAAGAAGAAGAAGATGATGATGATGATGATGACCAAGACGCAGCCAAAGAATGGTGGAATCTCTAAGAAGAAGGTTGCCAAGAAAGAGAATCCCAAAGGAACTTGCTTTCATTGTGGAAAAGATGGTCATTGGAAGCATAACTGCAAGGCCTATCTAGATTCTCTCAAGGAGATGAAGCTAGTTGATGCTTCTACTTCAAGTATTCATATGATTGAAATTAATACTTATTCTATTGCTTCAAAACAATCTTGGGTATTAGATACTGGATGTGGATCTTATTTGTGTAATGGTCTATAGGGGCTTAGAAGCTTTAGAAGTGCTGGAAAGGCAGAAATATGTTTGCAGTCAGCTGCTGGACAAAACATCTCTACAACAGTTGTGGGAACTTACCATTTGCCTCTTCCAAGTGGATTAGTACTAGAATTAAATAATTGTTATTATGTTCCAGCTTTATCCAAGAGTATTATTTCTTTCAGTTATTTATTGAACGATTATGACATTTCTTTAAAGGATAAGTGTTGTTACATTTTTAAGAACAATATGTTTTATGCAAAAGCTATCATTGAGAGTGGTATATTTGTTCTTGATTTAATTAAAGAAGTGCATAATGTGGATACCAAGAGAATAAAACATGATAATCTAAATACCTCTTATTTATGGCATTGTCATTTAGGCCATATAAATGAGAATCGCATGACCAAATTACACAAGTCAGGTGATTTGGGATCATTTAATTATGAATCATTTGATATATGTGAATCTTGTTTATTGGGAAAAATGACAAAAGCTCCCTTTATTGGTAAAGGAGACCAAGTTAAAATGGTTTGGGACTTAATACATTTAGATGTATGTGTTCCAATGACTACACATGCCAGAGGAGGTTACTCCTACTTCATTACTTTCATAGATGATTATTCCAGGTTTGGATACATCTATCTAATGAAATATAAATCAAAAGCATTTGAAAAGTTCAAAGAATTAAAAAATGAAGTAGAGAAACAACTTGGCAAGAGTATTAAAACACTTAGATCAGATCGAGGTGGAGAGTACTTAAGCTAAGAATTTGAAGATTATCTTAGAGATAATGGGATTTTATCTCGATGGACTCCACCATATACACCACAACACAATGGTGTATTTGAAAGGAGAAATTGAACACTATTAGATATGATTCGATCAATGATGAGCCAAGCAGACTTGCCTAAGTCCTTTTGGGGATATGCACTAGAAACTGTTGTTTATGTGTTAAACAAAGTTCCTAGTAAATTGGTTAATGTTACTCCATATGAGATGTGGAATAACAATAAACCCACACTTTCTCATACGAAAGTATGGAGTTGTCCTACTTATGTGAAGAGGACAATGTCAGAGAAACTAAATATTAAGTCTAACAACTGTTTATTTGAGGGATATTCAAAAGAAACCTTTGGATATTATTTCTATCATCACTTAGAATAAAAAGTGTTTGTTTCAAGTCATGTTGTCTTCTTGGAAATAGAATTTCTCCTATGAGAGGACAGTAGGAGTAAAATTGAACTTGGTAAAGTTCAAGACCCACAAATAGAAGTAAATCAACCGATTGAACCCGAGACTGAATTTCATAATGATGAGATTACAATTGAACCTGATTATACACAAAATCCTAGAAGATCTACTAGGATTCATTCTATCCCTGTGAGATATAGATTTCACATTGATTCGGATAGAGCCATAACTGTAGTAGATGACAATGAGCCGATAAGCCATCAATAAGTTTTGAACAGTTCAGAACGTGATTTATGGTTTAAGGCTATGCAGTCTGAAATGGACTCTATGTATGAGAACAAATTATGGACTTTAACTCAACCACCTGAAGGGATAAAACCCATAGGGTGCAAATGTGTCTTCAAGAAGAAGACCAACATGGAAGGTAATATAGTTACCTATAAAGCTTACTTAGTAGCAAAAGGCTATCGTCAAAAAGAATGTATTGACTATGACAAAACCTTTTCTCCTGTAGCGATGCTTGAGTCTATAAGAATACTTTTAGCCATTGTAGCTCATTGTGATTATGAGATTTGGCAAATGGATGTGAAGACAGCTTTTCTAAATGGAAATCTGACTGAGAATGTGTATATGACACAATCAGAAGGGTTCACATCAGGAAATGGCAAAAAGGTATGCAAGCTTCAAAGATCAATTTATGGATTGAAGCAAACCTCTGGGAGCTAGAACATACAATTTAATGAGACAATCAAAGAGTTTGGTTTCTCACAGAATGAAGATGAACCTTGTGTGTATAAAAGGGTCAATGGGAGTGCAATTGTCTTCCTGGTTCTATATGTTGATGACATATTTATCATGGGAAATGACATTTCTCTTCTCCAATCTGTTAAAATATGGTTATCCAAGCAATTCTCCATGAAAGACCTTGGAGAAGCATCCTATATTCTTTGAATAAGGATCTATAGAGATAGATCCAATAGGTTGATAGGTCTTTCTCAAAGTACATATATAGATAAGGTACCAAAGAGGTTCAATATGGATCTCTCTAAGAAAGGGCTTATACCCATAGTGCATGGGAAACACCTTTCTAAATCTATGTGTCCGTAGACACTAAAGGATAAAGAGAGAATGAATAGAATACCATATGCATCGACAATTGGTTCTATCATGTATGCTATGTTATGTACACTTCCAGATGTAGCATTTGCTTTGAGTGTCATAAGCATATTCCAATCCAATTTTGGAGAGGAACACTAGGCAGCTGTCAAGAATATCCTTAAGTACTTGAGAAGGACTAAGGATATATTCTTGGTAAATGGAGAGGGTAGTTTCGAAGTAAAAGGGTATACTTGCACGACAAAGATGATTGTAAATCACAGTCTGGTTATGTGCTCATAATGGGAGGAGGAGCAGTTATTTGGAAGAGTTCCAAACAAGAAACAACTGCTGATTCCACGACAGAAGATGAGTACATTGCTGCTTCGAAAGTAGCCAAAGAAGTTGTCTGGATCAAAAAGTTCATATCTGAACTAAAAGTGGTGCCTAGCATTGTTGATCCGATTCCTTTATATTGTGACAACAATGGAGCCATTGCGTAAGCAAAGGAACCACAGTCTCATCAGAGATCCAAGCATGTTCTTGGACGCCACCATCTCATAAGGGAAATAGCAGCTAGAAATGATGTGAAAATAGAAAGGGTCCCTACAGATGATAATGTGGCGGATCCCCTCACTAAAGCACTTTCCCAGATAAAGCACGATCACCATATAAATAGCATGGGTCTGAGACATATGAGTGACCGGCTCTAGTTCAAGTGGGAGATTGTTAGAGAGTATGCCCTAGAGCCCATGTAAAAGGGATGAATTCCATATGTATGAATTTATATCTTAATAAAAGGCATTATTCATTTATTAATGCTATGTTTAAATACATGAGTTTATAAATCTTAAATTAATAAATGAAGTCCTTGATATTATAAACACGGTGCAAAGGCAATCATGAAAGTGTTTATGATATGAGGTGTCTATTGCATGCAAATGTGTTAATATCTAAATATCCCTAGTCATAGAATTAACAAGATAGGACATTGTTGATTCGGACAAACTAGCACATGTTATGCTTCTTGAATGGTTCAAGCAGTGGTTCTCATAACTGTGATTATGAAAGATAATCAAAGCTAACATATGGGTGCTTGTTAAAAGAACAAGTTCATTGGAGACCTACAAAGAGAATCCTCACATGGATATTAAATCTATATCAGTGAGGAATCTCTTCATAGCGGTTGTGCAAGTATCCTTAGACTTGAGATCACCAAAGTTATCTTAAGTAGCAAGTAGTAAATTTTGACTCCATAATTGATTACTTCCAACTGGGAGTAAACATAGTTAGGAGATTGGGTATATCATGACCTATTTAAAGATAGTTGAGTGATTAACGAAGGATTCACATCCCAGATTTAATAAGGGAAGTTATCTTGCATGATTCTATAATTGCCTTATTCAGAAAATCTCTGGCCAGAGTAATATGCCAAGATGGATAGAGATCCATGAAGGGCATTTTGAGAACAATGGTTAAATTAATAGAACATGCATAATTAGATTTATATGAGTTGACAGAAATCCATACTCATAATCTAATTTAGATAAGAGTGGTGGAAGGAGTAATTGCACGGTAACTATTATATGGAAGGGTGTAGTCAAACCACTTGACTTTCCTAACATTTGGGTAGTCATGATGCCTAGCTAGAGGCCAATCATGACTTGTATAATAGTGTATCAAGACTATTAATAGGGATTGATAAAATTATTTAAAGGAGTTTAAATCATGTGAGTTTTGAATTTAACTCACAATTACATATTATACTGCCAACATGGATAGGAATCCAATAGGTCACACACATATAGAGAAAAGGATGAAATGGTAAAATGACATGGATAATAATATTTGATATTATTATGGGGATAGAGAAGTGAATAAGAGAATAATTAATTAAAGAGTTTAATTAATTATGATCAAGTAAAATTATCCGCAGAACTTTTTTGAAATTTTTTGTAAAAATGGACCTAATTGAAATAATGTATTTCATAATTAATTTTTTTTGAACTATAAGTATTATAGGGCTGATATAATAATTAATAGATCCATTGGAGGAATTAAAGTGGCCCAAAGAAGTGAAGTTGTTGCAAAAACCCTCTAAAGAAAGGGTTACGCGCCAACTACAAACAGAAGGCCTTAGAGGCCTAATTCTTGGACCAAAATAAATTAAATATATTTCATATGTATTATGGAGCCTACGTATTTAATTTGGTTGGATTTGGAATTCATTTGGGTAATTAAATCCAAGTATATGTACAAAGGGCCTAGTTTATGGGTTTTGTGCATAGTCTTTTGTGAAAGGGCTTAAATTTGATTTAATTGAGCCCAAATAAATTAATAATAATTTCAGAAGCTCAATTAATATTTCTCCAGCAATTCTAAAGAGTCTAATCCTACTATGAAGTTGGATTTTTAACCTAACTTTAAAAATCCAAGTGATATGGTATTAAGGTTAAGGGTGAACAATTAAGAGAAATGTTTTTCTCTCACTCAAAAAGCCCTAGCCACCACTTTCCCTAGCTAGCATCTAGAATTTTTGGCCAACCCTTGTTTCTCCCAATTGTTGGATCATTCTATCCTTCTCTTGTGTTGATTACTCATTAGAGGTATTCGATTTTTGACACTGTGGTTGCGACAACCCGATGAGAAGGAAAATCAATTGTTCAACAAAAAAGAAAGGTGATTTTTCTTATTCTCATTAATATTTAATTGTAAATTCATGGAAAGATCAGATTTATTGGTTAAAAATTTTATATTCTGCTTATGTATGAGATGCATGTAATCGATAATTCCCAACATAACTGGTAATATCCCGACCATAGATCAATCTTAGAAAATATGCGCGCACACTTTAACTGGTCAAATAAGCCTTCAATCTAGGGCAAGGGAAATCTATTCTTCACTGTCACCTTATTGAGCTGTCTATAATCAAAACACATAATTAAGGTGCCATCTTTGTTTTGATAGATAATACTTTTGTACCCCAAAGAGATACACTAGGCCTGATGAAGCCCTTATCTAGTTGATATTGTAGCTTGACCTTTGACTCCTTTAATTATGAAGGTTCCATTCTTTACGGAGACCTGGAGATAGAAGGGGTTCCTGGTAAGGTTTCTATAGATAGTTTTGCTTCTATTTTAGGTGGAAGACCAGGTAGTTCTTCTAGAAACACATTAAAAAATTCATTAACCACCGATATACCTTGCAGATTCACGTTATCTCTCTTAAAATCAAACATCAAGGCCAAAAATGCCTTAGCCCCCTTTCCAAGGCAACCTCTGCCTTGCAAAGTAGATATGACATTTGTTAAGGGTTTGAATCTAATACCCTAAACTGTTATTCCCTTTCCCTCTCTATATTTAATTTTGACTATCTTTTCTTTACAATTCACTATGGCTTGGTGTTTAACTAACCAAACCATACATAAAATCACATTGAACTCATGGAATGGTAGCTTTATTAAGTCAACTGGAAATTCTTTCCCTTGAATCATGATAGGAAAATGACTATATATTTTATTCACACAAATACTGTGGCCTAAGGGACTAGTTACACATATGTCAAAATTTAACTGATCAATATTTTCCATATTTTTACTCAGATCCCCAATACACATATAACAGTGGGTAAAACCTGGATCAATAAGCATATACACATCAGTTTCAAAAAGTAAGAAAGTACTCGATATAACTTTTGGGGCATTCATATCTTCTCTAGCTTCCATTATATATGCTGGGCAAGAGATGTAGGAGCAAAAGGCTGATCAACTGTCTTAGAGGCATTTCTGGACTGAGCTCTAAACTAATTGGCTTTACCTCAGCTTCTTCCACATCCTTTACCAGCTGAGGGTGCATTAAAATCTCCACTACTACCCTGCTGTATAGATCCTTGCTCTTTGTTTTATGGACAATTGGCCTTAAAGTGACCTATGCTGCCACATTTGAAACATACACCAGTCAGCATCTTATAAGTGCCCCAATGCTTTTTGAAGTAGTGAGCGCACTTTGGAGGCTATCCCTGACCCAAACCAACTGATGTCTCCTTACCTAATTTATATGGTGTGTATGATCCTTGTCGGCTATCCTGAACAACAAGATTGTTAAAAGATTTAACTTGTTGGTCTCCCTATGCAACTCGAGGTCTTTTTCCTGCTAATGCACCACCTCTAGCAAATCTTCTTTTCTGTTCTCTGTCTTTATCAACCACTTAACTCTTTTCTACTAGAATGGTAGCCTTTACTAATAGGTAATAGTCCACTATATGCAATGAGGTAGCTCCAATCAAGTGTTCCCGAATGCGATCATTCAAACCATCCTCAAACTACCGATACCTAATGGCTTTGATTAACATAGCTTTCAGCACATATTTACTTAAATGATTGAATTCCTTTTCATACTAAGCTACCGTCATACCTCTTTGCTTTAGAGTTAAAAATTGTCGCAGTTTCTCTTCTTTGTAAGCTTATGTTGCATATCTTTTCTCAAATTTTTACTTAAAGAAATCCCAAGTGAGTGGGTCAAGTGATTGAGTTTGCTATAGCACTAACTTCTACCAACCATATGCTAGTCCCTGAAGGAAGGACACAACACATCTTAATTTCTGACTAGCCGAACATTAGATCTCATTAAATACACATCGAGTTCTCTCCAGCCAATACTCTGCCTTTTCTGACTCTTCTAGTGTAGTGCCAAAAAACTCCTTTGTTCCATGCTTCCTAACTTATGCTATACGAGCTTTAGGAGCTATCATCTTGTATAAAATTTAAGTCATATCTTGAGAAATTTTTAATAAGGCTTCCCCAAGAATAGCAGCTGCAGGTATACTACTTTGCGTAGATGCTGAGGATTATGGATTAGAAGGATTTGATCTCATTAGTAAGTTACTCTCAACCGTTTCATCTCTTGGTACCAAAGATCCTTTCATATTCAGCTATTTATAAGAAAACAGGGGCAATTTGTATTAGGCCAACATGAGACTCATCCTATATATGTATATCCTTATACATCTAGTAGCCAGAACTACCTAAACTAGGCCCTGATACCAAATTGTAAAGACTACCCTAGAGTTTCTATTAAAATATCCATACTTATCATCATATTAATTTATAATTAATAATAATCACTTAGCCATAACATCCTATTAGATAACATTTATATCTAAAAGAATTAACTATTTATAAAGAGCTTTACAATTGTTTTAATTCTTTACAACTGTTGGGTGTAGTTTAAAATGGAAATGTATAAGAGTAAAAAAACAAAAGACAAGGTCTTCATACATTAACTATTTCTAAGGTTGGCCTTTCTATTGCAGAAAAAGCCCCCTAATTAAGAAAAACAACTAGAGTACCAACACAGATAAAAACCCATGCTAAGCTATATAGCTTAGTGGGCAGCAATCAATATGTTATTGACCACTTACAACAGTCATTCTCAAGCATACTCAAACATGCTTTCACCCAAGAGTATATTATTTGCATTGCCAATTGATAACAAGGAATCATATTCACTGACATTAACCATAAAATGGATGATAACAAATGTAACATAAGGTTAATTAGTCATTTTTCATCAACACATTTCTTTCTGTGAATGCCCGCCTAAGTTCTGTAAGTGTGGATAATGGGTGTTGTGGATACCCATAGGTATCGATTATATGAATACCCAAAGGTATTATTCCTTTGGATACCCGAACATATCAAAATTGTGGACCTAAATGGGGTCCAAACTGTGGTCCCAATTGGGGACAAACTATAAATCCAAATGGGATCAACTGTAGCAGCTGCAAATGTAACCCTATAGGCATGCCTATCTATCCATAACCAAGTTCTAATGCAAGCATTAACCATATTCCTTTCCATGTAATAATTTAATGAGATGCATCTTTATGGCATTGTTCATTTTCACAAAGCTATTATACCAAACACTCACATTAACGTATTTTGATTAACATCTCATATTATAATTTATTTAGAACACACATATAGATGCAATAAGCTTTAATTTAGTTCTTATATCAAAACATAGTTCCTACATCTCAATTGTGATAATTTGTGCTCATTTTTAGGTTTAAGATGTTATAAAAGTCCTTAAATAAGTTAGACTAAGTTTTAATAGTCATTAGGATTCTAAAAAGCAAGGTTAGTATAAATTAAGGGAGGGTTATGGTCATTAGTTAAGGGCTATTGACCATGACATAGGGTGCATTTTGGTTCTAGACTAACACCAAACTACCTCAGGTCAGTACCACAAAAGTGCTGACCGTGACCTAGGTTACAAAAGAAGTCAAAGTCATTAAGGTAATACCTACTGAATGTGACATAGGGTGCACTTCAATTCTGGACTAAAAATTAACTAACTCACGGTCATTAGGTCCCACCTACTGACAGTGCGGTCCATTCTTCCTAGAGATAGATTTTCAATCCCAAATTGAACATGATTTTAGACCTATGAAAACTAATTTTCAGCCAAAGTTGACTTCTATAAAGTTATTCCTCTACATTTATTGTTTCCAAAAAATTAAAAATAATTCCAATCCAATTTGTAAATCTCAAGATATTTATCAAAAATCATAGACTACTCCTAATGATAGGACTGCAGCCACACAAAAAATTCAAGCTCAATGTTCACTATTATGAAGCAAGATTCAGGTTTTAAGTTCTTCATATGAAATATAGATCTATGAGGCTAGTTTTTATAGCAACTAGAATCACTCCATTTTCTTTTCTTTAACTTTAGATAAAGCCCAAATAGTCTGGGTAGGTCCAGTGATCTTTAAAACAGATGCTTGGAATCAAAGGATTCTCTTACAAATTCGATTCACATCAACTTTTAAAGGAAAAATTCATATCATTACATCCTCACAACATCAACTACACATCTCATATGCCTCATACAAGACCATACACACATAAATGATAAGAAGATTCCATACCTCTTTTGTGATCACCTTTTCCTCCTTCAATCTTCTCTTATCTCCTTTTTTTTTCCTTGTTGGATTGTCAGTCTACAAAGTAGAGATTCATATGATATTATAGCATATGAAACTCAAATATTCTTCCTCAAATCAAATATAAATTTAAAAGAAATAAAGGAGAGGAAGAGTGAAAGTAATTACCCTAAATTAGTAACCTGTAATTCCTCCCTCTTCTTAGTGATGGAGTTGCTATTTTTAAGGAGTGTTTAGGGGTTAGAGATGGGAGAAAATGGCTATCTTTGGTGGGTTGAAGTGACCAGCCAAGTCTTTCTCATTCCTTAATTAATTCTTCACTTCTTATGTGAATTATAGAGAAGAGGGAAATGTCAAGCTCTTATTGTTCTCTACTTAATCTTCTTTAATATTACTCTTCATTCCACATATTCACACTTCTACCCCTAACTTGTACATTTTCCTTAATTAGCTCCAAAGTTTGCTTTAACATAAAATGACCATATTACTTTTACTTGAAATTTAATGACTGTACACATACACATATTCATAATCTCCTATAAACACAAGTATGTACCCTGCTAGGGTCTAATTAGAGTCTTTATATTTTTCTCCCTCTTAAAGAATTTTATCCCCAAAATTTATACCTGGATTGAAGAGCTATGGGTATTGTGTCCTTATGGCTTCTTTAGGTTTCTAAGTAGCCTTTTCCACACCATGATGTTGCCATAGCACTTTAACCAATGGAATATGTTTGTTACGTAGCTATCTAATCTCCTTAGCTAGTATTTCCTTCGGTTCATCATAATATGACTACTCAGGTTGTATCTTCTGTAGGGGCAATATATGTAACTCATCTGATCGGTATCTTCGAAGCATAAAAATGTGAAAGACATCATGCAACTTAAATAATTCTTGAGGGAATGCCAGTCTATAAGCAACAAGTCTATTATATAATTTCATATGGGCTAATGAACCTTGGATTAAGTTTGCTCTTTTTTCCAAGTTGCAATATTTTTCTCCATGGAGACACCTTTATGAACACCTTATCTCTAATTGATATTCAATGTCTTTCCTTTTCAGATCTGCATATGATTTTTGTAAGTCAATAGCAATTTTCAATCTTTGCTCAACAACCTGCACTTTCCCTTTAGTATCTTTAACTATGTCAGGACCAATTAGCTTCTTCTCAGCTAACTCGATCCAACAAATTGGGGTTCTATACTTCCTGCCATATAAAGCTTCCTATGGTGCAATACCAATGCTAGCCTGATAGATATTATTGTAGGCAAATTATGTCAATGCAAGATAGTTATCCCAACTTTCGGGAAAATCTATTATGCATCCCTTCATCATATCCTCTAGCACTTGAATAACTCTCTCAAATTGCCATCTATTTATGGATGATATGCTATACTATAATGGAGTTTAGTTCCTAGAGTTTATTGTAAACTCTTCCAAAATCTGGAGGTAAATCTTAGATCACGATCAAAGAATATCGATTCTGGAATCCTATGGAACCGAACTATTTCAGTCACATATAACTTTGCCAACTTATGCAATGGATGATATGATTGAATCGGTATGAATTAAGAGCTTTCATTAGCCTATCTATGATTACCCATACTACATCATGTTTCTTTTGAGTAAGAGGCAACCTTGTGATAAAATCCATGGTTATATTTTTCCATTTCCATCTTGGAATTAGAATGGGATTCAATAACCCAGAAGGGAGTTGGTGCTTCGCTTCCACTTGTTGACAATTCAGGCATTTAGAAACATATTCTACCCCATCTCTTTTAATCCTTGGCCACCAAAAAAACTTCTTTAAGTCTTGATGCATATTATTGCCTCTAGGGTGTATAGTAAAAACTTTGTTATGAGATTCTCACAACAATGTTTTCTTTAACCCTTTATTATCCAGGACACACAACCTATTTCGATAATGCATGCCTCCATCTTCCTTTAATAGGTACTCCGGTGGGTTTTTTTCTTAAATTGTTTGAACTATTCGTTGCAACTTTTCATTAGCTTTCTGGTCATTAATTATTATTTTCTTTACATTGGATCGAGCTTTTAGTTTAGCTATTAATTCTCCATCTGATGTAAATCTCTATCTGTATTCTTGTAATGGTAATAAGGCCATCATTTTTTGACTTAATGCATCTGCCATCACATTAGCTTTACCTGGGTGATAGTCAACTATGCACTTATATTTTTTGAATAAATCCAACCACCTACATTGCCTCAAGTTGAGCTCTTTCTATGCAAGCAATTATGTAAGGCTTTTATGGTCTCAATTATATAAGGCTTTTATGGTCTATGTAAAATTTGCATCTTTCTCCATACAAGTATTGTCGCCAAATTTTCAAAGCAAACACTACAGCTGCTAACTCTAAATCATGAGTAAGATAGTTATTTTTATGAGGCTTCAATTGTCTTGATGCATATGCAACAACATTGCCCTCTTGCATCAACACATAACCCAATCCATTCCTAGATGCATCACTATACATAGTGTATTCCTTACCGGACGTCGGTTAAGTGAGAACTAGAGTTTCTGTTAGCATTTTTTTCAGTTGCTCAAAACTCATTTGACATTTATCTATCCAGCGAATTCTAACATCCTTCCAAAGTAGCTTGGTAAGTGATATGGAAATAATGGAAAATCCCTTCACAAAAATGGCAATAATATCTAGCCAATCCCAAAAAACTCCTCACTTCTGCTGCATTTTGGGGTGGCTTCTAATTGACAATGCCTTTTATTTTATTAAGATCCACCCTAATACCTCTAGATGATACAATATGTCAAAGAAAAGAAACTTCTTTAAGACATAAGTAACACTTGCTCAATTTAGCATATAACTGTTTCTCTCGTAGCATCTGTAGAATAATCCTTAAATGTTCAGCTTTTTTTGCTTCATTTTAAGAATAAACAAGAATGCCATCAATAAACACAACTACAAACTAGTCTAAATAAGGTCTAATTACCTTATTCATCAAGTCCAAAAAGGCTGCTTGTAATTTTTTAACTCGAAAGGCATTACCAAGAAGTCGTAGTGGCCATATTGAGTTCTAAAAGTAGTCTTTAGAATATCCACTTCTTTAACCCATAACTGGTAATATCCCAACAGTAGATCAATCTTAGAAAATACACCCATACCCTTTAACTGATCAAATAAGTCTTCCATATAGGGTAAGGGATATCTATTCTTCGCTGTCACCATATTGAGTTTTCTATAATCAACACACATCCTTAGGCTACCATCTTTGTTTTTGACAAATAACACTACGGCACCCCAATGAGATATACTGGGCCTGATGAAACCCTTATCTAGTAGCTTTTATAGCTAGACATTTAATTCCTTTAATTCTAAAAGTGACATTCTATATGGAGCCTTGGAGATAAAAGGGTTTCATGGTAAGGTGTCTATAGATAGTTCTACTTCTATTTTAGGTGAAAGACCCGATAGTTCTTCTGGAAACACATAAGGAAATTAATTAACCACTAGTATGCCTTGTAGATTCACTTTCCCTCTCTTATAATTAAGCGCCAAGGCCAAAAATGCCTCACACCCCTTCCTAAGGCAACATCTAGCTTGCATAGAGGATATGGTATTTCCTAGGGGTATTAATCTAATACCCTGAACTGTTATTCCCTTTCCCTCTCTATCTTTAAGTTTGACTATCTTTGCTTTACAATTTACTATGGCTTGTTGTTTAACTAACAAATCCATGCCAAAAATCACATCGAACTCATGGAATGGTAGCTCTATTAAGTCAGCTGGAAATTCTCTCCCTTCAATCATGATAGGACAACACCTATGTATGTTATTTATATAAATATTGTGGCCTAAGGTACTAGTTACATATATATCAAAATTTAATTGATATAGATTTGCCATGTTTTTACTCAGATCCTCAATACACATATAAGAGTGGGTAGAACCCAGATCAATAGGCACACACATATCAGTGTCAAAAAGTGAGAAAATATATGTATAACTTTTAGGGCATTCATATCTTCTCTGGCTTTCATTGTATATGCTCGAGCAAGAGGTGTAGGAGTAAAAGGCCGATCGACTATTTCAAAGGCATCTTTAGATTAGGCTTTAATTTGACTAGCTTTACCTTAGCTTCCTACATTCTTTACTAGATGAGGGTGTATTAGAAGCTCCTCTGATACCCTACTGTACAGATACTTGCTCTTGGTTTAATGGACAATTTGCCTTAAAGTGACTTGTGTGCCACATTTGATATATGCACCTGTCAGCATCTTATAAGTGTATTAAAGCTTTCTAAATTAGTAAATGCACTCTGGTGGCTGTCCTTGACTCTGTCCGACTGATGTCTCTTTACCTGATTTAGATGGTGTGAATGTTCCTTGTTGGCTATCCCAAGTAGTAGGATTGTTAAAAGATTTAGCTGGTTGGTCTCCTTGTGCAACTCGAGGTCTTTTTCCTACCAATGCACCACCTTTAAAAAATCTTATTTTCTATTCTCTCTCTTTTTTAGCCACTTCACTCTTTTTTACTCGAATGGCAGCCTTTACTAATAGGTAATAGTCTACTATATGCATGAGGTAGCTCCAATCAAAAGTTTTCGAATGTTATCATTCAAACCATCCTCAAACTATCGATACCTAAAGGCTTTGGTTAACATAGCTTTCGACACATATTTAATTAAATGATTGAATTCTTTTTAATACCCAGCTACTGCCATACCTCTTTACTTTAGATTTAAAAATTTTCGTAGTTTCTCTTCTTTGTAAGCTTCTATTACATATCTTTTCTTGAATTCTACCTCAAAGAAAACCTAAGTGAGGGGCTCAAATGTCTAAGGTTGTTGCAGCACTAACTTTAACCAATCATATGCTGGTCCCTGTGATATGAGCACGACCAAGCACAATGGCAACAAGAAAGATGAACTAGCATTTCCTCCAGGACCAATAACAAGAGCAAGGTCAAAGAAGCTTAAAGAAGTCCTACAAGCATTCATGAAACCTTATGTGGAGAAGATACAAGTTCAAGAAGAGAAAGAAGCTAAATTGGACTATGAAGACAAGTTTAGGCCGAATGGTGCAATGGGCCTTCAAGCTACTTTATTTAGTTTCTATTCTTTATGTAACATTTAATAAAGTATATTTGGGCAGCCTAGAACCTAGGAAAACGAATTGGGCTTTATTAGAATAGGTTTGTTTTATTTTGGGCTTATTTTACTATTTTGGATAGTTTAAGTGGGTAGGCTAAAGTTGGGCTTATCTCTTCTAAAGAGTTGGGCCAAAATAACTATTTGAGTCTTAGAATACCTAAGGGGGCCGAATTTTACATGGAAGAATTGAATTTTAACTGGTTTGGATCAGATTTAGGTTTAGGCCTACATTGGTGAACTTAGGGTCCTAAATTTTAGGAATGGATTTTCCTTGATAAATACTTATTATTTTGGGATATTATTAAGTAGAGTTTGAGGGAGAAATAATAGCTTGACCATATCTTTAAAGGGCTGGCCGAAATTCACTTGTAGCCAACATTAAGTCTACATTCATTCATTCATTTTCTTAGGATAATAAGCATATTTATCACTTTCTGTTAGGATTAATCTCAAATTGTATTTATCTTTATTTCTTCATGTACTTAGTCCATATTATGGCCAAATACATGTAGATAAAGGTTAGGAATTATCTTTGTTATTTATTTTATTATTTATCTCTTAGAGTTAGTGTTTGATTTTAATTCATCTAGGGAGGGGTGGCTGCCTAGCCTATATAAAGGACTGAATTCTTCATTTGTAAGACACTTGAATTTTGATTAATGAGAATTTTCTTTGGCTTGGCCGAATTTGTGAGAGTTAATTTATTATTGATTCTTGCTATTGCATGAAGAATTAGACTTAGGCTATTTGCATGATTAATGTATGCTTGATTCTTCTTCTTCTTGTTTTCTAAATCAATCTATCATAAGCGTTTCCAATCAATCTTGTTTGGGGGTTCTTTAGATTGGGGGTTTATTATCTTATTTATGTTTAATATTCATGGTATGTTGGCGTTCTAGTTTGGCATATAGGCTGGGGTTCCGCATCACCCTGAAGCAAGGAACAACATATGTTACTTTTTAACTAGCCGGACATTGGATCTCATCAAATACACATCGGGTTATTTTTAGCTAGTACTCTGCCTTTTTTGACTCTTCTAGTATAGTGCAAAAGAACTCCTTTGCTCCATGCTTCCTAACTTCTGCTATGGGAGCTTTAGGAGCCATCATCATACGCAAAATCTGAGCCATATCCTAAGAAAGTTTCAATAAGGCTTCCTCAAGAATAGTAGTTGTAGGAATATTACTCCACATAGAGGCTGAGGATTCTGGATTAGAAGGATTTGATCTCACTGGTAAGTTACTCTCATTTATTTCTTCTCCTAGTTCCTGAGATCCTTTCATAATCAGCTCTCTATAAGAAAATAAGGGTAGTCTGCATTACGCCAACACCAAACTCATCCTATCTAGTAGCCAAAATTGCTTAAACCAGGCTCTGATACCAAAATGTAAAGACTGCCCTAGGGTTTCTATAGAAATATCCATACTCATCATCATTTTAATTTATAATTACTAATAATCACTTAGCCATAACATCCCATTAGACAATATTTATTTCAAAAAGAATTTACTATTTACATAAAGCTTTACAACTATTTTATATCTTTACAACTATTGGATGTAGTATAAATGAAAATATACAAGAGCAAAAAGAACAAAAGATGAGGTCTTCATTGTAGATCAAACCCCCTATTAAAGAAAAAGAAATGGAGTACCTACACAGATAAAAATCTATGCTAAGCTATATAGCTTAGTGGGGAACAATTAATATGTGAATGGACACTCACAATGGTCATTCTCAAGTATGCTTAAACTTACTTTCACACAAGAGTATATTATTTACATTGCCAATTGATAACGAGGAATCATACTTTATGACATTAACCATAACATGTATGATAACAAATGTAACATAAGGTTTATTATTTATTTTTCATCAACACATTTCTTTTTGTGAATGCCCACCTAAGTTCTATAGGTGTGGATAATAAGTGTTATGGATATTCATAGGTATCGGTTATATGAATACCCGAAGGTATTTAACCTATGGATACCCAAAAGGTATCAAAATTGTGGACCCAAATGGGATCAAAACTATAGTTCTAATCAAGGATAAATATAAATCCAAATGGGGTCAACTATTGCAACTATAACTATAACCCTATAGGCATGCCTATCTATCCACAACCATGTTCCATTGCAAGCATTAACCATGTAAAGATCCAAAATAGACCCTAATAGAATTCAAAGGTAATAACATATTATTAAAATTTAATTAAGCATTATTGGATGAATTATTAGTAGTTAGGGTCTAGTAAATTCATGGTCTTATGTGATCACAGGTGCAATAGTCAATTAATAGTATAGTATATAGTGTACATAATTGGAATAAAATATAGTTAAGAGATTAATTAGGACAAAAGTGTTATTAAATTGTAATTAATTATGTGATAAATGTGTGAATTATATGGTATGAATTCTGTAAGGGTATAATTAAAAAAGGAAAATAGTTTGAAGGCTAAATGAAAATAGGTATAAATTTAGAGGCTAATGTTTAAATAATGATTAAATGGGGTTAATTTCATAAGAGATAAAATATAATGGGGTTAAATTGAAATAAAAAGGTGAGTGGGGTCAATTTATGATTCACATTGTTAGAGGATTAAAATGGAGCTTTTCACTCTTGCACAAATTTTAAGAGAATGCATGTTAGAGAGAAAGGATTATTTTTAGGAGTATATATGGTGGCTCGATCGGCCACATCAAGGGAAAAATCTGATTTTCCTTATTTCTTTTTCACTTGGATTTGTTCTTCTTATCTATTAAGTTCAGAAAAATCACTCCTCTTGTTCCTTGTAAATCCGGCCTCTATACAAAATTCTCCTTCTTTTTAAATCAAAATGCTTAGAAGGAAAGCCTGAAGAATGGTGTTTTCAAGTAATAATCAAGCTTATTAAAGGAGAAGTGTGGAAATAGAGAGTAAAAAGGAGTTAAAGAAGCGTGAAGATTGCAATAACAGGTTTGGGAACTCTTTCATCTTACATGTAATGTTTTTGTTAAGAAATAAAGATTTATTATGTGCAATAAATGTCTTTGAGGTTAGTATTATGATTTATAGTTTTGAGAAGTAAATTTTGGTCTTGCATGTGTTTAAAATGAGAAGAAATTTCATAAAGAATAACAATTACAAAGTTTAAGTTAACATGCAAGCTTTTATCAAAATTTTAAGTTTACTTAACCTAGCTGTATTATTTTGTTAATATCCTAAGTTTTAGGATAGTAAATTGAATGATTCATATTAGTACTTTTTCTCAAGACATTAATGTATATTGTTTTTGAAGGAAGACACTTATGAATCAGCCTCAAACTTTCCTTAAAGTTAGCTTGATTTTCATAGGAACTGTTGGTAACTATTAAAGGGCAGATTTTAGTGTTTTAGGCATAAATTATGGTAGAGAAGTCAAATTGATATGATATAAAATTTTAGGTAAACTAGATATATAGGATTACAAATTTGATGAAGGAAATTTAGTCTAATTCTATGCCCATTTTATTCTATGAATTTTCTAAGTGGTGATAAAAAAAAGAATAAGAGACATGAAAGAATTATGAATTAATGGCTGTAATTTTATCATAGTTTGAGTTAGAAAAACTCTAAAGGAGACCATTTCAATTTCTAAGGTTACATAAGAAATATATCTACAAAATTGTAAAAGGAACCTAGAGCCATTTATGCCTATAAGTCATCCAAATATTTACTTGAAAAGTTAAGAGAGCTATTGATTTCAGTTCTGGAGCAATTGAAAGAAAATATGATATATCTTCTTGTATATTGATCAAAATTCTATAAGGTTAAATTATATGAGATATAGACTTCTAGATATATAATTTTTATAAAGAAAGTAAAGCATAATTCGCTCTTTAAGCTTTTCAAATTTTAGCTTGATTATGGACCTATTCATAACACTATCAGTAGGAATAGTATTCAATTAAATGTGAATATCTTGAGTTCTATAGATGATATTGAAATGATTTTTTCCGTTCTAAAAACTAGAAATATAGGGGAACTAGTTTTTAGAAGGACACTTTTGCTAAAAATGCCTGTTGGTATGTCAAAAATCACATACAATATGAACTCAGAAAACTATCTGTGACCTATCACGACTCAAACACTTTCCCTACTTCACCCAAACTTGATTTTTAAGCCTTTTTTTAAAGAGATTTTTAAGCCTCAAAGTGTTAGCAAAGTTTGTCTAAACCTTTTTAAGTAGTTTTAAAAAATTTTAACTATAAATTAAAGATAAATCGTGACACTAAACATGTGATTATATGGAATGATATATGAGAATAAAGTTAGTAAATGATCACTAACATTAAAAGACATAATATACCATGCATGCTTAAGGATGTATATATATATATGTGTGTGATAGTTCAATATTAAAATGTTACCTATGATTATTATTGATTTCCTGAGGTTATTTTTATGCTTATAGAACCTTTACATTATTGAAATTGTGCATTACTAGTAAGCTACATTACCATGAATAATTATGAAAACTTACATGATTAGTTATTTAATAAGATGTAATTTGATGATCTAGATCTAAGAGTTTGTATATTTTACCACTTGATTATGTAAATATACTTATGTGTAGATAAATATGCTAATGCAAGATGAGAATGAACTTAAATATTGTTTTAAGGAATTATTTTTGCAATGAAGATAGCATGTGAGAGTGATAATGAAGCATATGTGTGAATACATGATTATGCAAACATGTTGTTAACCGTCATAATTATATAGTATATTTTAAATTAAATATGTTATAGATATATTCATGCATATCACATGATTGAAGGCATTTAACTTAGCATGGTGGGAAGTACTAACATTATATTGGAAAGAGCTATATACCTTGAATTGATTACTAGTACAATAATAATAATAATAATAATAATAATTAAGTGTGCTTGATGACATGCCTATAGCAAAGCATACTGAACAAGTAAGGTATATTATGCTCATAGATGTACAATATATGTAATAGAAAAGTTATACAATAACATGGTATATGATTAATCTTTTTCATAGTTACAAAGGAGTATACATGAACATGTATGTATACGTTTGACCAAAGCTAAAATAATGTAATGGTAGATATAGTAAAGTGATTTAATGGCCTTTGTTGCATCTAGGATGTGGATAGATAAGCATGCCTATAATGGTACCTTGCAGCTACTTCAGAATAGTTTCGACCCATTTGGGTCCACTTGAAAATTAAAATTTTTTGCAATCTTATTTAGGTTTAAAAGTTAGTGTTGATTTGAATAGCCTGTTAGTGTAAGCCCTAGCCCCAATGCATTGTAACGAAACACTTGAAATTAATAAAATGAGGCATTAGTTTTATCTTTTGTATTCCTGTGCATATCAATTGATAAAACTATCCAAGAATGTCGTTTCGGTTTAAGTTATCATGTGTGAGGCACATGGATTGTAAGACCTTGAAACAAATGAGACATCATTCTAAATATCCCTAGTCAGTCATTGTTATGGGAATAACAAATGAATTAAGACTAGTATGCTCTCTCTGATCTTATGAGTTCTGTCTTACGGATCATTAGGACAAGAGTGTCAATCAGAGATCATAGATACATGTTAAAGAACATGGTATCTGGATTCGATCTTCTCATGAGAACACTACATGGTACAAGTCATAAGTGTTTCTCATATGCAAGTTTTGTATCGGAGTTCTTAGACCTGAAATCTCTATGAAACTCTTTATGAATTACTGTGTACTTTGACATACACCTAACGTGCTCGTAACAGAGTGACAAGTACGGGTATGATTGGGTATGCACTGATTCATGTTAGAGAGCATGAGAGAAGTGAAGGGATTACCCCTCTCGATAAGAGAGAAAAATATCACCGGCCACTTGATCAGTGAACTGAGAAGTGTATGGCCATACCGAGATGAAATAATGAGTAATCATTATTTATCTGAGAGTTCAGTGTCACTGGAATATCAAGAAATGAATTAATGTATATAAGGATGACTAGTTCCATGCCTTATATTAATTCTGATATTTATGGGTAAGGGACTATGCGAAATTGCATTAGGTCACCAAATGCCATATGCATTTTCATTTAATTTGGAATGCTATAATATCTTGCTAGAGAATATATATAGCCTTTGAATTAATTTATTAATTCATTGCCAACATTAAATGGACCTATAGGATCGCACACAAAGCATTGGGCTTAAAATATTTAAATTAAGTATTGGACATTAATTTGGGCTTTTAATTAAAGTCAAATTAATGTATGTAATGGGTTATAATATTGCTATTGGGCTTTGGTCCATGAGAGAGAGAAATTCAGCCCATAAGGTTTAATTTCAATTAATTAATTATCTTGTGTTAATTAAGTTAATTGAATATTAAAGCCTAAAGGAATTTAAATTAAATTAAATCACTTATATATTTAATTAAGTGATTTCATTTATTTAAATGTCTTATGTTTTATTTCAAATTTGAATTTAAATTCAAAGGAGTTTAATTCAAAATATATTACTTATCTTTAGGAAGTGATAGAGTTTGAATTAATTATCTTAGGATAGTTGAATTCAGATTAATGACTTGCCAAAGGATAAGCATATATATTAAAAGAAATAAAACCCTGAACCTAATTTTTTTGTGGCATGAATAGTAACTCGTGAATAGTGACTCTCTCTCTCTTAATTCTTTTGTTCAATTTTTCACAAGGAGAAAGGATTGTTCCTCATTCTCTTGTGTTATTGAGCAGTAATAGCAATCTAAAGAAGTACAAAATCAAGTTTTGTAGCTTCAAACTATAACCATTACACAATACCGGAAAAGAGAGCTAGCAATCTCGATTTTAAGCCGTCGGTGCAAGTGTGTGTGTGAGAATAGAGGGAGTGGCGCAAAAGGCTGTTCCTTGGCATTGGTGATCGAGAACTAAGGTGGATAAAGGCATCTTGGTTGCTGGACATCACAAAATAAAAGAATAAAAAGGCATCATCTATTGTAAGTTTCAAAACCCTAAAATTGCATGTTTTCGTTCCTAGTTTTGGATATGTATGGTATGCATGATAAAATTTTTGTTTTTCCGCTGTGCTATCATGATTATCATACCATGTCATTTTCCATCAGTGCTATCAGAGCCTAGACATGCTTATTTTAGTGCTTTAGATGCATGAAAAAATTAATTAAAAATCGTTATTTTGAAAACATGCAAATCTGAAATTTTCTGTTTTGAGTTTTTTGCATTGTTTTGGTGTAAAAACGATTTTAATTGATTAGATAGGTATTATAATTAATATGACATGTTAATATACTGTCCTAAGATGTTATTAGGGCTGGTAATGGTCGGATTTAATTATTTATACCTGATGGTACATGTTAATTATGAAACTAGGTGCTAGTTGGCATGTAAATTGCTATTTTAACAACTAGTTTTCAAAATTAAATGTAAAAACGTTTTTGGGATGTTTGTAAGTGATTTTTAAAGATTAAATATCAGGTCTGGACATGTTTTAAATTTGGTTTTAATTCTGGTCCATGACAATTTAATTGATTAATTTTAAAATCACTTAAAACTATGTCTAGTTTGTGTTTGTTACATGTTTAATCAACATTGTTTGTTATGTTTTGATTAAAATGGTAAAAACACATTTAGATTAAAATGGTACAGAATATTAAATCAATGTTTATGGAATTATTTAGATTATTAAATGACTCATAAAATTAATTTAAATGTTTGTGCATTTTATGGCATTACATAAGCATTAAACAACTAGTTTTTGTTGTTTGTTTGTTTTTGCATGAATGTCGTGTACTATATATGTGTTCTTCAAGATTTTATTTTTAATTCATGTCAGCACATATTATATGCATTTTTAATGTTTATGGGCTGTATGACATAAAATTAAAAATGGCTAAATTGGAAATTATGCTAGAGTTGATTTATAGCACAAATCTAACTAGTTTGTGTTTTGGGCTTTTAAGAGAACTTATTCAATAAGAGGATTTAGTCCATTGGGCTTCGGCCCAGGCCCATCACGGGGGTCATCTCTTAAAGCTTCAAGTACACAATTTCCATTACTGGGCTTGGCTAAATCTAATTAAAATTGGACTTTGTTTGATCCATGAATGCTATGTATATTTATTTGCTTGTTTGGTGTGATGAATGGATATGCATGGTGCATTCATGGGCCCTGGGTTTTTGTAATTAAATATGGCCTGCGAGCCATTATATTTTATTGTAAAAGTTTCATTTATTTCTTAGAATAGAATATACTTGAAGACTTTGTAAATCAAGACGAAGCCCACCGGAGTGGAGAAGCCCAACTCGAAGATTCTTATGTAATAGTATAGAATCTTAGTTGTAGGTTTTTGGGCCCATGTTTGTCACGCTTTACTTTATGCAATTATATATATATGCATGCTATGTATGGATGACAAAGCGTATGCCATGTAAGCTGTAATAAAATGAATCCCTAAAATAGTAAGTCATAAAGTTGCCTTCCTAATTCGAAACATGTCAAGGCATCGATCATCGGTCACATAGACTAGGAGTCCTAGATGCGCCCGATTATCTTTGTGAGGCATGGGTTGTGAATGTAGGTTGGACTTATCATGGAAAGGGATGCTCGGACCTAGGCAACTAATAAATGGGTTGTGCTATAATATCCTAAGATGTTAGCCCATTTGATCCAAGAGTCATGTACGATACATGATTGGAGTTTTCCTACCTAAGTAACTTAACTTGTTAGGTGTACAAGCTCAGCTTGACTAATAAGTTGTTGTGAAAAGTGGATCTTGGCCCACATTAAATCACTAACGCGAATTATTTAAAGGGATATTAATTCGGTTTGTGGGATCATTAATAAGACCTCATTTAATCTTGCTAAATTTTATTGTAGATTCAAAATGGCATCTTCAAACAACAATTTCTCATTGCGATCGGTCCTTGAAAAGGACAAATTGAATGGCACCAATTTCATAGACTGGTCTCGAAACTTAAGAATAGTTCTTAAGCAAGAGAAGAAGTCGTATGTTTTGGATGCACCCTTGCCTGATGAACCAGGAAGGAACGCCTCTGCGGTTCAAAAGGAAACTTTTGAGACCAAGAAGAGCGACTCCAATGATGTGACCTGTCTGATGCTGGCCACTATGGTGCCTGAATTGCAAAAGCAATTTATGGACCAAGAGGCCTATGCGATCATGGTGCACCTCAAGGAGATGTTCCAAAAACAAGCTCGTCACGAGAGGTTCATGACAACAAAGGCTTTAATTTCTTGCAAGATGGCTGAGGGTACTTCTGTTAGTACCCATGTACTCAAGATGAAAGGGTATCTTGATATTCTTGAGAAGCTTGAGGTACTAGTGCCAAAGGAATTGGCCACTGACTTGATCTTAGGATCATTACCTGCTGCTTATGATCCATTTGTGATGAATTATAACATGCATGCAATGAACAAGTCAGTCACTGAGCTTCATGGGATGCTTAAGAATGCTGAAGAAAACATTCGAAAGACCAATCCCGTACTAATGGTTCAAAAGGGAATTAAGAAGGGACAAGCTAAGGGAAAGGGAAAGGGAAAGGCAAAACCCAAGTCAAGTGGGAGTGAACCTCAGGCCCAATCCAAGCCCAAGGCGCCAAAACTCAAAGAGAGTGAGAGCACTTGCTTCCATTGCAACAAGATAGGGCATTGGAGGAAGAATTGCGCTCTCTTTAAGGAAGAACAAAAGAGGAATGGAGCCAAGGCGTCCAGTTCTGGTATTTTTGTTGTTGAAGTTAACCTTTCTATTTCTACCACTTGGGTATTGGATACCGGTTGTGGTTCTCACATTTGTTCAAATGTGCAGGGGTTAAGAAATAGGCGGTTACTTGGGAAGAATGAAGTGGACCTCCGTGTGGGGAATGGAGCACGAGTTGCTGCCATGGAGATAGGCGACTATCACCTCACTTTACCTTCCGGACTTTCTATTGTTTTGAATAATTGTTATTATGTGCCTGCTATGAGCAGAAACATTATTTTAGTTTCATGTTTGGATAATGATGAATTTGATTTTGTTATTAAAAATGGCAATGCTCATATTCGTCGCCAAGGCATTTCTTATGGCAATGCCATGTTGCAAAATGGCCTTTATATCCTTGATTTACAAAACAAAGAGTCCATATACAACATTAATACAAAGAGGGTTAAATCAAACGAATTGAACCCTACTTACTTCTGGCATTGTCGCTTAGGACATGCAAACGAAAAACGCATTTCAAGACTCCACAAAACTGGAGTGCTTGGGTCATTCGACTTAGAGTCTTATGATACATGCGAGCCATGTTTGCATGGAAAAATGACAAAGAGTCCTTTTAATAAAAATGGCGAGAGGACTAATGGCTTATTGGAACTAATACATTCCGATGTATGTGGACCTTTAAGTACACATGCTAGAGGTGGTTTTAGCTACTTCGTGACATTCACAGATGACTTCAGTAGATATGGCTATGTCTATCTAATGAAGTACAAGTCTGAAACTTTTGAGAAATTCAAAGAGTTTAAGAATGAAGTAGAAAACCAACTTGGCAAAAGTATAAAAGCCATTCGATCAGATCGAGGTGGCGAATACTTAAGCCAAGAGTTTGACAGTCATCTAAAGGAGTGTGGTATTATTTCACAGCTCACTCCTCCTGGAACACCTCAATGGAATGGTGTGTCCGAAAGGAGAAATCGAACTCTGTTGGACATGGTTCGATCTATGATGAGTCAAGCTAATCTTCCTATCTCTTTTTGGGGTTATGCATTAGAAACTGCTGCGTTTCTATTGAACCGTACTCCAACTAAAGCAGTTGAGAAGACACCATACGAGGTATGGACTGGGAAAGAACCCAATATGTCTTTTCTCAGGATTTGGGGCTGTGAAGCACATGTTAAGAAATTAACATCTGAAAAACTAGAGTCCAAATCCACTGTCTACTTGTTTGTGGGTTATCCTAAAGAAACAAAGGGATACTACTTTTACTCACAAGCCGAGAACAAAGTATTTGTTGCTCGCAAGGCTGTTTTCTTGGAAAAGGAGTTCCTTCTCAAGAAAGACAGTGGGAGTAAAGTAGAACTTGGAGAAATTCAAGCACCACAAACTCCTATAGAGGATGGTTTGGAAATGGGATCAAGTTCACAACCAGTTGTGGAACAAGAACCCATTACACAAGAACCTAGAAGGTCCGGTAGGGTACGTCAGGAGATTGAGAGATATGGATTTCTAATCACTGACAGTGACACTATTGAGTTAGTAGATCATGAGGATCCTACTACCTACCGAGAAGCTATTGAAAGCCCAGACTCGGATAATTGGCTTGAAGCCATGAAATCCGAGATGCAATCAATGTACGATAACCAGGTTTGGACCTTGGTTGATCCACCAGAAGGTGCTAAGGTAATTGAATGCAAGTGGTTATTCAAACTCAAAGCTGACAAGACCTACAAAGGTAGACTAGTAGCAAAAGGTTTTCGACAAACTCATGGTGTAGACTATGACGAGACCTTTTCGCCTGTAGTCATGCTCAAATCCATTAGGATCTTGCTTGCCATAGCTTCATATCATGATTATGAGATATGGCAAATGGATGTCAAAACTGCTTTCCTCAACGGAAATTTACTTGAGGATGTGTATATGACACAGCCTGAAGGTTTTGTCAATCCCAAGCATCCTAAGAAGGTATGCAAGCTTCAAAAATCCATTTATGGATTAAAGCAAGCATCCCGAAGTTGGAATCTTCGCTTTGATGAGGCAGTCAAAGAATTTGACTTCATCAAGAATGAAGATGAGCCTTGTGTGTACAAGAAGGTTAGTGGGAGCATAGTAGTGTTTCTGGTCCTATATGTGGACGACATCCTTCTCATTGGGAATGATATTCCAACATTGCAAAAGGTTAAGCAATGGTTGGGAAAATGTTTCTCAATGAAAGACTTAGGTGAAGCCGAGACAATACTTGGTATTCGAATCTATAGAGATAGATCGAATCGGCTTTTGGGACTAAGTCAAGAAAAGTACATAGACAAAGTACTAAAGCATTTTAGTATGGGAGACTCAAAGAAAGGATACATACCTTTGGCTTTGGGAGTTCCTTTGACTAAAGAACAGTGCCCTAAAACCAAAGAGGAAAGGGACAACATGAGTAGAATCCCATATGCATCTGCTATTGGATCTATCATGTACGCTATGTTATGTACTAGGTTGGATGTTGCTCATGCACTGAGTATAACCAGTAGGTTTCAGCAAGACCCTGGTGAGAAGCACCGGTCTGCTGTAAAAGGGATCCTGAAGTACCTGCGAAGGACTAAGGATCACTTCTTGGTGTATGGTGGTCAAGAAGAGCTCGTCATACAAGGTTATGCCAATGCTGCTTTTCAGACCAGCACTCAGGATTCTAGATCGCAATCTGGGTTTGTTTTTGTTTTGAACGGTGGTGCTGTCAGCTGGAGAAGCTCGAAGCAAGAAACCGTTGCCGACTCAACTACAGAATCTGAGTATATTGCAGCAAGTGAGGCTGCAAAAGAGGCTGTTTGGATTAAAAATTTCATTAATGGATTAGGAGTGGTCCCAAGCATCCTAGATCCATTAGAAATTTTCTGTGACAATAACGGGGCCATTGCACAGGCCAAGGAGCCCCGGTCACACCAGAAATCTAAACACATACTCAGAAGGTACCACTTGATCAGAGAAATCATTGATCGTGGGGACGTCAAGGTTAGCAAGATATCAAGTGAAGACAATGTAGCAGATCCTTTGACGAAACAGTTACGTCCAAATCTGCACGAAGCTCATTTGAGAGCGATCGGTCTTAGGGCTATGCCCAATTGGGACTAGTGCTAGTGGGAGATTGTTAGTGTAAGCCCTAGCCCCAATGCATTGTAACGAAACACTTGAAATTAATAAAATGAGGCATTAGTTTTATCTTTTGTATTCCTGTGCATATCAATTGATAAAACTATCCAAGAATGTCGTTTCGGTTTAAGTTATCATGTGTGAGGCACATGGATTGTAAGACCTTGAAACAAATGAGGCATCATTCTAAATATCCCTAGTCAGTCATTGTTATGGGAATAACAAATGAATTAAGACTAGTATGCTCTCTCTGATCTTATGAGTTCTGTCTTACGGATCATTAGGACAAGAGTGTCAATCAGAGATCATAGATACATGTTAAAGAACATGGTATCTGGATTCGATCCGCTCATGGGAACACTACATGGTACAAGTCATAAGTGTTTCTCATATGCAAGTTTTGTATCGGAGTTCTTAGACCTGAAATCTCTATGAAACTCTTTATGAATTACTGTGTACTTTGACATACACCTAACGTGCTCGTAACAGAGTGACAAGTACGGGTATGATTGGGTATGCACTGATTCATGTTAGAGAGCATGAGAGAAGTGAAGGGATTACCCCTCTCGATAAGAGAGAAAAATATCACCGGCCACTTGATCAGTGAACTGAGAAGTGTATGGCCATACCGAGATGAAATCATGAGTAATCATTATTTATCTGAGAGTTCAGTGTCACTGGAATATCAAGAAATGAATTAATGTATATAAGGATAACTAGTTCCATGCCTTATATTAATTCTGATATTTATGGGTAAGGGACTATGCGAAATTGCATTAGGTCACCAAATGCCATATGCATTTTCATTTAATTTGGAATGCTATAATATCTTGCTAGAGAATATATATAGCCTTTGAATTAATTTATTAATTCATTGCCAACATTAAATGGACCTATAGGATCGCACACAAAGCATTGGGCTTAAAATATTTAAATTAAGTATTGGACATTAATTTGGGCTTTTAATTAAAGTCAAATTAATGTATGTAATGGGTTATAATATTGCTATTGGGCTTTGGTCCATGAGAGAGAGAAATTCAGCCCATAAGGTTTAATTTCAATTAATTAATTATCTTGTGTTAATTAAGTTAATTGAATATTAAAGCCTAAAGGAATTTAAATTAAATTAAATCACTTATATATTTAATTAAGTGATTTCATTTATTTAAATGTCTTATGTTTTATTTCAAATTTGAATTTAAATTCAAAGGAGTTTAATTCAAAATATATTACTTATCTTTAGGAAGTGATAGAGTTTGAATTAATTATCTTAGGATAGTTGAATTCAGATTAATGACTTGCCAAAGGATAAGCATATATATTAAAAGAAATAAAACCCTGAACCTAATTTTTTTGTGGCATGAATAGTAACTCGTGAATAGTAACTCGTGAATAGTGACTCTCTCTCTCTTAATTCTTTTGTTCAATTTTTCACAAGGAGAAAGGATTGTTCCTCATTCTCTTGTGTTGTTGAGCAGTAATAGCAATCTAAAGAAGTACAAAATCAAGTTTTGTAGCTTCAAACTATAACCATTACACAATACCGGAAAAGAGAGCTAGCAATCTCGATTTTAAGCCGTCGGTGCAAGTGTGTGTGTGAGAATAGAGGGAGTGGCGCAAAAGGCTGTTCCTTGGCATTGGTGATCGAGAACTAAGGTGGATAAAGGCATCTTGGTTGCTGGACATCACAAAATCAAAGAATAAAAAGGCATCATCTATTGTAAGTTTCAAAACCCTAAAATTGCATGTTTTCGTTCCTAGTTTTGGATATGTATGGTATGCATGATAAAATTTTTGTTTTTCCGCTGTGCTATCATGATTATCATACCATGTCATATTCCATCATAGCCTCATTTGGGTTGTTGATCGGTCTATGTTATCGGTTTGACCCCATTTGGGTCTAATATTCTATTTGACCCCATATGGGTCCCCTGATTTCATATCTTCAGATATGTTCTGATCTCCTACCTTCGGGTATGTTATGAGCCCATATCCACTTCTTTAAAAAAGTGTAGGCCTGATTCAATTCTAAAAGAAAAGATCATACTAAGTTAAAATATTAAACAAAGACCATAGTTTCATAAATCATTTTTATACTATTATATGAAATTCTTATAATGCATATAGTAAACATGATATAAATAGGAGACCACATTTTATATATATATATAGAGAGAGAGAGAGAGAGAGATTCATAGTAGTTAGCATCACATGTGCAAAAATAGATAATGTGACATGCATATGAATTTTTATATCAATGATATATTAACTATGAAAAGTATTGATGAATGTGTGTTCTTTATAGAATCATGATTCTTGCTTGATATTGTGAAAGGACTTGCATGACACTTTATGAAGGAATGTATGAAACCTTGATAGAAGTTCATGATGTATCTTATATTTAGGAATCCGAGATATATGTGTTGTTATTCATGAATATAATGTCTTCTAATATTGGTATTGGTGAATATGATCCTTATAATTATTCATCTCTTCCTTTATACGAAGAATTGATATGCATAATTACCTCCATTTTAATCTTAAATAAGTAAAATTTTAGTTAATGGTCTTCACTAGCCATTTAGATCCATATGTATTCTTATAATTAAAGATACGTTATATAACAAAGTATGATGACATATGATTGTTAGAGAGTATGCCCTAGAGTCTATGAATTCATATTCTTCTAACATGTGGATGCTTGTTAGAAGAACAAGTTAATTGGAGACCTGCAAAGAGAATCCTCACATGGATATTAAATCTATGTCAGTGAGAAATCTCTTCATAGCGGTTGTACAAGTATCCATAGACTTAGACCACCAAGGTTATCTTAAGTAGCAAGTGATATACTTTGACTCCATAACTGATTACTTCTAATTGGGAGTGAACATAGTTAGGAGGTTGGGTACATCATGACCTACTTGAAAATAGTTGAGTAATCGATAAAGGATTCACCATCCCAGATTTATTAAGGGAAGTAATCTGTCATAATTCTATAATTGCCTTGTTCAGAGAATCTCTGGCCAGAGTAATATGCCAAGATGGATAGGGATCCATGAAGGGCATTTTGGGAATAATGGTTAAATTAATAGAACATACATAATTAGATTTATATGAGTTGACAGAAATCCATACTTAGAATCTAATTGAGATAAGAGTTGTGAAACGAGTAATTGCACGATAACTGTTTCTATTGAAGGGTACAGTCAAACCACTTGACTTTCTTGACATTTGGGTAGTCATGATGCCTAGCTAGAGGTCAATCATGACTTGTATAATGATGTATCAAAATATCATTATACAAGTCATGATTGACCTATTGGTTAAAAATTTTAATTTTTGCTTATACATGTGGTGTATGTAATCGATAATTCCCAACATATACCTAGAGCCACGATTTTGCCATGAATCTACAATTCTATATTATTCGCGAAATAATTTTTATTTTTGAGTTATTTATTTCATGAACTTTAAGATATCAGATTTTATTATTCTTGAATGAGAAATATTGATTTTTTGATGTATGTGATCAAATATATAAAATGAAAAATAAAATGATTCTTTTGAGAAAAGAATCATTGTGTTTGGCTTGAACGAGTTTTATTTTTCAATAAAGTTTAGGGGCTGTTCTAAATTGAATTTTTATTGATCCACTTTAAAATTATTTTAATGATAATTATGTGTTTAATATGTGATATTAAGCCATAGGATCAAATAAAATTAAAATCGAACAAGTTTTGCATGAAAATTAGTTTAATAAAAAAGTTCAATAAATTGGTGTTCTTCGTGTGTTCTTGGTGTGTTCTTGGTAAGTTCATATTTAGAAAAATTTTTAATCTTCTAAAATTGATATATCTGATATATTAATGTGTTTTTAATTAATTGGATTAATTAAAATGGGCCTTTAATTAATTGGATTAATTTTAATTCATTAAAATCACTTAATGGGCTTAATTATGTTTACGAACTTGATTTAAATTAGTGAATGACATGGTGGGCCCAAGGAACTGATTTAAATTAAATATTATAGACTTTAATTAAGTTTATTAATGGGTTTTAAGGGCTGGAGTGGGCTTGGCTCATTCCAAAAGGCCCAAATGGTCCAATAGACATAAAACTAGTTTGTGTGTGAACACATTTTAGGGTTTAAATTTGTGGGTTTCAACTTACCCTTTGTTTTAAGCCCAAAATTGATTTTTAATTATTTAATATGATTAATTAACTAAATAATCAATTAATAATCAATTGGATTGATAATTAAGGCAAGAACACATGCATGCAAAAAGGTTTCCTAAAATGAAAGTTTCCAAAATGGAAAAAGTTTCCTAATTTGATCACATTATTAAAATAGCTCAAAAGTAAGTTTCAATAGTTGAAACATAGTTTTTATTCCATTATATGGTTTTACTTTATGCATTAGAAATGCATATGATGTTGTATGATTGGCATGATGGATAGTTATGAACAAAGGCTCAATGTGATTGAGCACAATGCATGTTTCAGCCCAATGAGGACTTTCATGTCTCGGCCACTTGTTTTTGGTTTGTATTTATTTTTCAAATTGTAATATGTAATTAGATTACTTAAATTAGAATTAGAGAAATAAATAGAGACCACTATTAAGGAGCAAGATGGGTCAGATGGATATCCAACAAGATTGAAGATAATGTAATTATTTTTTCTTGTTTGAATCATGCTTATTACCTACGTTTCACCTTTTGATTTCCGTTTTGGCTCGGGGAGATCAATGTAGTAAAGTCCATAACTATGCCATATTCATTTTCTTATATTTATGTGATAGATATAGGATGCATACTAATGTATGCCAACCATGTATGATGAGACTTAATTAACTAAAATCCCTCAAACTAATACTAAGGTATATAAGCCTTTTATTAATTAGAGGAGAACCAGAGTTCTTTATAGTATGGGTTGCTGACCACAGTCAAGCTCACATTTTATTGAATATATTCGAATCTAATTAAATGGGTCATCTTAGCTAGCCCATTAGCTTGTTGACCACAGTCAAGGCTAATGGTTTTAGAGGCAAAATTAGGGAATGCATATATGATATGCATATATCAAGAGTTGATAACCTAATGATCCAATAGTTATGTAGAGACATAATTGGTATAGAGATATCTACCTTTCAAGGGTATGGAGTTTGGCTTGATGACCACAGTCAAAGTCAAATTACATATCAAGGATTGGATATTGGCCCACTAAGAAAACCATCGGGTTTTCTCGGATTATATAGTGAGAGCTATTAATTTGCAATAAAATAATAGGAATAAATGGATTAATTAAAAACCCAATTAATGCATACATATATATGAACATACTCTCATATGTTTTCTTTTTCACATCTAGGTCATCATCATGAGCACATTAAACATTAACATATGATCAATCTTGGATAACAAGCTGGTTGGCAGCAATTATTCTGACTGGATCAAACAAGTAAAAGTTGTTCTCAGAGCTGAAAAGATCCATTATGTCTTGGATAAAGATCCACCACCACTTCCATCAGATGATGCCATTGATGAGATCAAGGGCACTTATCAAAAATACATGGAGGATAATAAAGCAGCGTCATGTTTAATGCTAGATGCTATGTCCTCAAAGCTTCAGAAGCAACATGAGATGATAGATGCTAGAACCACTATTTTGCATCTAGATGAGCTTTATTCTTCTTAGGCTAGAACTTAGCAATACGAGATTGCTCGAGCTCTATTTAGCTGAAAAATGGTGGAAGGCACTTCTGCTGCTGCTCATGCATTAAAGATGTATGGTTATATTGAGCAATTGAATAGACTTGGCTATGTAATGGATAATGATCTATACATAGATTTAATCTTGTACTCGTTGGCTCTAAGTTTTTCACCTTTCATGCTTAACTTCAACATGAACAAGATCCAAGTAACCATTTCTGAGTTAATTAATATGCTCAAAATAGCTGATGGATCTTTCAGGAAAGATTCAAAAAGTGTCATGGTTGTCACTTCTGCTAAAGGTAAAAAGCAGAAGAGGAAGAAGAAGAAGATGATGAGGATGATGAGCAAGGTGCAGCCAAAGCATGGTGGGGTTTTCAAGAAGAAGGCTGTCAAGAAAAAGAATCCTAAAGGAACTTGCTTCCATTGTGGAAAAGATGGTCATTGGAAGCATAATTGTAAGGCCTATCTAGATTCTCTCAAGAAGAAGAAGCAAGCTGATGCTTCTACTTCTGGTATTCATATGATTGAAATAAATACTTCTTCTATTGCTTCAAAATAATCTTGGGCATTAGATACCGGATGTGGATCTCATTTGTGTAATGATCTACAGGGGCTTAAAAGCAGTAGAAGAGTTTGAAAGGTAGAAATATGTCTACAGTCAGGTACTGGACAGAACATCTCTACAACAGTTGTGGGGACTTATCATTTGCCTCTTTCAAGTGGATTAATACTGGAGTTAAATAATTGTTATTATGTTTTAGCATTGTCTAAAAGGATTATTTCTTTTAGTTGTTTAATGAATGATTATGACATTTCTTTAAAGGATAAATGTTGTTACATTTTTAAGAACAATATATTTTATGCTAAAGCTATCATTGAGAATGGTATATTTGTTTTTTATTTAATTAAAGAAGTGCATAATATGGATACCAAGAGAATGAAACAAGATAATCTAAATACCTCATATTTATGGCATTATCATTTAGGCCATATAAATGAGAAACACATGACCAAATTACACAAGTCAGGTGATTTGGGGTCATTTGATTATGAATCATTTGATACATGTGAATCTTATTTACTAGGAAGAATGACAAAAGCTCCTTTTCTTAGTAAAGAAGAAAGAGCTAGAATGGTATTGGACTTAATACATTCAAATGTATGTGGTCTAATGACTACACATGCTAGTGGAGGTTACTCCTACTTCATTACTTTCATAGATAATTGATCTAGGTTTGGATATATCTATCTAATGAAATATAAATCAGAGGCATTTGAAAAGTTTCAAAGAATTCAGAAATGAAGTAGAGAAGCAACTTGGCAAGAGTATTAAAACACTTAGATTAGATTGAGGTGGAGAATACATAAGCCAAGAATTTCAAGATTATCTTAGCGATAATGAGATTTTATCTCATTGGACTTTACCATATACACCACAACATAATGGGGTATCTGAGAGGAGAAATCCAACACTATTAGATATGGTTTGATCTATGATGAGCTGAGAGGACTTGCCTAAGTCCTTTTAGGGATATGCACTAGAAATTGCTATTTATGTGTTAAATAGAGTTCCTAGTAAATCGGTTGATGTTACTCCATATAAAATATGGAATAACAAGAAACCCACACTTTCTCATATGAAGGTATGGGATTGTCCTGCTTATGTAAAGAGGACAATGTCAGACAAAATAGATGTTAAGTCTGACAAATGTTTATTTATGGGATATCCAAAAGAAAATTTGGATATTATTTCTACCATCCCTTAGAAGAAAAGGTGTTTGTTTCAAGGCATGCTGTCTTCTTAGAAAGACAATTTCTGCTACGAGATCATGGTGGGAGTAAAATTGAACTTGGTAAAGTTCAAGATCCACAAATAGAAGTAGATAAATTGATTGAACCCGATACTAAGTTTCATAATTATGAGATTACAGTCGAACCTAATTATACACAAAATGACCACCTAATGCGATAAAATCCATAGGGTGCAAATGGGTCTTTAAAAAGACAACTGACATGGAAGATAATATAGTTACCTATAAAGCTCGCTTAGTAGCAAAAGGCTATCGTCAAAGAGAAGGAATTGACTGTGATGAAACCCTTTCTCCTATAGCGATGCTTAAGTCTATAAGAATACTTTTAGCCATTATCACTCATAATGATTATGAGATTTGGCAAATGGATGTGAAGATAGCTTTCCTAAATGGAAATCTGACTAAGGATGTGTATATGACACAACCAGAAGGGTTCACATCAGGAGATGGCGAAAAAGTATGCAAGCTGTAAAGATCCATTTCTGGATTAAAGCAAGCTTCTAGGAGCTAGACATATGATTCAATGAGATAATCAAAGAGTTTGGTTTCTTACAGAATGAAGATGAACCTTGTGTGTATAGAAGGGTCAGTGGGAGTGTAATTGTCTTTCTAGTTCTATATGTGGATGACATATTGATCATGGGAAATGACATTTCTCTTCTATAATCCGTTAAAATATATGGTTATCCAAGCAATTCTCCATGAATCACCTTGGCAAAGCATCCTATATTTTTGGAATAAGGATCTATAGAGATAGATCTAATAGGTTGCTAGGTCTTTCTCAAAGTACATAAATAGACAAGGTATTGAAGAGGTTCAATATAGATCTCTCTAAGAAAGGGTTTATACCTATGGTATATGGGAAACACCTTTCTAAGTCTATATGTCCACAGACACTAGAGGATAGAGAGAGCATGAATAAAATACCATATGCATCTGCAATTGGTTCTATCATGTATGATATATTGTGTACATGTCCAGATGTAGCATTTGCTTTGAGTGTCATAAGCAGATTCCAATCCAATTTTGGAGAGGAACACTAGGCAACTGTCAAAAATATCCTTAAGTACTTGAGAAGGACTAAGGATATATTCTTGGTATAAGGGGAGGGCAATTGGGAAGTAAATGGGTATGCTGATGCCAGCTTCTAATATGACAAAGATGATGTTCATAATGGGAAGAGGAGATATTAGGTTGAAAAGTTCCAAACAAGAAATAACTACTGATTCCACGATAGAAGCTGAGTACATTGCTGCTTTGGAAGCAGCCAAAGAAGCAGTGTGGATCAAAAAGTTCATATCTGAACTAAGAGTTGTGCCTAGTATTGTTGATCCGATTCGCTTATTTTGTGATAACAATAAAGCCATTACCCAAGCAAAGGAACCACTGTCTCATCAATGATCCAAGCATGTTCTCAGATGCTACCATCTCATAAAGGAAATAATAGCTAGAAATGATGTGAAAATAGAAAGAGTGCCCACAGATGATAATGTGGCTGATTCCCTCACTAAAACACTTTTCCAGATAAAGCACGATCACCATATAAATAACATGGATTTAAGACATATGAGTGATTGGCTCTAGTACAAATGGGAGATTGTTAGAGAGTATGCCCTAGAGCCCATGTAAAAAGGAATGTATTTCATATGTATGAATTCATATTCTTAATAAAAGGCATCATTCATTTATTGATGCTATGTTTAAATATATGAGTTTGTAAATCTTAAATAAATAAATAAAGTCCTAGATATTATAAACACAGTGCAAAGGCAATCATGAAAGTGTTCATGATCTGAGATGTCTATTGCATACAAATTTGCTAATATCTAAATATCCCTAGTCATAGAATTAACAAGATAGGACACCGTTAATTCGAACAGACTAGCACATGTTATAATTCTTGAATGGTTCAAGCAATGGTTCTCAAAACTGTGATTATGAAAGATAATCAAAGCTAACATGTGGATGCTTGTTAGAAGAACAAGTTCATTAGAGACCTACAAAGAGAATCCTCATATGGATATTAAATCTATGTCAGTGAGGAATCTCTTCATAGCGGTTGAGCAAGTATTCTTAGACTTGAGATCACTAAGGTTATCTTAAATAGCAAGTGATATACTTTGACTCCATAATTGATTACTTCCAACTGGGAGTGAACATAGTTAGGAGGTTGGGTATATCATGACCTACTTGAAGATAGTTGAGTAATTGATAAAGGATTCACCATCCCAGATTTATTAAGGGAAGTTATCACTTATGTTTCTATAATTACCTTGTTCAAAGAATCTCTGGCCAGAGTAATATGCCAAGATGGATAGGAATCCATGAAGGGTATTTTGGGAGCAATGGTTAAATAAATAGAACATAGATAATTATATTTATATGAGTTGATAGAAATCCATACTTAGAATCTAATTGAGATAAGAGTGGTGAAAGGAGTAATTGAACAGTAACTATTTCTATGGAAGCGTACAATCAAACCACTTGACTGTCCTGACATTTGGGTAGTAATGATGCCTAGCTAAAGGCCGCTCATGATTTATATAATTAGGTATCATAAATATCAATAAGGGATTGATAAAATGATTTAAAGAAGTTTAAATCATATGAGTTTTGAATAGAACTCATAATTACATATTATACTACCAATATAGACAGGAACCCAACAGATCACACACATATAGAGTAAAGGATAAAATGGTAAAATGACAAGGATAATAATATTTGATATTATTGTGGGAGAAGGGAAATGAATAAGAGAATAGTTAATTAAACAATTAAATTAATTATGATCAAGTAGAATTGTTTGTCGAACTTTTTAGAAATGTTATGGAAAATGGATTTAATTGAAATAATGTATTTTATAATTAATTAATATTGGACTATAAGTGTTATAGGGATGATATAATAATTAATAAATCCATTGGAGAAATTAAAGAGGCCCAGAGAATTGGTTTTGGCGCAGAAACCCTCTAGAGGAAGGGTTACATGCCAAAACCATATAGAAGGCCTTAAAGGCCTAATTATTTGACCAAAATAAATTAAATATATTTCATAAGTGTTATGGAGCCTATATATTTAATTTTGATTGATTTGGTATTCATTTGGGTGATTAAATTCAAGTGTATGCATAAATGACCTAGTTTATGGGTTTTGTGCATAGTCATTTATAAAAGGATTTAAATTGAATTTAATTGAGCCCAAATAAATTATTAATAATTCCATAAGCCCATTTAATATTTCCCCAACAATTTTAAAGAGCCCAATCCAATTATAAAGTTGGATTTTTAACCTAGCTATAAAAATCCAAGTTAAAAGGATTTAGGGTTAAGTGAACAATAAGGAAAAGAAAATTCTCTCTCATTTCTCTAACCCTAGCAGCCATCCTCATTCCTTGCTAGCATTAAGGAATTTTGGCCAACCTTGTAACTCCATCAATCTTGGTTCATTTGATCATTCTCTATTGTGGATTACTAATTGGAGGTATTTTATTTTAGACATTGTGGTTTGCGACAACCTGGTGAGAAGGAAAAACAATTATTCAACAAAAATCAAAGGTGATTTTTCTTATTCTCATTAATATTTATATTGCAAATTCATGGTAAGATCAGATCCATTGGTTAAAAATTTTAATTTTCACTTATAAATGTGATGTATGTAACCAATAATTCCCAATAATGAATAGATGTGTGAATCCTTACTTATGCATATGTTGCATTTAAAAGTAACTGTATGTAAATTTAATATGTGTTTAAACTTAAGAGTATCATGACAAATTAGAAATGTATTATAAAATTATATGTTTAGTAAGACAAAGTGATTAAATAAGGACAAAGTTATAATCTTAAAATTTATGGCTAAGATATCTGTATGGTTGTAAAAAATGAAATTCTTAAATAATTGGCAGATTGAAAATGATCTTTATAAGACATAAATGTTGAATTTTGATTATCTTCTGATTGTTAATGTATTAATATTGAACCATTGTATTATTTTTTGACATATATTGAATGTGTGTTGACGATTGTTGTGAGTGGTCATTTATCATGTTTTATATTCCCCATTAAGCTTTATAGCTTAACATGGGTGTTTAATTTGTGTAGGTTGTTGAGGTGATATCTGCATCAAGATGGCCAACTCAAGCCAATGGAAAAGACTATTATAGACTTTTATTTTTGGGCTCTTTGTATATAATAAAGTTTATGGTATTAGAAATACTGTGATACGGATCTAAGAGGCTATCTTATGCCATTGAAGAGGGGTAATTTTATGTCATTCAAATGGGTCTAAATGGAGTTCAAAAACATAAATATGAGATCCAAATATCACTTGGGCATGCTCCAATTTATATGAGGCAGATTTGGTGCTTTACTTTCAAATATGGGCTTAAAGTATATAGTCAAGCCTTTGGGTCAATACCCCAAAATGGGAAGCCTAAAGTGAAGATAAACTAATCCTTGTGGGTTTAAAATAGCCTAAATGAAGATTCAAGCCTTGAAAGAACATGTGTAAGTTACGTGCAACATGTGTAAGTCATGTGCAAGGCATGTGCAAAAGGAAGACATGTGCATAGTGTTGGGAATTATTGGTTACATGCATCTCATACATAAGCGAAATTTAAAATTTTTTAACCAATAGATCTGATCTTGCCATGAATTTACAATATACATATTAATTGGAATAAGAAAAATAACTTTTAATTTTTGTTGAATAGTTGATTTTCCTTCTCACCGGGTTGTCGCAAACCACAGTGTCCAAAGTTGAACACCTCCAATGAGTAATTCACGCTAAAGAAGGATTGAATGAACCAACAATGGAGGAATACAAGGCTAGCTAAAATTCTTTGAAGCTAGAAAAGGAGAGGGTGGCGGCTAGGGTTGAGAGAATGAGAGAAATTCTTTTCTCTTAATTGTTCACCTTAACCCTAAAACCTTATCACTTGGATTTTTATAGTTAGGTTAAAAATTCAACTTCATAATAGGATTGGGCTCTTCAAAATTGCTGGAGAAATATTAAATGGGCTTCTAAAATTATTAATAATTTATTTGGGCTCAATTAAATCCAATTTAAGTCCTTTCACAAAAGACTATGCACAAAACCCACAAACTAGGCCCTTTGTGCATATACTTGGATTTAATCACCCAAATGAATTCCAAATCCAACCAAATTAAATATGTAGGCTCCATAACACTTATGAAATATATTTAATTTATTTTGGTACAATAATTAGGCCTCTAAGGACTTCTGTTTATAGTTGGCGTGAAACCCTTCCTTTGGAGGGTTTCTGTGCCAAACTCAATATTCTAGGCCTCCATTATTTTCTCCAATGGATCTATTAACTATTATATTAGACCTATAACACTTATAGTCCAATAATAATTAATTATGAAATATAATATTTCAATTAGGTTCATTTTATAGAATATTTCTAAAAAGTTATGCGAATATTTTTACTTGATTATAATTAATTAAACTCTTTAATTAATTATTCTCTTATTCACTTCTCTATTTCCATAATAATATTAAATATTATTATCCTTTTCATTTTACCATTTTATCCTTTTCTATATATGTGTGTGATGTATTGGGTTCCATTCCATATTGGCAGTATACTATGTAATTGTGAGTTCTATTCAAAACTCATATGATTTTAACTTTTTTAAATCATTTTATCAATCCCAATTGATATTTATGATACACTATTATACAAATCATGAGCATCCTCTATCTAGGCATCATGACTACCCAAATATCAAGAAAGTCAAGTGATTTGACTATACCCTTCAATATAAACTGTTACCATGCAATTACTCCTTTCACCACTCTTATCTCAATTAGATTCTAAGTATGGATTTCTATCAACTCATATAAATCTAATTATGTATGTTCTATTAATTTTAACCATTGTTCCCAAAATTTCCTTCATGGATCTCTATCCATCTTGGCATATTATTCTGGCCAGAGATTCTCTTAACAAGGCAATTATAGAATCATGCGAGATAACTTTCCTTAATAAATCCAGGATGGTGAATCCTTTGTCAATCACTCAACTATCTTTAAGTAGGTCATGATATACCCAACCTCCTAACTATGTTCACCTCTAGTGTGAAGTAATCAGTTATGGAGTCAAAGTGTACCACTTGTTACCTAAGATAACATTGGTGATCTCAAGCTTAAGGATACTTGCACAACCACTATGAAGAGATTCCTCACTAATATAGATTTAATATCATGTGAGGATTCTCTTTGTAAGTCTCAAATGAACTTGTTATTCTATCAAGCATCCACATGTTAGCTTTGATTATCTTCCATAATCACAGTTATAAGAACCACAGCTTGAACCATTCAAGAAGCATAACATGTTCTAATCGGTCCGAATTAACAATGTCCTATCTTGTTAATTTTATGACTAGAGATATTTAGATATTAATACATTTACATGCAATAGACATCTCATATCATGAGCACTTCCTGATTGCCTTTGTATTGTTTTTATAATATCTAGAACTTCATTTATTAATTTAAGATTTACAAACTCATGTATTTAAACATAGCATTAATAAATGAATGATGGCTTTTATTAAGAATATGGATTCATACATATGAAACACATCCCTATTACATGGGCTCTAAGGCATACTCTCTAACAATCTCCCACTTGTACTAGAGCTAATCACTCATATGTCTTAGACCTATGCTATTTATATGGTGATCGTGCTTAATTAAGGAAAGTGCTTTAGTGAGGGGATCCGCCACATTATCATCTGTGGGGACCCTTTTATATTTTCACATCATTTCTAGCTATTATTTCCCTTATGAGATGGTAGCATCTGAGGACATGCTTGGATCGCTAATGAGACCGTGGTTCCTTTGCTTGCGCAATGGCTTTATTGTTGTCACAATATAAAGGAATCAGATAAACAATGCTAGGCACCACTCCTAGTTCAGATATGAACTTTTTGATCCAGACTACTTCTTTGCTGCTTTCGAAGCAGCAATGTACTCAGCTTCTGTCTTGGAATTAGCAATTGTTTCTTGTTTGGAACTCTTCCAACTAACTGCCCCTCCTCCCATGAACACAAAACTAGACTGGGATTTACAATCATCTTTGTCATATTGGAAGCTGGCATCTGTATACCCATTTACTTCCAAACTGTCCTCCCCATATACCAAGAATATATCCTTAGTTCTTCCCAATAACTTAAGAATGATTTTGACAGCTGCCTAGTGTTCCTCTCCAAAATTGGATATGAATCTGCTTGTGACACTTAAAGCAAAAGCTACATTTGGATGTGTATATAGCATAAATGATAGAACCAATTGCAGATGCATATGGTATTCTATTCATGCTCTCTCTATCCTCTGGTGTCTGTGGACACATAGACTTAGAAAGGTGTTTTCCATACACCATGGGTATAAACCCTTTCTTAAAGAGATCCATATTGAACCTCTTTAATACTTTATATATATATGTACTTTGAGAAAGACCTAGCAACATAGATCCTTATTCCCAGAATATAGGATGCTTCTCTAAGGTCTTTCATGGAGAATTACTTGAATAACCATACTTTAACAGATTGGAGAAAAGAAATGTTGTTTCCCATGATCAATATGTCATACACATATAGAACTAGGAAGACAATTACACTCTCACTGACCCTTTTATATACACAAGCTTCATCTTCATTCTGTGAGAAACCAAACTCTTTGATTGTCTCATTGAATCATATTTTCCAACTCCTAGAGGCTTGCTTTAATCCATAAATGGATCTTTGAAGCTTACATACTTTTCCGCCATTTTCTGATGTGAACCCTTCTAGTTGTGTCATATACACATCCTCAGTCAGATTTCCATTTAGGAAAGCTGTCTTCACATCCATTTGCCAAATCTCAAAATCATAATGAGCTGTAATGGCTAAAAGTATTCTTATAGACTTAAGCATCGCTTCAGCAGAAAAGGTTTCATCATAGTCAATACCTTCTTTTTGACGATAGCCTTTTTCTACTAAGCGAGCTTTACAGGTAACTATATTACCTTCCATATCGGTCTTCTTTTTGAAGACCCATTTACACTCTATGGGTTTTATCCCTTTAGTCGGTTAAGTTAAAGTCCATACTTTATTCTCATACATGGAGTCCATTTCAGACTGCATAGCCTTAAGCCATAAATCACGTTCTGAACTGTTCAAAACTTATTGATAGCTTGTAGGCTCATTATCCTCTAATACTGTTATGCCTCTATCCAAATCAATGTGAAATCCATATCTCATAGGGATAAAATGCATGCTAGTAGATATTCTAGGATTTTGTGTATAATTAGGTTCAACTGTAACCTCATCATTATGAAATTCAATCTCGGATTCAATCGGTTGATCTACTTCTATTTGTGGGTCTTGAACTTCACCAATTTCAATTTTACTCCCACTGTCCTCTTGTAGGAGAAATTCTCTTTCAAAGAAGATAGCATGCTTTGAAACAAGCATCTTTTGTTCTAAGGAATGGTAGAAATAATATCCAATTGTTTCTTTTGGATATCCCACAAATGAACATTTGTCAGACTTAACATCTACTTTGTCTGACACTATCCTCTTTACATAAGCAGGACAACCCCATACTTTCATATGAGAAAGTGTTGGTTTCTTATTATTCCACATCTCATATGGAGTAACATCAACCGATTTACTAGGAACTCTGTTTAACACATAAACAACAGTTTTTAATGCATACCCCGAAAAGGACTTAGGCAAGTTTGCTCGACTCATCATAGATCGAACCATATCTAATAGTATTTGATTTCTCCTCTCAAATACACCATTGTGTTGTGGTGTATATGGTGGAGTCCATTGAGATAAAATCCCATTATCTCTAAGATAATCTTGAAATTCTTGGCTTAAGTATTCTCTACCTCAATCTGATCTAAGTGTTTTAATACTTCATTTCTGAATTCTTTGAACTTTTCAAATTATTCTAATTTATATTTCATTAGATAGATATATCCAAACCTGAAATAATCATTTATGAAAGTAATGAAGTAGGAGTAACCTCCTCTGGCATGTGTAGTCATTGGACCACATACATCTAAATGTATTAAGTCCAAAACCATTTTAGCTCGTTCTCCTTTACCAATAAAGGGAGCTTTTGTCATTTTTTTTAATAAACAAGATTCACATGTGTCAAATGATTCATAATCAAATGATCCTAAATCACTCGACTTGTGCAATTTGGTCATGCATTTCTCATTTATATGGCCTAAATGACAATGCTATAAATATGAGGTATTTAGATTATCTTGTTTCATTCTCTTGGTATCCACATTATGCACTTCTTTAATTAAATAAAAAACAAATATACCATTCTCAATGATAGCTTTTGCATAAAACATATTGTTCTTAAAAATGTAACAACACTTGTCCTTTAAAGAAATGTCATAATCATTCAATAAACAACTGAAAGAAATAATATTTTTGGATAATGCTGGAACATAATAATAGTTATTTAACTCTAGTATTAATCCACTTGGAAGAGGAAAATGGTAAGTCCCCACAACTGTTGTAGAGATGTTTTGTCTAGTAGCTGACTGTAGACATATTTCTGCCTTTCCAACTCTTTTAATACTTTTAAGCCCCTATAGATCATTACACAAATGAGATCCACATCCGGTATCTAATACCCAAGATTATTTTGAAGCAATAGAATAAGTATTAATTTCAATCATATGAATACATGAAGTAGAAGCATTAGTTTGCTTCCTCTCCTTGAGAGAATCAAGATAGGCCTTATAGTTATGCTTCCAATGAGCATCTTTTCCATAATGGAAGCAAGTTCCTTTGGGATTCTCTTTCTTGGCAACCTTCTTCTTGGAAATCTCACCATTCTTTGGTTGTGCCTTGGTCATCATCATCATCATCTTCTTCTTCTTCTTCTTCTGCTTTTTGACTTTAATAGAAGTGATAACCATTACACTTTTTGAATCCTTCTTGAAGGATCCATCAGTTGTTTTGAGCATGTTGATTAACTCAAGAATGGTTACTTGGATCTTATTCATGTTGAAGTTAAGCACGAAAGGTGCAAAACTTAGAGCCAATGAGTACAAGATTAAATCTATGTATAGATCATTATCCATTACATAGCAAACTCTACTTAAATGCTCAATATACCTATACATCTTCAATGCATGAGTAGCAACCGAAGTGCCTTCCACAATTTTACAGCTAAATAGAGCTCGAGAAATCTCATATTACTTAGTTCTAGCCTGAGAAGAATAAAACTCTTCTAGATACAAATTGATGGTTCTAGAATCCATCAATCTCATGTTACTTCTGAAGCTCTGAGGACATAGCACCCAGCATCAGACATGCTGCTGCTTCACTATCCTCCATGTATTTTTGATAAGTGCCCTTGATCTCAATAATGGCATCATCTGATGGATGTGGTGGTGGATCTTTATCCAAGATATAATGGATCTTTTCAACTCTAAGAACAATTCGCACTTGCCTGATCCAGTCATAATAGTTAGTACTAACCAGTTTGTTATCCAAGATTTATCGTATATTAATGTTTGATGTGGTCATGATGATGACCTAGATGTGAAAAAGAAAACATATGAGAGTATGTTCATATATAGGTATGCATTAATTAGGTCTTTAATTAATCCATTTACTCCCACTATTTTATTGCAAATCAATAGCCCTCACTATTTAATCCGAGAAAACCCGATGGTTTTCTTAGTGGGCTAATATCCAATCCTTGATATGAAGTTTGACCTTGACTGTGGTAAACAAATTAAACTCCTTACCCTTGAAAGGTAGGTATCTCTATACCAATTGTGTCTCTACACAACTATTAGATCATTAGGTTATCAACCATTGAAACATGCATATCATATATGCATTCCCTAATCTTGCCTCTAGAACCATTAGCCTTGACTGTGGTCAACAAGCTAATGGGCTATCTAAGATGACCCATTTAATTAGATTTGAACATATTCGATATAATGTGAGCTTGACTGTGGCCAACAACCCAAACTATAAAGAACTCTGGTTCTCCTCAAATTAATGGAAGGCTTATATACCTTAGTATTAGTATGAGGGATTTTAGTTAATTAAGTCTCATCATACATGTTTTGCATACATTTGTATGCATCCTATATCTATCACATAAAAATAGGCATCCAAATATGGTATAGTTATGGATTTTACTAAATTGATTTCCCTAAGCCAAAAGGGAAATCAAAAGGTCACACCTAGGTAATATGCATGATTCAAACAAGTAAACAAAATAATAATTACATTATCTTCAAACTTGTTGGATCTCCATCCGGCCCATATTGCTCTTTGATAGTGGTCTCCATCTCTTTCTCTAATTCTAATCTAAGTAATCTAATTACATATTACAATTTGAAAAATAAATACAAATGAAAAACAAGTGGCTGGGATATGAAAGTCCTCAGTGGGCCAAAACATGCATTATGCTCAATCACATTAGGCCTTGTCCATAACTATCCATCATGCCAATCATACACCCTTATATGCATTTCTAATGCATAAAGTAAAAAAAATAATGGATTGATAACTTTGTTTCAACTCTTGAAACATACTTTTGAGTTATTTTGATAATGTGATCAAATTAGGAAACTTTTTCCATTTTGGAAACTTTCATTTTATGAAACCTTTTTGCATGCATGTGTTATTGACTTAATTATCAATTCAATTGATTATTAATTAATTACCAATTGATTATTTAATTAAATAATCATATTAAATAATTAAAAAATCAATTTTGGGCTTAAAATAAGGGTAGGCTGAAACCCACACAATAAACCCTAAAGTGTGTTCACACACAAACTAGTTTTGTGTCTATTGGACCATTTGGGCCTTTTGAAATGAGTCAAGCCCACTCCAGCCCTTAAAATCCATTAATAAACTTAATTATAGTTTATAATATTTAATTTAAATCAGTTTCTTGGGCCCACCAAGTCATTCACAAATTTAAACCAAGTCCGTAAACATAATTAAGCCCATTAAGTGGTTTTAATGCTTTAAAATTAATCCAATTAATTCAAGGCCCATTTTAATTAATCCAATTAATTAAAAACACATTAATATTTCAGATATATTAGATTTAGAAGATTAAAAATTGTTCTAAACTTGAACACACCAACAACAAACCAAGAACACACGAAGAATACCAATTTATCGAACTTTTTGACTAAACTAGTTTTCATGAAAAACTTGTTCGATTTTAATTTTGTTTGATCCTATGGCTTAATATCACATATTAAACACATAAATTATCATCAAAATAATTTTAGAGTGGATCAATAAAAACTTAATTTAGAACATCCCCTAAACTTTATTTAAAAATAAAACCCTATAGGCCATTCACAATGACTTTTTTCTCAAAAGAATTGTTTCTATTTTTTGTTTTTTATATTGGATCACATATATCCAGAAATAAATATTTCTCATTCATGAACAATCAAATCTGATATTTTAAATTTTATGAAATAAATAACACAAAAATTAAAACTATTCCGCAGAAAAATATAGAATTGTAGATTCATGGCAAAACCGAGGCTCTAATACCATGTTGGAAATTATCGGTTACATGCATCTCATACATAAGCAGAATTTAAAATTTTTTAACTAATAGATCTAATCTTGCCATGAATTTACAATATACACATTAATGGAAATAAGAAAAATTACCTTTGATTTTTGTTGAACAGTTGATTTTCTTTCTCACCAGGTTGTCTCAAACCACAGTGTCCAAAGTTGAACACCTCCAATGAGTAATCAAGAAGTTATGGCTTAAGGCTATCAAGAAGTTTTGAACAGTTCAGAACATGATTTATGGCTTAAGGCTATGCAGTCTAAAATGGACTCCATGTATGAGAACAAAGTATGAACTTTAACTCAACCACTTGAAGGGATAAAACCCATAGGGTGCAAATGGGTCTTCAAAAAGAAGACCGACTTGAAAGGTAATATAGTTACCCATAAAGCTCGCTTAGTAGCAAAGGGCTATCGTCAAAAAGAAGGTATTAACTATGATGAAACCTTTTCTCCTGTAGCGATGCTTAAGTCTATAAGAATACTTTTAGCCATTGCATCTCATTATGAGTATGAGATTTGGCAAATGGATGTGAAGACAGCTTTCCTAAATGGAAATCTGACTGAGGATGTGTATATGATACAACCGGAAGGGTTCACATCAGGAAATAGCGAAAAGGTATGCAAGCTTTAAAGATCCATTTATGGATTGAAGCAAGCCTCTCGGAGCTGGAACATACGATTCAATGAAACAATCAAAGGGTTTGGTTTCTCATAGAATGAAGATGAACCTTATGTGTATAAAAGGGTAACTGGGAGTGCAATTGTCTTCTTGGTTCTATATGTGGATGACATATTGATCATGGGAAATGATATTTCTCTTCTCCAATCTGTTAAAATATGGTTATCCAAGCAATTCTCCATGAAAGACCTTGGAGAAGTATCCTATATTCTGGGAATAAGGATCTATAGAGATAGATTCAATAGGTTGCTAGGTCTTTCTCAAAGTACATATATAGATAAGGTATTGAAGAGGTTCAATATGGATCTCTCTAAGAAAGGGTTTATACCCATGGTGCTGTTGGATTTTTATGGTTACATGCATCATATACATGAGCGGAATTTTAAAATTTTTAACCATATGATCTGATCTTGCCATGAATAAACAATATAACTATATGAGAATAAGAAAAATCACCTTTGATTTTTGTTGAACAGTTGATTTTACTTCGCACCGGGTTGTCGCAAACCACAGTGTCCAAAATCGAACACCTCCAATGAGTAATCCACACTAGAGAGGGGTAAATTGAACCAACAAATTGGTGTTCAACTAGGGCTGGCCGAAATTCCCAAGAGCTAGCTTGGGAAGTGGCGCAAAAGTGGAGAGAGAATTAAGAGAAAAAGACTTTCCTTTTGTTTTAATCACTTTACCCTAATTCTCATTAGTTGGCCTTTTATAGTTAGGTTAAAATTCCAACTCCTTAATGAGATTGGGCTCTTTAAAATTGCTGGAGAATTATTAATTGGGCTTCTGGAATTAATTATAATCATTTGGGCTTAATTAAATCCAAATTAAATCTTTTCATAAAAGACCATGCACAAAATCCACAAACTAGGCCCTTTGTGCATCTAATTGGATTTAAATACCCAAATGGATTCCAAATCCAACCAAATTAAATATGTGAGTTCCATAAAACTTATGTAACATATATAAATTAATTTGGTCCAAGAAAAAGCCCTCTAAGCCCTTCTGTATGGAGTTGGCGTGTAGCCCTCTTCTGGAGGGCTTCCTCCAACTTCTTCATTCCTTTGGCCCTCTATAATTTCTCCAATGGTCCTATTAATTATTATATCAGTCCTATAACACTTATAGTAGTCTTATAAAACTTATAAGATAATAATAATTAATCATGAAATACATTATTTCATTTAGGTCCAATTTACAGAACATTTCTCAAAAGTTCCGCGGACAATTTTATTTGATCATAATTAATTAAACTCTTTAATTAATTATTATCATATTCTCCTCTCTACCTTTATAATAATATCAAATATTATTATCCTTGTCATTTTACCATTTTACCCTTTTCTCTATATGTGTGTGACCTATTGGGTTCCTGTCCATATTGGCAGTATAATATGTAATCGTGAGTTCTATTCAAAACTCACATGATTTAAACTCCTTTAAATCAATTTATCAATCTCTATTGATATTTTGATACATCATTATACAAGTCATGATTGGCCTCTAGCTAGGCATCATGACTACCCAAATGTCAGGAAAGTCATGTGGTTTGACTGTACCCTTCCATAGAAACAGTTACCGTGCAATTACTCCTTTCACCACTCTTATCTCAATTAGATTCTGAGTATGGATTTCTGTCAACTCATATAAATCTAATTATGTATGTTCTATTAATTTAACCATTGTTCCTAAAATGCCCTTCATGGATCTTCATCCATCTCGGCATATTACTCTGGCCAGAGATTCACTGAACAAGGTAATTATAGAATCATGCGAGATAACTTCCCTTGTTAAATCTGGGATGGTGAATCCTTTATCAATCACTCAACTATCTTCAAGTAGGTCATGATATACCCAATCTCCTAACTATGTTCACTCCCAGTTGGAAGTAATCAGTTATGGAGTCAAAGTATACCACTTGCTACTTAAGATAACTTTGGTGATCTCAAGTCTAAGGATACTTGCACAACCGCTATGAAGAGATTCCTCACTGACATAGATTTAATATCCATATGAGGATTCTCTTTGCAGGTCTCCAATGAACTTGTTCCTCTAACAAGCATCCACATGTTAGCATTGATTATCATCCATAATCACAATTATGAGAACCATTGCTTGAACCATTCAAGAAGCATAACATGTGCTAGTCTGTCCGAATTAACAATGTCCTATCTTGTTAATTCTATGACTAGGGATATTTAGATATTAACACATTTGCATGCGATAGACATCTCACATCATGAACACTTTCATGATTGCCTTTGCACTGTGTTTATAATATCTAGGACTTCATTTATTAATTTAAGATTTACAAACTCATGTATTCAAACACAGCATTAATAAATGAATGATGCCTTTTATTAAGAATATAAATTTCATACATATGAAAAACATCCCTATTACATGGGCTCTAGGGCATACTCTCTAACAATCTCCCACTTGCACTAGAGCCAATCACTCATATGTCTCAGACCCATGCTATTTATATGGTGATCATGCTTTATCTGGGAAAGTGCTTTAGTGTGGGGATCCGCCACATTGTCATCTGTGGGAACCCTTTTTATTTTCACATCATTTCTAGCTACTATTTCCCTTATGAGATGGTAGCGTCTGAGAACATGCTTGGATCGCTGATGAGACCGTGGTTCCTTTGCTTGCGCAATGGCTCCATTGTTGTCACAATATAAAGGAATCGGATCAACAATGCTAGGCACCACTCCTAGTTCGGTTATGAACTTTTTGATCCAGACTGCTTCTTTGGCTGCTTCTGAAGCAGCAATGTACTCAGCTTCTGTCGTGGAATCAGCAGTTGTTTCTTGTTTGGAACTTTTCCAACTAACTGCTCCTCCTCCCATTATGAACACATAACCAGATTGTGATTTACAATCATCTTTGTCAGATTGGAAGCTGGCATCCGTATACCCATTTACTTCCAAACTGCCCTCTCCAAATACCAAGAACATATCCTTAGTCCTTCTCAAGTACTTAAGGATATTCTTGACAGCTGCCCAGTGTTCCTCTCCAAAATTGGATTGGAATCTGCTTGTGACACTCAAAGCAAATGCTACATCTGGACGTGTACATAACATAGCATACATGATAGAACCAATTGCAGATGCATATGGTATTCTATTCATGCTCTCTCTATCCTCTAGTGTCTGTGGACACATAGACTTAGAAAGGTGTTTCCCATGCACCATGGGTATAAACCCTTTCTTAGAGAGATCCATATTGAACCTCTTCAATACTTTATCTATATATGTACTTTGAGAAAGACCTAGCAACCTATTGGATCTATCTCTATAGATCCTTATTCCCAGAATATAGGATGCTTCCCAAGGTCTTTCATGGAGAATTGCTTGGATAACCATATTTTAACAGATTGGAGAAGAGAAATGTGATTTCCCATGATCAATATGTCATCTACATATAGAACTAGGAAGACAATTGCACTCCCACTGACCCTTTTATACACACAAGGTTCATCTTCATTCTGTGAGAAACCAAACTCTTTGATTGTCTCATTGAATCGTATGTTACAACTCCTAGAGGCTTGCTTCAATCCATAAATGGATCTTTGAAGCTTGCATACCTTTTCGCCATTTCCTGATGTGAATCCTTCTGGTTGTGTCATATACACATCCTCGGTAAGATTTCCATTAAGGAAAGCTGTCTTCACATCCATCTGCCAAATCTCATAATCATAATGAGCTGCAATGGCTAAAAGTATTCTTATAGACTTAAGCATCGCTACAGGAGAAAAAGTTTCGTCATAGTCAATACCTTCTTTTTGACGATAACCTTTTGCTACTAAGCGAGCTTTATAGGTAACTATATTACCTTCCATGTCAGTCTTCTTTTTGAAGACCCATTTGCACCCTATGGGTTTTATCCCTTCAGGTGGTTGAGTTAAAGTCCATACTTTATTCTCATACATGGAGTCCATTTCGGACTGCATAGCCTTAAGCCATAAATCACGTTCTGAACTGTTCAAAACTTCTTGATAGCTTGTAGGCTCATTGTCCTCTACTACAGTTATGCCTCTATCCGAATCAATGTGAAATCCATATCTCACAGGGATAGAACGCATCCTAGTAGATCTTCTAGGATTTTGTGTATAATCAGGTTCAACTGTGATTTCATCATTATGAAATTCAGTTTCAGGTTCAATCGATTGATCATCTTCTATTTGTGGGTCTTAAACTTCACCAAGCTCAATTTTACTCCCACTGTCCTCTCGTAGGAGAAATTCTCTTTCTAAGAAGACAACATGCCTTGAAACAAACACCTTTTGTTCTAAGGGATGATAGAAATAATATCCAAACGTTTCTTTTGGATATCCCACAAATAAACAATTGTCAGACTTAACATCCAGTTTGTCTGACATTGTCCTCTTCACATAAGCAGGACAACCCCATACTTTCATATGAGAAAGCGTGGGTTTCTTGTTATTCCACATCTCATATGGAGTAACATCAACCGATTTACTAGGAACTCTATTTAACACATAAACAGCAGTTTCTAGTGCATATCCCCAAAAGGACTTAGGCAAGTCCGCTCGGCTCATCATTGATCGAACCATATCTAATAGTGTTCGATTTCTCCTTTCAGATACACCATTGTGTTGTGGTGTATATGGAGGAGTCCATTGAGATAAAATCCCATTATCTCTAAGATAATCCTGAAACTCTTGACTTAAGTATTCTCCACCTCGATCTGATCTAAGTGTTTTAATACTTTTGCCAAGTTGTTCTCTACTTCATTTCTGAACTCTTTGAACTTTTCAAATGCTTCAGACTTATATTTCATTAGATAGATGTATCCAAACCTGGAATAATCATCTATGAAAGTAATAAAGTAGGAGTAACCTCCTCTGGCATGTGTAGTCATTGGACCACATACATCTGAATGTATTAAGTCCAAAATCATTTTAGCTCGTTCTCCTTTACCAATAAAGGGAGCTTTTGTCATTTTTCCCAATAAACAAGATTCACATGTATCAAATGATTCATAATCAAATGATCCCAAATCACCTAACTTGTGTAACTTGGTCATGCGTTTTTCATTTATATGGCCTAAACAACAGTGCCATAAGTATGAGGTATTCAGATTATCATGTTTCATTCTCTTGGTATTCACATTATGTACTTCTTTAATTAAATCAAGAACAAAAATACCATTCTCAATGATAGCTTTTGCATAAAACATATTGTTCTTAAAAATGTAACAACATTTGTCCTTCAAAGAAATATCATAATCGTTCATCAAACGACTGAAAGAAATAATACTTTTGGATAAGGCCGGAACATAATAACAATTATTTAATTCCAGTACTAATCCACTAGGAAGAGGCAAATAGTAAGTCCCCACAACTGTTGTAGAGATGTTCTGTCCAGTAGCTGACTGCAAACATATCTCTACCTTTCCAACTCTTCTCACAACAAAAAAACTGCCAATTAGCGACTAAAATTAGCGACAGCTCAATTTTCGTCGCTAATTTTGCGACGGATTAGCGACTGTTTTATCATTGCGTTGCGAGAATGATATTTGCTATTTTTTTGCGATGAAATAGCGACGGAATTAATAAACAGTCGCTAATTATTGGCGGGAAGAGTACGCGCCCTGTTTTGCGACGGAATTAGCGACAAATTTTTCCGTCGCTAAATTTTATAATTTTTTATCCAGGAAATTATTCCAGAAATTTTAGCGACTAAAATTTTAGTCGCTAATTTTGGCGGGAAAATTTAGCGCCTTTTTTGCGACGGTTTAGCGACGGAAATATATCTGTCGCTAAATAGTATTTTGTTGCTGTAATACGATTAGCGACGGAAGTATTTAGTCGCTAATCTGTCGCAAATAAATTAAAAAATAAGTTTTTAAATTTCACTCCTATGGTTTATGTATAATTTCAAGTAATTTTAATATACACCATATAAAATGAATATTTTCTTTTGTAACAGAAAATTATAAATTATTTTATAAGTTAATAATTTTTTACCAATTTATACCAAAATCTAATGTTATTTATTTAGAAAATTTACATTTTTAATCATAATAATAAACTAATTATTATGATTATTATATATTTGCGTGTTCAAGATTAATAAAAATAAATATTTATAAAATTTATTATTTCATTCAAAATAATAATAAAAAAATTTGCAATTTATTTTTATTTTAAAAAATTTAAATCAAATATTAAATTATTAAAAATTAAATTGATTTGTTTATCAATTATCCCCAAATATAAACTTATTTATTTAAAAAAATTACATTTAAATAATAATAATAAAGTAATTGTTATAAGCATTATATAGTCATATTATGAAAAATAATTCCTAAATTTAATTTCTATTATTTTTCTAAATGAATAAATTTTCTAATATTTATATACACACACACACACACTTTTCAATTTTATTTCTATTATTTTTCTAAATGTTCAAAGCTCCATCTAAACTCATTCTTACCATTTAACTTCACTACCGCGGTTACCTAATTGAGTGTTATGGAAGACTAAGTAAACTTACTGATTTGAAAATGGAGAAATGGCTTTGAAATTCTAAACATGGCCAGATTAATAAATAAGTTAAGATATTATCTGATAAATCCAAATATATAGTCCATTTGAATCTGCATATTTACGATTTGGTTGGATCTTCAAATACAAATTGAACAGCTTTTATAAGGAATAGTGTAAGTAAAGATTCAACGGTTAAGTATATGCCGTTAGATCGGCCTAATTTTTGGTGAGTACGTTCGAAACTTCTTGTTGTTAATTTTGAATGGTGAAGATTAGTTTTTAAGGTCTGTAAGTTTAGTTTTTATTGCAAAAAATAGACTATTTTCTGAATTTTTTACGTAATGACCAGTTTTGTATATGAAGATGATCGGAAAATCATTTGCCGTTAGATTGGTCTGATTTTTGTGAGTACGTTCAAAATTCCTTGTTGTTAATTTTGAACGGTAAATATTAGTTTTTAAGGTCTGTAAGTTCAGTTTTTGTTGTAAAAAAGAGGCTATTTTCTGGATTTTTTACGTAATAACCAGTTTTGTATATGAATACGATCGAAAAATCATTTTATCCCATCTATCCTTCACCGTATCAGCCACCTTGACAAACTCACATCATTCTATCTTCAATTAACTTTAGATATACAAAACCATTAAGTGATCCCTACATTACATTCACTGTATACAATTATCATATTAATGAAATTTTACAAATTAATTTAATTATATGAGTATATAATTACCTCAGTAATTAATTTTATTTTATTTTTCAGTATCATTCAACTAATATTTATCTATTTTTTTATAATACTTATACGAGTAATTGAGTATACTTCATTTTATAAATTATTTAATTAATACTTTTAATTTAATAGTTATTTAAAAATATTTTATATTTACTTTGATCTTTATAAATAATAATAAATATAAATTATTTTTTATTGGTAAAAGATTGAATTTAAGATTAAAATTAAATTTAAAATTTTTTAAAAGGGAATTTTTTTTATTTTGAATTTTTGGAGTGAGTAAAAAATTTAATTAAGTAATTAATTATACATATTTACCAAATTATCCTTGAATATAAAGGCAAAATGATCAAAATTGGGAGGGATATTTTAGTATTTTCAAAATACTAACCCTAGATATAAAAGGCAGTGGTGTGAGTGGCCACAAATTGAGAAAGAAAAAGAAAAGAATTAAAAAAGGGGGAAAACGCAGCTTCTCTGTTTCTTCTATCTCCATCAAGCGGTTCCTCCTTTTTTCGGTGACTGTCAGCGGCGAACGATGAGACGACCACCGCCGGAAGACTCCCAAGGGCAAGATGAATCATCCGACGCCCTCCATGGCCCCTCACTCGCCGGCAGCAGGGAGATCGGCGAGGAGAAGCTGTCGATCGTTTTGCTGGATTTTCGACGAAACGGCAGCCTAGGTAGGCACGTGACCACTGGAAGCAACATCTTGAGACTCCGATCTTCACGATGATAGTATTGGTGTATACTGGCAGAACTCCGGCGAGGATCCGGCGAAGCTCCGGTGAATAAAGTATGGCACTATGTTCTCTTTATGTCCCACGCTCTCTCCTCACTGTCACTCCTCGTCTCTCTCTCTCTATCTCTCTCTCACTGTTCGAATTCGAATTCATCCACTGTTGTTGTTGATAATTTGAGAGCTTATATGCAGATTATTGATGTAGCTTCTATTTTGGGACTGGAATGTGATATTTCTGATCATGCTTTTCAGCTATTTAGGGATTGTTGCTCAGCTACCTGTCTGAGAAACCGCAGCATTGAAGCTCTCGCTACTGCTGCTCTTGTTCAGGCTATTAGGGAGGCCCAGGAGCCCAGAACGCTTCAGGTTTATTTAATTTTCAGCTTATGCTTGTCTTTGGTTCTGCTCTGAAGATCCAAAATTTTCATATTTGCTCAAATTTGCCTTCGTGTTTGAAACTGTACTTCCTAGTGGATTAGCTTTGTAATGCCAAAGAATAGGACAAATGCTGCCTGTGTAGGTATGAATGCCATAACTATTTTATACAAAACCCACACGTTATCACCATTAAAGTGTAGAGCTATTTATATCCACGTAGCAAATTCAACAGGGTGCTGGAGCTCATATTAAAGTTAGCTTTGATCATCTAATATATTGACCTGCTGTAATTTTGTGGTTTTAACTCAAATGTCCTTTGTTCTTTTAATTTGCAGCTGTATATATATTAACACAGCAACCTGTCTTTGAAGGACTAGGTATGGAATGGATTTGGATAATCCTAATTGACAACATGCATTTTCTGAATTATTACATGCTATTCAGGTCCTTAAATTGTCTTCCATCTTACTGGTTGTTCCAGGTACATCCAGTAAATTAACACCACCGTGATTAGAAACCTCGCTGACAGAGGGGAACACATCAAGATTCTGGTTGGTTAGTTCTAAAACTTGTACTAGTTCTTTTATTTGCCAAGAGTGACCTGTGTGTTTACTTTCCTCCAATGAAACACATGTTCATTTCTTGGTGGACACATACACTTGATTGACTAGGAAACCTATTGGTTTTGGGCTTCTGCTGGTCAGTGATTTTGTTTCACATTTAAGTAGCTCATATCTTATCATGTCACAAGAGAGATAATCTTGCAGCTTGTTTTGTTCATTGAGCTCTTTCGTCCTTTTGGTTTCAACTTGACGTGCTTAGGAATTAACTCAACTTAGGCAAAGTTGTAGAAACCTTCCGTTAGAGATTGGTTTATCTTGGGCTTACAGTTATTTAACTTCTCTTTTAACTTGCAATCTGTGATTTGTCTTTCTACTATTATTGGTTTAATGGCTTCCTTGTACTTTTTCATTTCATATTTTGGCTAGCCTTTTCCATCTGGCAAGTGCAAGACAAACGTTCCACATTTCTATGCATATTTTATATCTCCTTGTGACAGATATTCAAACAAGAACCTATCATTTGGAATTGTTGATCTAGGACTCTTCCCAAATGCAGCAGAAAAGTTTGGAATATCTCTTACTGGTAAGGAATACGTATTGTAAAGCAATTTTTTCAGTGTTCTTTCTTTTTTTTGTTCAATTGTCCTCTAGAAGATGGCTATGATGATATCTTGCACCTATAGAGGGGATGAGCCAGCTTCCAACATATATATTATTTGAGAGTGCTGCTGAGGTTACACGCTTTCCAGAGTGGAATTTTAAAGCAAAATCTTCACGTCCTCCGATTACGACGGTACTTAGCCAACTTATTTTTTAGCAGATAACTTTTATGTTGAATATCTTTCCTCATTCCCTATCGTCTAATGGTAATAATCCCTCATATATTCCTTGCACGCTATTTTTATCTATTGGTTGCACAAGCTTTGTCTTTTTTTTTTCCAAATCTTACCTAACCGATAAATTTTCAAATCCAGTTGTTGATTTTGAGACCGGGTTTGAATTGGGAAGTGGAAAGTCCGGTGATTCTGATTTTTTTCCACTAAGATGGAAATACATTTCATGCTTTTTCTTAGGAATTTACTGTTAAACTTTGTCTTGTTGCTTTATAATTGATTATAATTTGTGATGTTATTTGCTATCATATTCTGTTTATGGCTTTCTTAATGTGATGATTGTGATTGGTGGTTTTTCTAATTATTGCTAAATATTCAATTGCTAGGCTCTTCTTTGAAGCCCACTGATCTGTGTCTTTCATCCGCTAATGGCTCCAGTAAAGCCAAGCTTGCTGTTTATAAAACCCCATTTACAGTTCGAGCAAGGTACAACCTCGTTATTTTTCATATAAATTCTCCAAAAATAAATCATTGACTATTACATGTAGATAAGAAATTCCCATAATTATGTTTCTTTCACGACAGGATTCCATGGAAAATCGTGAACAAAGATGGCTTGGGAAGACCAATTTTGTAGAGATTTTCGTTCATTCTGGCAGATTTTTAGGAGTTTTGATAGGATGTGGACCTTTTAATTTTGGAAAATAACACTGTTGATGCTAATTAGTATGATATTATTACTATTTTGTTGTTTTAAAATATATTGTTTGATATTATGTATGTTTTCAATTACTATTCTATATATATATATGTGAGTGTGTATTTTGGAACATATTCTGATTTGGAATAAATATATATTTGTATGTGTGAAATTATTGTTATGTACAGGTTGAAAATAAATAAATAACCATTATTTTATACAGGATCAAAATTTTCAAATACAGCAAAAGAAAAAATTAAATTATGAAATAATTTAGCGACGGATATGCGACAGAAAATCTGTCGCTAATATGTAATAGATATAATTTCAGAAATAATTAGCGACAAATTTTCGTCGCTAAATTTTATACTAAATTTTTATTTAGCGACGGAATTAGCGACGGAAACTTTAGTCGCTAAATATTATTATTATAATTCGACGACTAATTAGGAATATAAATTAGCGACGAAAAACAAATTTTGCGACGAAATATTTCGTCGCTAAATTAGCGACTGAATTTGAAATTCGTCGCTAATATATTAGCGACTGTTCGTCGCGGCGTCGCTAATTTTAATTAGCGACGGAAAATAGCTAATTAGCGACGGAATTTGCCGTCGCTAATCAGCAGTTTTTTTGTAGTGTCTAAAGCTTCTAAGCCCCTGTAGATCATTACATAAATGAGATCCACATCCGGTATCTAATACCCAAGATTGTTTTGAAGCAATAGAATAAGTATTAATTTCAATCATATGAATACCTGAAGTAGATGCAACAGCTTGCTTCTTCTCCTTAAGAGAATCTAGATAGGCCTTGCAGTTACGCTTCCAATGACCATCTTTTCCACAATGGAAGCAAGTTCCTTTGGGATTGTCTTTCTTGGCAACCTTCTTCTTGGAGATCCCACCATTCTTTGGCTGCGCCTTGGTTATCTTCTTCTGCTTCTTGCCTTTAGCAAAAGTGACAACCATGACACTTTTTGGATCTTTCTTAAATGATCCATCAGCTGTCTTGAGCATGTTGATTAACTCAGGAATGGATACTTGGATCTTGTTCATGTTGAAGTTAAGCACAAAAGGTGCATAACTTGGAGCCAACGAGTACAAGATTAAATCTATGTATAGATCATTATCCATAACATAGCCAAGTCTACTCAAATGCTCAATATACCCATACATCTTCAATGCATGAGCAGCAGCTGAAGTGCCTTCCACCATTTTGCAACTAAATAGAGCTCGAGCAATCTCATATTGCTCAGTTCTAGCCTGAGAAGAATAAAGCTCCTCTAGATGCAAAACGATGGTTCTAGCATCCATCATTTCATGTTGCTTCTGAAGCTCCGAGGACATAGCACCCAGCATCAAACATGCTGCTGCTTCACTATCCTCCATGTATTTTCGATAAATGCCTTTGATCTCATCAATGGCATCATCTGATGGAAGTGGTGGTGGATCTTTATCCAAGACATAATGGATCTTTTCAGCCCTGAGAACAATTCTCACTTGCCTGATCCAGTCAGAATAGTTGTTGCCAACCAGCTTGTTATCCAAGATTGATCGTATATTAATGTTTGATGTGCTTATGATGATGACCTAGATGTGAAAAAGAAAAGATATGAGAGTATGTTCATATATATGTATGCATTAATAAGGTCTTTAATTAATACATTTACTCCCACTATTTTATTACGAATTAATAGCCCTCACTATTTAATCCGAGAAAACCCGATGGTTTTCTTAGTGGGCCAATATCCAATCCTTGATATGTAATTTGACCTTGACTGTGGTCAACAAGCCAAATTCCATACCCTTGAAAGGTAGGTATCTCTATACCAATTGTGTCTCTACACAACTATTGGATCATTAGGTTATCAACTTTTGATGCATGCATATCATATATGCATTCCCTAATCTTGCCTCTAGAACCATTAGCCTTGACTGTGGTCAACAAACTAATGGGCTAGCTAAGATGACCCATTTAATTAGATTTGAACATATTCGATATAATGTGAGCTTGACTGTGGTCAACAACCCACACTATAAAGAACTCTGGTTCTCCTCAAATTAATGGAAGGCTTATATACCTTAGTATTTGTTTGAGGGTTTTAGTTAATTAAGTCTCATCATACATGGTTGGCATACATTGGTATGCATCCTATATCTATCACATAAATATAAGCATACAAATATGGTATAGTTATGGACTTCACTACATTGATTTCCCCGAGCCATGAGGGAAATCAAAAGGTCATACCTAGGTAGTATGCATGATTCAAACAAGAAAATAATTACATTATCTTCAAGCTTGTTGGATCTCCATCTGGCCCATCTTGCTCCTTGATATTTGTCTCCATTTCTATTTCTAATTCTAATCTAAGTAATCTAATTAAATATTACAATTTGAAATGAAATACAAACCAAAAACAAGTGGCCGGGACATGAAAGTCCTCATTGGGCCAAAACATGCATTATGCTCAATCACATTGGGCTTTGTCCATAACTAACCATCATGCCAATCATTCACCCTTATATGCCTCTCTAATGCATAAAGAAATGGATTACTAACTTTGTTTCAACTTTTGAAACAATATTTTGAGTTATTTTAATGATGTGATCAAATTAGGAAACTTTTTCCATTTTGGAAACTTTCATTTTAGGAAACCTTTTTGCATGAATGTGTTCTTGTCTTAATAATCAATCAAATTGATTATTAATTAATTATAAATTGATTATTTAATTAATTAATCATATTAAATAATTAAAAGAATCAATTTTGGGCTTAAAACAAGTGTAGGCCGAAACCCACAGAAGAAAAACCCTAAGTGTGTTTACACACAAACTAGTTTTGTGTCATGTGGACCATTTGGGCCTTTTGGAATGAGCCAAGCCCACTCCAGCCCTTAAAACCCATTAATAAACTTAATTAATGTTTATAATAGTTAATTTAAATCAGCTCCTTGGGCCCACCAAGTCATTCACTAATTTAAACCAAGTCCGTAAACATAATTAAGCCCATTAAGTGGTTTTAATGAATTAAAATTAATCAAATTAATTTAAGGCCCATTTTAATTAATCCAATTAATTAAAAACACTTTAATATATCATATATATCAGATTTAGAAGATCAAAAGTCGTTCTAACCAAGAACACATCAAGAATATACGAAGAACACCAATTTATCGAACTTTTCGACAAAACTAGTTTTCATGCAAAACTTGTTCGATTTTAATTCCGTTCGATCCTACGGCTTAATATCACATATTAAACACATAAAATATCATCTAAATGATTTTTAAATGGATCCATAAGAAATTAAATTAGAACAGCCCCTACATTACCTAGGGTTTCACGCCAAACCCTAATAGGTTTCACGCCAAACCCAAATCAAAATGCTTCAAAAAATTCGTTTTTGTTTCCACCAAATTTATTTGATCACACATACAACCAGAAATCAATATTTCTCATTCATGAACAATCAAATCTAATATTTTAAAGTTCATGAAATAAATAACTCAAAACAAAACAAAACTTATTTCGCAGAAAAATATAGAATTGTATATCCATGGCAAAACCGTGGCTCTGATACCATGTTGGATTTTTATGGTTACATGCATCATATACATGAGCGGAATTTTAAAATTTTTAACCATATGATCTGATCTTGCCATGAATACACAATATAACTATATGAGAATAAGAAAAATCACCTTTGATTTTTGTTGAACAGTTGATTTTACTTCGCACCGGGTTGTCGCAAACCACAGTGTCCAAAATCGAACACCTCCAATGAGTAATCCACACTAGAGAGGGGTAAATTGAACCAACAAATTGGTGTTCAACTAGGGCTGGCCGAAATTCCCAAGAGCTAGCTTGGGAAGTGGCGCAAAAGTGGAGAGAGAATTAAGAGAAAAAGACTTTCCTTTTGTTTTAATCACTTTACCCTAATTCTCATTAGTTGGCCTTTTATAGTTAGGTTAAAATTCCAACTCCTTAATGAGATTGGGCTCTTTAAAATTGCTGGAGAATTATTAATTGGGCTTCTGGAATTAATTATAATCATTTGGGCTTAATTAAATCCAAATTAAATCTTTTCATAAAAGACCATGCACAAAATCCACAAACTAGGCCCTTTGTGCATCTAATTGGATTTAAATACCCAAATGGATTCCAAATCCAACCAAATTAAATATGTGAGTTCCATAAAACTTATGTAACATATATAAATTAATTTGGTCCAAGAAAAAGCCCTCTAAGCCCTTCTGTATGGAGTTGGCGTGTAGCCCTCTTCTGGAGGGCTTCCTCCAACTTCTTCATTCCTTTGGCCCTCTATAATTTCTCCAATGGTCCTATTAATTATTATATCAGTCCTATAACACTTATAGTAGTCTTATAACACTTATAAGATAATAATAATTAATCATGAAATACATTATTTCATTTAGGTCCAATTTACAGAACATTTCTCAAAAGTTCCGCGGACAATTTTATTTGATCATAATTAATTAAACTCTTTAATTAATTATTATCATATTCTCCTCTCTACCTTTATAATAATATCAAATATTATTATCCTTGTCATTTTACCATTTTACCCTTTTCTCTATATGTGTGTGACCTATTGGGTTCCTGTCCATATTGGCAGTATAATATGTAATCGTGAGTTCTATTCAAAACTCACATGATTTAAACTCCTTTAAATCAATTTATCAATCTCTATTGATATTTTGATACATCATTATACAAGTCATGATTGGCCTCTAGCTAGGCATCATGACTACCCAAATGTCAGGAAAGTCATGTGGTTTGACTGTACCCTTCCATAGAAACAGTTACCGTGCAATTACTCCTTTCACCACTCTTATCTCAATTAGATTCTGAGTATGGATTTCTGTCAACTCATATAAATCTAATTATGTATGTTCTATTAATTTAACCATTGTTCCTAAAATGCCCTTCATGGATCTTCATCCATCTCGGCATATTACTCTGGCCAGAGATTCACTGAACAAGGTAATTATAGAATCATGCGAGATAACTTCCCTTGTTAAATCTGGGATGGTGAATCCTTTATCAATCACTCAACTATCTTCAAGTAGGTCATGATATACCCAATCTCCTAACTATGTTCACTCCCAGTTGGAAGTAATCAGTTATGGAGTCAAAGTATACCACTTGCTACTTAAGATAACTTTGGTGATCTCAAGTCTAAGGATACTTGCACAACCGCTATGAAGAGATTCCTCACTGACATAGATTTAATATCCATATGAGGATTCTCTTTGCAGGTCTCCAATGAACTTGTTCCTCTAACAAGCATCCACATGTTAGCATTGATTATCATCCATAATCACAATTATGAGAACCATTGCTTGAACCATTCAAGAAGCATAACATGTGCTAGTCTATCCGAATTAACAATGTCCTATCTTGTTAATTCTATGACTAGGGATATTTAGATATTAACACATTTGCATGCGATAGACATCTCACATCATGAACACTTTCATGATTGCCTTTGCACTATGTTTATAATATCTAGGACTTCATTTATTAATTTAAGATTTACAAACTCATGTATTCAAACACAGCATTAATAAATGAATGATGCCTTTTATTAAGAATATAAATTTCATACATATGAAAAACATCCCTATTACATGGGCTCTAGGGCATACTCTCTAACAGGTGCATGGAAAACACCTTTTGAAGTCTATGTGTCCACAGACACTAGAGGATAGAGAGAGCATGAATAGAATACCATATGCAACGGCAATTGGTTCTATCATGTATGCTATGTTATGTACACATCCAGATGTAGCATTTGCTTTGAGTGTCACAAGCAGATTCCAATCCAATTTTGGAGAGGAACACTGGGCAGCTGTCAAGAATATCCTTAAGTACTTGAGAAGGACTAAGGATATATTCTTGGTATATGGAGAGGGCAGTTTGGAAATAAAAGGGTATACAGATGCTAGCTTCCAATCTGACAAATATGATTGTAAATCACAGTCTGGTTATGTGTTCATAATGGGAGGAGGTGCAGTTAGTTGGAAGAGTTCCAAACAAGAAACAACTGCTAATTCCACGATAGAAGCTGAGTACATTGCTGCTTTAGAAGCAGCAAAAGAAGCAGTCAAGATCAAAAATTTCATATCTGAACTAGGAGTGGTGCCTAGCATTGTTGATCCGATTCCTTTATATTGTGACAACAATTGAGCCATTACGCAAGCAATGGAACCACGGTCTCATCAGTGATCCAAGCATTTTCTCAGACGCTACCATCCCATAAGGGAAATGGTAGCTAGAAATGATGTGAAAATAGAAAGGGTCCCTACAAATGATAATGTGGTGGATCCCCTCACTAAAGCACATTCCCAGATAAAGCACAATCACCATATAAATAGCATGGGTCTGAGACATATGAGTGATTGGCTCTAGTGCAAGTGGGAGATTATTATAGAGTATGCCCTAGAGCCCATGTAAAAGGGATGAATTTCATATGTATGAATTTATATTTTAATAAAAGGCATTATTCATTTATTAATGCTATGTTTAAATACATGAGTTTGTAAATCTTAAATTAATAAATGAAGTCCTTGATATTATAAACACAATGCAAAGGCAATCATGAAAGTGTTCATGATATGAGGTGTCTATTGCATGCAAATGTGTTAATATCTAAATAACCCTAGTCATAGAATTAATAAGATAGGACATTGTTAATTTTGACAGACTAACACATGTTATGCTTCTTGAATGGTTCAAACAGTGGTTCTCATAACTATGATTATAGAAGATAATCAAAGCTAACATATGGATACTTGTTAGAAGAACAAGTTCATTGGAGACCTGCAAAGAGAATCCTCACATGGATATTAAATCTATGTCAGTGAGGAATCTCTTCATAACGGTTGTGCAAGTATCCTTAGACTTGAGATCACAAAAGTTATCTTAAGTAGCAAGTGGTATATTTTGACTCCATAACTGATTATTACCAACTGAGAGTGAACATCGTTAGGAGATTGGGTATATCATAACCTACTTGAAGATAGTTGAGTGATTGACAAAGGATTCACCATCCCAGATTTAACAAGGGAAGTTATCTCATATGATTCTATAATTGCCTTATTCAGAGAATCTCTGGCCAAAGTAATATGCCAAGATGGATAGAGATCAATGGAGGGCATTTTGGGAACAATGGTTAAATTAATATAACATACATAATTAGATTTATATGAGTTGACAGAAATCCATACTCAGAATCTAATTGAGATAAGAGTGGTGGAAGGAGTAATTACACGGTAACTGTTTCTATGGAAGGGTATTGTCAAACCACTTGACTTTCTTGACTTTTGGGTAGTCATGATGCCTAGCTAGAGTCCAATCATATTTTTATAATAGTGTATCAAGAATATCAATAGGGATTGATAAAATGATTTAAAGAATTTTAAATCATGTGAGTTTTGAATAGAACTCACAATTACATATTATACTGCCAATATAGACAGGAACCCAATAGGTCACACACATATAAAGAAAAAGGATAAAATGGTAAAATGACAAGGATAATAATATTTGATATTATTATGGGGATAGAGAAGTGAATAAGATAATAATTAATTAAAGAGTTTAATTAATTATGATCAAGTAAAATTGTTCGCATAACTTTTTTGTAATGTTCTGTAAAATTGGACCTAATTAAAATAATGTATTTCATAATTGATTATTATTGAAGTATAAGTATTATAGGGCTGATATAATAATTAATAGGTCCATTGGAGGAATTATAAAGGCCTAAAGAAGTGAAGTTGGCATAGAAGCCTTCCAAAAGAAAGGCCACACGCCAACTCCAAAATAGAAGGCCTTAGAGGCCTACTTCTTGGATCAAAATAAATTAAATATATTACATAAGTGTTTTGGAGCCTACATATTTAATTTGATTGGATTTGAAATTCATTTGGGTAATTAAATCCAAGTATATGTACAAAGGGCCTAGTTTGTGGGTTTTGTGCATAGTCTTTTTTGAAAGGGCTTAAATTGGATTTAATTAAGGACAAATAATTATAAATAATTCCTGAAGCCCAATTAATAATTCTCCAGAAATTTTAAAAAGCCCAATCCCATTATGAAGTTGGATTTTTTTAACCTAACTATAAAAATCCAAGAGATATGGAATTAGGGTTAAGTGTGAACAATTAAGAAAACACTCTCTCTCGTTTCTCTCAACCCTAGCTGCCACCTTCCCTAGCTAGCATCTAGGGATTTCAGCCAGCCCTTGTTCCTCCCAATTGTTTGTTTTTTTCAATCCTTCTCTAGTGTGGATTACTCATTGGAGGTTTTCAATTTTGGACACTGTGTTTTGCGACAACCCGTTGAGAAGTAAAATCAACTGTTCAACAAAAATCAAAGGTGATTTTTCTTATTCGCATTAATATGTATATTGTAAATTCATGTCAAGATCAGATATATTGGTTAAAAATTTTAAATTTCGCTTATATATGAGATGCATGTAACCGATAATGCCCAACACTAGTGTAGGTATTAGGGTAGTTCTAATGCGAGAGAAAAGTCCAGTTGCCTATTTCAGTAAGAAGCTTTATAGAGCTCAACTCAATTATTCAATCTATGATAAAAAGTTATATGCCTTAGTGAGAGCATTGGATGTATGGCAGTATTACCTCTTACCTAAGGAGTTTGTCATTCATACTGATCATGACGTCCTCAAAAACTTGAAAGGACAAGGTAAGTTGAATAAAAGTCATGCTAAATGGGTTAAATTTATTGAGCAATTTCCTTATTTTATTCAATACAAGTATGGTAAAGATAATATTATTGCTGATGCATTATCAAAAAGATATGTTTTAATTTCTACACTTAGTTATAAGTTGCTTGGATTTGAGCATGTTAAAGAATTGTATATTGATGATCCTGATTTTGGTAATGTGCATAAGGAATGTGAACATTAAGCTTTTGATAAACCTTACAGATATAAATGATTTTTGTTTAAAGGCAGCAAGCTTTGTGTGCCTAAGTGTTCCATACGTGACTTGCTTGTGTTAGAATCTCATTATAGGGGATTGATGGATCATTTTGGGATACATAAGACTTATGAGATATTGAATGAGCATTTTTATTGGCCTCGTATGTGCAAGGATGTGGAAAAAATGTGTAATGCATATGTTGCATGTAGGCAAGCTAAGTCTAAATATAAGCCTTATGGTTTGTATATGCCTAAGACTAAATTTATGCCTCGTATGTACCTAGTTCTCCTTGGACTGATATTTCTATGGATTTTATCTTGGATTGCCTAAGACTAAATGTGGTAGAGATAACATCTTTCTTATGGTAGATAGGTTTAGCAAGATGGCTTATTTTATTACTTGTTATAAATGTGATGATATTGTTCATGTTACCGACCTATTCTTTAAAGAAGTTATGCATTTGCATGGTGTTCCACGCATAATTATTTCAGATTGGGATGCAAAGTTTCTTTCACACTTTTGGCATGTTTTATGGGGTAAGTTAGGTATAAAGTTGTTATTTTCTACTACTTGTCAGCCCTAAACAGATAGACAGGCCGAAGTGGTGAATAGAACTTTGGGAACTTTACTTTGTGCTATTATCGGTAAGAATCTTAAGACATGGGAGAATTTTTTACCTTTCATTGAATTTGCTTATAATAGGAGTATTCATTCTTCCAATAGAATTTTACCTTTTGAATTTATTTATGGTTTTAACCTTCTGACTATGCTTGAGCTTTGTCCATTGCCTTTATATGAGACTTAAAGTTTGGATGGTATTAGGAAGGCAAAATTGGTGAATTCTTTGCATGAGAAAGTACAAGCTAACATTGAGAAAAAGAACTGACAGTATGCTGATAAAGCAAATAGGGGAAGGAAACAAGTGGTATTCATCCTTGGAGATTGGGTTTGGGTGCATTTTTGAAAGGAGAGGTTTCTAAATCAAAGGAAGAGCAAGTTGGATATACGTGATGATGGTCCTTTTCAAGTCTTGGAGGGCATCAATGACAATGCATAAAAAATAGACTTGCCAGGTGAGTATGGTGTTTCAACTACATTTAATATTTTTGACCTTTCTTGTTTTGACGTGGATTCAAATTTGAGGACAAGTCTTTTTAAGGAGAGGGAATGATGCCACCATCAAAGCCATCAACCACTAAAGATCCATTAAAGATGCCAAGTGGTCCAATCACAAGAGGGCATACTTAAAGTTGAAGATGGCTATGTCATCTTATGTTCAAGGCTTTGTTACACAAGAGCTACATGAGGATGCCTTTGAGAAGTGTCAAGGAGAACTTGAAGGCATGTATAAAGTACTTAGCCTTTTGGAAGCATGTAATGGAACTGGGCCAACTTAATTCAACTTTGGGTTTATACAACTTGGGCTTTAATTATACAAGTCATATGCTATATTTAAAAAGTCATATGACTTATTTAAGTTGTAAAGATGGGTTAGGCGAGTGGGCTTCTTTTAAAAAGGTTTATTTAGCTAGTTGGTTTATTAATTAGTCTTTTCTTTTAGGCTTGAAATTCGGCCAACACTCTTTAATTATTAGATTTTATTTTAAGTTATGTTTAGTCTTTTTAAAATGGGCTTATTTTTTTTATTAGCCCATTAGGAGTTCGGCCTATCTTAGTTAAAGGCCTTATTAGGGTTTTTCTTTATTGTAAGTGTTACCTTGGTTTAACTAGCCTATAAATAGGTTAGGTTTTGATGTAAACTTTAGATTTGATTCATTATAAACATTAGAGGCTATCTTTCTCTTGGCTTGGCCAAATTCTATAGAAGAGATTTGTGAGTTGCTTGCTTTCTTTTCTATTGCATGAATAATTTGATTAACTTATCAATTGTTTGATTTTGGCATTTTCATGTTCTTTATTTCCCAATTATTTATGTTTTCATTCACATGTTGTTTGGGGGTTGATGTGAAACCCCAAGGTTAAAGAACTTGAAATTCCTTGAACATACACTTTGATCTCAAAACACAAAGAAGACAAACACCCTCCCTATTAAACCCCCAAATAACACGTGAATGGAAACGCAAATAATCGAAATAAGAAGAATAAGAAAACTCTACAATCAAATGATTGATAAGTAATTCTAATTCTTGATGCAATATAAAAGAAAGCTAGCAATCTCACAATCTCTTTATAGAAGTTGTCTAAGCCAAGAGAAAACTCTCAAAGTTTATAATTGATTCAAATTTTTTTGTATACAACTCATAACAAGCTATTTATACTAAAATCTAAACACTTTACTTCCTAAACAAGCCAAATAACCTCTTTAAGAACTCTAAAGATGCTTTACTTCCTAAACAAGTCTAATAACCTCTTTAAGAAGTAATGGATCACCCTTAGAAGCTAAAACAAACCCTAATAAGGCCTTAAACAAGGTGTGGCCGAATTTCATTGGACTTTACAAGACAAAAACAAGCCCACTCTCCTATTTAAAGAATTAAAACAAAACTAAAATGATGGACCTTAGTAAAGGTGGCAAGTAGCTCACTTAAATAAGGCCTCACTTATTCAATAATCCAACTAAACTTAATAAATTAAAAGCCCTAACTAAAAACTAAACAAAACATCCCCTTAAACCCATTAAAATACAACTTTAAATGAGTCATGTGACTTTTAAATGAAGTACATGACTTGTACAATTAAAACTCATAGTTGTATAAGCCCTTTATGACTTAAGTTGGCCCAATTCTTCATTTGCTTAAAAGGCTAAGTACTTTATGCTCGTGATGTTGATTGATGAAATTATCATGACTTACCCTCCTATGGCCGTATTATTCCCTTCCTCTTTAGAAAAGATTCATCCTTGAATCTTCATCTTGTAATAGTTTGGAATTGACACTTGAGGAATGCATTCATCTTCATAAATGATCTTGAGCATTGGTGGAAATAATATAAATTCTTCTTCATTAAGGAACTTGTCATGATCCTGTAGGTTATAAACAAAATAACTATGCAAAACATGGTTAGTATTTAATATAGTGATATGATTTTGACTTCCTTCACTTTCTATGTGAACCTCATCCTCCTTATGTAGTAGAGGAGAAATTGTAACATGCAAATCTTCCATCTCCACTAAACCAGCTTCTTCATTCTCACTCAAACAATCAACGACATCTTCAATTTTAAATATTTTTTCATTATGGACAACATCATTATCCTCTTCTACCTCTAAAACAACCTTATTTACCATGTTTTCTCCAACTTCAACTTTACTCAAAATCTCTTTTTCCTCTTTATAAACTTGAGTGATCACTACATCCTCTATTTTTTTAACCCCACTATCAAAAACATATCTATATCACCCTTTTTCTGGTTCACAAATCATTTCTTCTAGGATAAATTCCTCCTTCTTTCTCCTATTTTCTTTCTTCCATTCTAATGAGTTGTTTTAAAATTGTCTACTCAACCATTCTATATTATTAAGGTCTTGCCTTAGCAACTTCATATCTTACTTAATCGCATTCCTTTCATCTTGATTTAAATGTCACAATGACTTGTAATAAAATATGCTCACATTCACTCGTGTTTCACTCAAAATTTGGCTTTTACCCTTTTAATGTCCTCACACTCTCTTTCCTTTTTCCACTCAAGCTTGCAACTTCAAAATTACACTTTAGAATTTAAATCACAAACCAAAAACTTGAGCACGTTTTAAGAAAGCAAGGAAATAAAAGCTTACAACAAAAGATAGCTCAAAAAACTAGAAAAGAAGACTCTAGAAACAATGGAGGTGATACACAATCAAGAGCAGTGTACCACTTAACGATAAGTAAATTAGAGTATTGGACAAGCAAAGATGTTCTAACAAAGTAAATGGAACAAAAGCAAGCTTAAAACAAAGAAATAAGCAACAAGAATGAAGGAAAATAACAATATAGATAAAATGAATGAATTTGATTCACAAAGTAAACCAAATCTAGAACCTAGTTATTCTACCAAACAAAGAAAAAAATCAACAAATATTACCAAATTAACTAAATAAAGTAGAAAACATTCAAAATAAATCAATTTAGAGCCAATTTGTTCACTATGCCGAATGATGTAACAAGCTTTATTAGTGTGTCAAGTTGTGTGCAAAATAGTGGCAAAATGATAGCAAAAGTTTTCAAAAATGGTAGCACAAATGATAGCAAAGTTACCAAAAATGATTGCATAAATGATGGCAAAGTTACCAAAATGGTTGCACAAATGATAGCAAATGTTTTCAAAAATGGTATTACAAATAGATAGCAAATGATGAAAAAAATGATCGGCACAGATGCTTGCCAAGTAGAAATCCTTATCTAACTAGGATTAGGATTATAATTCCAATTTAGATATAGATTAGGATGTTTTTGAAAGCCTAACCCAAAGCAATAAGGATAAGTCATCCTATTCTTTAAAGGATTTCCAAAGATATTTGAAAAAATTTAATTGCTTCCCTTCCCATTCCTAACACAAAAAGGATTAACTTTCCTACTCACAAAAGGATTTGGATTTCCCCTTTGGTTATATAATCTCTTTTGCCCAATTGTTTTCTAAATATTTTCTTCTTCTATTTTATTATATTTCACATTTTTTTCTCTTTTTTGATGAACAGTACGTGAACAATAACGATGAATAGTATGATGAACAGTAACATGACTTTTTTTAAAAATCAAAACAAAAAGGTAAAGAAAGAAAAAGGCTAAATTTAACAAACAAAAGAACACACAAATCAAAACATATCACTACCTAATTCAGCATCCATATATAGAATTCAAAGAAAAGAAAACACAACCCTAATTCTAAGATAAATAGGAATTTACCTTAACTTTGGCTTTGATACCAAATGATGCGGAACTCAAAGGTTAAAGAACCTGAAACCCCTTAAACATACGCTTTAATTTCAAAATACAAAGAAGAAAAACACCCTCCCTATTTGTTAGTGTAAGCCCTAGCCCCAATACATTGTAACGAAACACTTGAAATTAATAAAATGAGGCATTTGTTTTATCCTTTGTATTCCTGTGCATATCAATTGATAAAACTATCCAAGAGTGTTGTTTCGGTTTAAGTTATCATGTGTGAGGAACATGGATTGTAAGACCTTGAAACAAAAGAGACATCATTCTAAATATCCCTAGTCAGTCATTGTTATGGGAATAACAAATGAATTAAGACTAGTATGCTCTCTCTGATCTTATGAGTTCTGTCTTACGGATCATTAGGACAAGAGTATCAATCAGAGATCATAGATACATGTTAAAGAACATGGTATCTGGATTCGATCCGCTCATGAGAACACTACATGGTACAAGTCATAAGTGTTTCTCATATGCAAGTTTTGTATCGAAGTTCTTAGACCTGAAATCTCTATGAAACTCTTTATGAATTACTGTGTACTTTGACATACACCTAACGTGCTCGTAACAGAGTGACAAGTACGGGTATGATTGGGTATGCACTGATTCATGTTAGAGAGCATGAGAGAAGTGAAGGGATTACCCCTCTCGATAAGAGAGAAAAATATCACCGGCCACTTGATCAGTGAACTGAGAAGTGTATGGCCATACCGAGATGAAATAATGAGTAATCATTATTTATCTGAGAGTTCAGTGTCGCTGGAATATCAAGAAAGGAATTAATATATATAAGGATGACTAGTTCCATGCCTTATATTAATTCTGATATTTATGGGTAAGGGACTATGCGAAATTGCATTAGGTCACCAAATGCCATATGCATTTTCATTTAATTTGGAATGCTATAATATCTTGCTAGAGAATATATATAGCCTTTGAATTAATTTATTAATTCATTGCCAACATTAAATGGACCTATAGGATCGCACACAAAGCATTGGGCTTAAAATATTTAAATTAAGTATTGGACATTAATTTGGGCTTTTAATTAAAGTCAAATTAATGTATGTAATGGGTTATAATATTGCTATTGGGCTTTGGTCCATGAGAGAGAGAAATTCAGCCCATAAGGTTTAATTTCAATTAATTAATTATCTTGTGTTAATTAAGTTAATTGAATATTAAAGCCTAAAGGTATTTAAATTAAATTAAATCACTTATATATTTAATGATGTGGCCGAAATTCCAAGAGGGAAATCAAGGAATTTCGGCACATGCTATATATTTAAATTAAGTGATTTCATTTATTTAAATGTCTTATGTTTTATTTCAAATTTGAATTTAAATTCAAAGGAGTTTAATTCAAAATATATTACTTATCTTTAGGAAGTGATAGAGTTTGAATTAATTATCTTAGGATAGTTGAATTCAGATTAATGACTTGCCAAAGGATAAGCATATATATTAAAAGAAATAAAACCCTAAACCTAATTTTTTTGTGGCATGAATAGTAACTCGTGAATAGTGACTCTCTCTCTCTTAATTCTTTTGTTCAATTTTTCACAAGGAGAAAGGATTGTTCCTCATTCTCTTGTGTTATTGAGCAGTAATAGCAATCTAAAGAAGTACAAAATCAAGTTTTGTAGCTCCAAACTATAACCCTTACACAATACCGAAAAGGGGATCTAGCAATCTCGTTTTTAAGCCGACGGTGTAATTGTGTGTGTGAGAATAGAGGGAGTGGCGCAAAAGGCTATTCCTTGGCATTGGTGATCAAGATCTAAGGCGGACAAAGCCATCTTTGTTGCTGGTCATCATCGGAATAAAAGTTTTAAAAGGCATCAAAAGTTGTAAGTTCGATAACCCTAAAATTGCATGTTTCGATTCTATCTTTGGATATGTATGGTATGTATGATAAAATTTTTGTTTTTCCGCTGTGCTATCATGATTGTCATACCATGTCATATTCCATCAGTGGTATCAGAGCCTAGACATGCTTATTTTAGTGCTTTAGATGCATGAAAAAATTAATTGAAAATCGTTATTTTGAAAACATGCAAATCTGAAATTTTCTGTTTTGAGTTTTTTGCATTGTTTTGGTGTAAAAACGATTTTAATTGATTAGATAGGTATTATAATTAATATGACATGTTAATATACTGTCCTATGATGTCATTAGGGCTGGTAATGGTCGGATTTAATTATTTATACCTGATGGTACATGTTAATTATGAAACTAGGTGCTAGTTGGCATGTAAATTGCTAGTTTAACAACTAGTTTTCAAAATTAAATGTAAAATTGATTTTTGCATGTTTGTAAGTGATTTTTAAAGATTAAATATCAGGTCTGGACATATTTTAAATTTGGTTTTAATTCTGGTCCATGACAATTTAATTGATTAATTTTAAAATCACTTAAAACTATGACTAGTTTGTGTTTGTTACATGTTTAATCAACATTGTTTGCTTTGTTTTGATTAAAATGGTAAAAACACATTTAGATTAAAATGGTACAGAATATTAAATCAATATTTATGGACTTATTTAGATTATTAAATGACTCATAAAATTGATTTAAATGTTTGTGCATTTCATGGCATTACATAAGCATTAAACAACTAGTTTTGTTGTTTGTTTGTTTTTGCATGAATGCCGTGTTCTATTATATGTGTTCTTCATGATTTTATTTTTAATTCATGTTAGCACATATTATATGTATTTTTAATGTTTATGGGCTGTATGACATAAAATTAAAAATGGCAAAATTGGAAATTATACTAGAGTTGATTTATGGCACAAATCTAACTAGTCTGTGTTTTGGGCTTTTAAGAGAACTTATTCAATAAGAGGATTTAGTCCATTGGGCTTCGGCCCAGGCCCATCACGGGGTCTTCTCTTAAAGGTTCAAGTACACAATTTCCATTAATGGGCTTGGCTAAATTGATTAAAATTGGACTTTGTCTGATCCATAAATGCTATGTATATTTATTTGCTTGTTTGGTGTGATGAATGGATATGCATGGTGCATTCATGGGCCCTGGGTTTTTGTAATTAAATATGGCCTGCGTGCCATTATATTTTATTGTAAAAGTTTCATTTATTTCTTAGAATAGAATTTATTTGAAGACTTTGTAAATCAAGACGAAGCCCACCGGAGTGGAGAAGCCCAACTCGAAGATTCTTATGTAATAGTATAGAATCTTAGTTGTAAGTTTTTGGGCCCATGTTTGTCACGCTTTACTTTATGCAATTATATATATATGCATGCTATGTATGGATGACAAAGCGTATGCCATGTAAGCCGTAATAAAATGAATCCCTAAAAATAGTAAGTCACAAAGTTGCCTTCCTAATTCGAAACATGTCAAGGCATCGATCATCGGTCACGTAGACTAAGAGTCCTAGATGTGCCCGATTATCTTTGTGAGGCATGGGTTGTGAATGTAGGTTGGACTTATCATGGAAAGGGATGTCCGGACCTAGGCAACTAATAAATGGGTTGTGCTATAACATCTTAAGATGTTAACCCATTTGATCCAAGAGTCATGTACGAGACATGATTGGAGTTTTCCTACCTAAGTAACTTAACTTGTTAGGTGTACAAGCTCAGCTTGACTAATAAGTTGTTGTGAAAAGTGGATCTTGGCCCACATTAAATCACTAACGCGAATTATTTTAAGGGATATTAATTCGGTTTGTGGGATCATAAATAAGACCTCATTTAATCTTGCTAAATTTTATTGTAGATTGAAAATGGCATCTTCAAATAACAATTTCTCATTGCGATCGGTCCTTGAAAAGGACAAATTAAATGGCACCAATTTCATAGACTGGTCTCGAAACTTAAGAATAGTTCTTAAGCAAGAGAAAAAGTCGTATGTTTTGGATGCACCTTTGCCTGAAAAACCAGGAAGGAACGCCTCTGCGGTTCAAAAGGAAACTTTTGAGACCAAGAAGAGCGACTCCAACGATGTGACCTGTCTGATGCTGGCCACTATGGTGCCTGACTTGCAAAAGCAATTTATGGACCAAGAGGCTTATGCGATCATGGTGCACCTCAAGGAGATGTTCCAAGAGCAAGCTCGTCACGAGAGGTTCGTGACAACAAAGGCATTAATTTCTTGCAAGATGGCTGAGGGTACACCTGTTAGTACCCATGTACTCAAGATGAAAGGGTATCTTGATACTCTTGAGAAGCTTGAGGTACTAGTGCCAAAGGAATTGGCCACTGACTTGATCTTAGGATCATTGCCTGCTGCTTATGATCCATTTGTGATGAATTATAACATGCATGCAATGAACAAGTCAGTCACTGAGCTTCATGGGATGCTTAAGAATGTTGAAGAGAACATTCGAAAGACCAATCCCGTTCTAATGGTTCAAAAGGGAATTAAGAAGGGACCCGTTAAGGGAAAGGGAAAGGGAAAGGCAAAACCCAAGTCAAGTGGGAGTGCACCTCAGGCCCAATCCAAGCCCAAGGCGCCAAAACTCAAAGAGAGTGAGAGCACTTGCTTCCATTGCAACAAGATAGGGCATTGGAGGAAGAATTGCGCTCTCTTCAAGGAAGAACAAAAGAAGAATGGAGCCAAAGCGTCCAGTTCTGGTATTTTTGTTGTTGAAATTAACCTTTCTATTTCTACCACTTGGGTATTGGATACCGGTTGTGGTTCTCACATTTGTTCAAATGTGCAGGGGCTAAGAAATAGGCGGTTACTTGGGAAGACTGAAGTGGACCTCCGTGTGGGGAATGGAGCACGAGTTGCTGCCATGGAGATAGGCGACTATCACCTCACTTTACCTTCCGGACTTTGTATTGTTTTGAATAATTATTATTATGTGCCTGCTATGAGCAGAAACATTATTTCAGTTTCATGTTTGGATAATGATGAATTTGATTTTGTTATTAAAAATGGCAATGCTCATATTCGTCACCAAGGCATTTCTTATGGCAATGCCATGTTGCAAAATGGCCTTTATATCCTTGATTTACAAAACAAAGAGTCGATATACAACATTAATACAAAGAGGGTTAAATCAAACGAATTGAACCCTACTTACTTTTGGCATTGTCGTTTAGGACATGCAAACGAAAAATGCATTTCAAGACTCCATAAAACTGGAGTGCTTGGGTCATTTGACTTAGAGTCTTATGACACATGCGAGCCATGTTTGCATGGAAAAATGACAAAGAGTCCTTTTAACAAGAAAGGTGAAAGGACTAATGGCTTATTGGAACTAATACATACCGATGTATGTGGACCATTAAGTACACAAGCTAGAAGTGGTTTTAGCTACTTCGTGACTTTCACAGATGACTTCAGTAGATATGGCTATGTCTATCTAATGAAGTACAAGTCTGAAACTTTTGAGAAATTCAAGGAGTTTAAGAATGAAGTAGAAAACCAACTTGGCAAAAGTATAAAAGCCATTTGATCAGATCGAGGTGGCGAATACTTAAGCCAAGAGTTTGATGATCATCTAAAAGAGTGTGGTATTATTTCATAGCTCACTCCTCCTGGAACACCGCAATGGAATGGTGTGTCCGAAAGGAGAAATCGAACTCTGTTGGACATGGTTCGATCTATGATGAGTCAAGCTAATCTTCCTATCTCTTTTTAGGGTTATGCATTAGAAACTGCTGCGTTTCTATTGAACCGTACTCCAACTAAAGCAGTTGAGAAGACACCATACGAGGTATGGACTGGGAAAGAACCTAATATGTCTTTTCTCAAGATTTGGGGCTGTGAAGCACATGTTAAGAAATTAACATCTGACAAACTAGAGTCCAAATTGACTGTCTGCTTGTTTGTGGGCTATCCCAAAGAAACAAAGGGATACTACTTTTATTCACAAGCCGAGAACAAAGTATTTGTTGCTCGCAAGGCTGTTTTCTTGGAAAAGGAGTTCCTTCTCAAGAAAGACAGTGGAAGTAAAGTAGAACTTGGAGAAATTCAAGTGCCACAAGCTCCTATAGAGGATGGTTTGGAAATGGGATCAAGTTCACAACCAGTTGTGGAACAAGAACCCATTACACAAGTACCTAGAAGGTCTGGTAGGGTATGTCAGGAGATTGAGAGATATGGATTTCTAATCACTGACAGTGACACTATTGAGTTAGTAGATCGTGAGGATCCTACTACCTACCGAGAAGCTATTGAAAGCCCAGACTCGGATAATTGGCTTGAAGCCATGAAATCTGAGATGCAATCAATGTACGATAACCAGGTTTGGACCTTGGTTGATCCACCAGAAGGTGCTAAGGTAATTGAATGCAAGTGGTTATTCAAGCTAAAAGCTGATAAGACCTACAAAGATAGACTAGTAGCAAAAGGTTTTCGACAAACTCATGGTATAGACTATGACGAGACCTTTTCACCTGTAGTCATGCTCAAGTCCATTAGGATCTTGCTTGCCATAGCTGCATATCATGATTATGAGATATGGCAAATGGATGTCAAAACTGCTTTCCTTAACGGAAATTTACTTGAGGATGTGTATATGACACAGCCTGAAGGTTTTGTCAATCCCAAGCATCCTAAGAAGGTATGCAAGCTTAAAAAATCCATTTATGGATTAAAGCAAGCATCCCGAAGTTGGAATCTTCGTTTTGATGAGGCAGTCAAAGAATTTGACTTCATCAAGAATGAAGATGAGCCTTGTGTGTACAAGAAGGTTAGTGGGAGCATAGTAGTATTTCTGGTCCTATATGTGGACGACATCCTTCTCATTGGGAATGATATTTCAACATTGCAAAAGGTTAAGCAATGGTTGGGAAAATGTTTCTCAATGAAAGACTTAGGTGAAGCCGAGACAATATTTGGTATTCGAATCTATAGAGATAGATCGAATCGGCTTTTGGGACTAAGTCAAGAAAAGTACATAGACAAAGTACTAAAGCATTTTAGTATGGGAGACTCAAAGAAAGGGTACATACCTTTGGCTTTGGGAGTTCCTTTGACTAAAGAACAGTGCCCTAAAACCAAAGAGGAAAGGGACAACATGAGTAGAATCCCATATGCATCTGCTATTGGATCTATCATATACGCTATGTTATGTACTAGATTGGATGTTGCTCATGCACTGAGTATAACCAGTAGGTTTCAGCAAGACCCTGGTGAGAAGCACTGGTCTGCTGTAAAAGGGATCCTTAAGTACCTGCGAAGGACTAAGGATCACTTCTTGGTGTATGGTAGTCAAGAAGAGCTCGTCATACAAGGATATGCCGATGCTGCTTTTCAGACCAGCACTCAGGATTCTAGATCGCAATCTGGATTTGTTTTTGTTTTAAACGGTGGTGCTGTTAGCTGGAGAAGCTCAAAGCAAGAAACCGTTGCCGACTCAACTACAGAATCTGAGTATATTGCAGCAAGTGAGGCTGCAAAAGAGGCTGTTTGGATTAAAAATTTCATTAATGGATTAGGAGTGATCCCAAGCATCCTAGATCCATTAGAAATTTTCTGTGACAATAATGGGGCCATCGCACAGGCTAAGGAGCCCCGGTCACACCAGAAATCCAAACACATACTCAGAAGGTACCACCTGCTCAGAGAAATCATTGATCGTGGGGACGTCAAGGTTAGCAAGATATCAAGTGAAGACAATGTAGCAGATCCTTTGACGAAACAGTTACGTCCAAATCTGCACAAAGCTCATTTGAGAGCGTTCGGTCTTAGGGCTATGCCCAATTGGGACTAATGCTAGTGGGAGATTGTTAGTGTAAGCCCTAGCCCCAATACATTGTAACGAAACACTTGAAATTAATAAAATGAGGCATTTGTTTTATCCTTTGTATTCCTGTGCATATCAATTGATAAAACTATCCAAGAGTGTTGTTTCGGTTTAAGTTATCATGTGTGAGGCACATGGATTGTAAGACCTTGAAACAAATGAGACATCATTCTAAATATCCCTAGTCAGTCATTGTTATGGGAATAACAAATGAATTAAGACTAGTATGCTCTCTCTGATCTTATGAGTTCTGTCTTACGGATCATTAGGACAAGAGTGTCAATCAGAGATCATAGATACATGTTAAAGAACATGGTATCTGGATTCGATCCGCTCATGAGAACACTACATGGTACAAGTCATAAGTGTTTCTCATATGCAAGTTTTGTATCGGAGTTCTTAGACCTGAAATCTCTATGAAACTCTTTATGAATTACTGTGTACTTTGACATACACCTAACGTGCTCGTAACAGAGTGACAAGTACGGGTATGATTGGGTATGCACTGATTCATGTTAGAGAGCATGAGAGAAGTGAAGGGATTACCCCTCTCGATAAGAGAGAAAAATATCACCGGCCACTTGATCAGTGAACTGAGAAGTGTATGGCCATACCGAGATGAAATAATGAGTAATCATTATTTATCTGAGAGTTCAGTGTCGCTGGAATATCAAGAAAGGAATTAATATATATAAGGATGACTAGTTCCATGCCTTATATTAATTCTGATATTTATGGATAAGGGACTATGCGAAATTGCATTAGGTCACCAAATGCCATATGCATTTTCATTTAATTTGGAATGCTATAATATCTTGCTAGAGAATATATATAGCCTTTGAATTAATTTATTAATTCATTGCCAACATTAAATGGACCTATAGGATCGCACACAAAGCATTGGGCTTAAAATATTTAAATTAAGTATTGGACATTAATTTGGGCTTTTAATTAAAGTCAAATTAATGTATGTAATGGGTTATAATATTGCTATTGGGCTTTGGTCCATGAGAGAGAGAAATTCAGCCCATAAGGTTTTTCAATTAATTAAATGTCATGTATTAATTTAATTAATTGAGTATTAAAGCCTAAAGACATATTTATCTAATTAGATCATCTAAATATAATTTGATGTGGCCGAAATTCCTAAGAGAAATCACAAGGAATTTCGGCACATGTATAGTTTTTATTTAAGTGATTTATTAGATTTAAATGTCTTATCTTTTATCCTAAATTAAGTAATATAATTTGATTAAATGACTTTTGATTTTATCTTGGATAAATTGAAAGAGTTTTTATCAATAAATATTACTTATTTTAATTAAGTGATAAATGCAAATATTAATTACCTTTAGCTAATATTAATTATCTTAAGATAGTATATTTGAGATCCATCACTTAAAGGAAAGAGAAGATATATAATTATAAGGGGAAAAACGTGAAACCCTAGGCTTTCATTCTAGGTTTTGCGTGAACTCTTCCTCTCTCTCTCAAGTTTTCTTTTAGCCAATTTTTCACAAGGAGAAAGGATTGTTCCTTATTCTCTTGTGTTATTGGATAGAAATAGCAATCTAAAGAAGTACAAAATCAAATTTTGTAGCTTCAAACTATAGTCATTACACAATACTTAAAAGAGAGCTAGCAATCTCGGTTTTAAGCCGACGGTGCAAATGTGTGTGTGAGAATAGAGGGAGTGGCGTAAAAGGCTATTCCTTGGCATTGGTGATTGAGATCTAAGGCGGACAAAGTCATCTTAGTTGCTGGCCATCACCGAAATCAATATCTAAAAGGCATCTTAACTTGTAAGTTCTACAACCTAAAATTGCATGTTTTCATTCCTAGTTTTGGATATGTATGGTATGTATGATAAAAATTTTTGTTTTTCTTGTGCTATCATGATTATCATACCATGTCATATTCCATCAGGAAACTCATAAGGAAGATGCACGGCCATGTTAGGGAAAACAAAAGAAGGCATGACCACGCACTGAAGAAGCAAAGGCATCACGTGACTATGCAAGGAAGCATAGGTATACATGGCCACGCACAAAGGAAAAGAGAAGGACACATGGCCACGCAAGGCATTTCGGCAGTTTGGATTAAAAATGCTGATTTCTAGCTCAAATGATTTTGAATCTCAAAATTCACCTCAAGTACTTAGATTTAAATCATTCTTTGTTCATCTAAAACACTAAAATTTAACCTTCACTTCAACTAAGGGGACACATACATGAACATAGGAAAATCATCAAGTAACCCATTATATAGAGTTCATCTTCCCTTCAACTAAGGGGACACATACAAGAACATAGCAAAATCATCAAGTAACCATTTATATAGAGTTTTCATACCTCATATACCAGCTTTATCTTCTTCAAAAATCCACCGATCTAGCTCTTTCTTTTTTCTCCTATTCTTGATCTATCTGCTTCTCCTTTCTCTTTATACATAGGAACAATAACATGATCTTGCAATCCCTTATGACCAAAATCATAAATGAAGAAAAGAATAGGAAGAAGAGATCTTCAAAGAAAGACATTACCTTTGATCTTCACTCACAAACCCTAGCTCCCTTCTCTAACCCATAACTAGTAGAGAGAGAGAGAGAGAACTATCCCTCTCCAAAATGTCGATCCCCCTATTCTCAAC